>CAXDID010001225.1:0-182382 GCA_963988835.1 Hexamita inflata
TTCATCATTAATCATCTTTGTATTAACGTAAGAGACACCTAGGCTGTTCGCATTTTTTATTTTACACGCATTTGTGCACGAAAACAGCCTTAAATACGCCAAGGCTCTTTAACTTATAAGACAATAACAAACCAAAATCACAATCACAATTTCCAGTAGTTACTTCCTCTCATATATTTTTAACCACTCGCTACCACATTCTGCATCCATAGTTCCACAGCGATAACTATCTATGAAATTTAGAATAGAAACAAATCAGAAAGTCAGTCAAAGAAGCTGATGCTAACCTCATCGTCGTGTCGGTATCGGATGCTCACAAAGTCGATGCTGGGGAAGTCCAGGCACATGTCTGACATTTCCGTCGGCTCATAACCAAGTTCGTTCTGAGCGCACAGGCTGATGGCGTCTCCGCAGTCTCCCTCTTCGCGTTCGTCCAGGGGAGCGCAGAGCACCTCGTTTTCGGCCACCGAGAGGGTGAACCGGGTCGAAGAAGTCGACTGGGAATCCTGCGACATCGACAGCATCTCGTCCTTCACGGGGTGGAAAGATTAATAGTGCGCCAATATGTTATAGCCGGTGCATGCGACGGGAATCCGGTTTTAAAATAGACTTTCTGAGTTGAAAGTGCAAAAGTTACACTACAGAATCCGCTAAAAACCCGTTTTCATTCCAATTATCGCTGTGGTGCGTAATGCGGCAATTACTATAAACTTCCAATACATCGACCCAATCTGAGACTTCACCAAATCGCATCTGATGGGTCAACTGTGGTCAACTTTAACCAAATGACCAGCTTAGTTATGATACCTGGATCAAATAGATGGTCAAAATGAAGATGGCCATATTTCGGTTTCGTATCAAATGATTTTAAGAACAGAATCAGAATACTCACTTTACTTTAAATGATTTATAAATTTTAAATAAAATGGTAGAATCAGTTCAATTGGTATTCAGTAAATAAACCTCACATAACATCAGCTCTTCCGGCCTTGTCCAGAACCGCGATCGCCTTGGCGAAGATCGCCTGGCACTGGTCCGCGTCGTTTTGCAGCTCTTTGGCGAGTTCTGCGAACGTCTTCTTCTGGACCGCGATGCCCAGCAGGACCACTTTCTAGACCGCGTTCAGCTGGCAGCACTGGCCGTCGATGAAGAAGTACTCCGCGATTTCCTTCATGAGGTCCATGACAGAGTGGTAGTCCAGGGCCCTCTTGCAGTACGCGTGGATCCTTTTCATCTATATGGCGCTGAACTGCCTGGGCCTCTTTTCCTCCAGCTATTCGGTCAGGATTCTTAACGCCAGTTGGGCCTCCAGCTCCTTGAAGCTGATGTCGAGCAGGTTGTAGAACCTCTTCTGGAAGTCCACTCTGAACTCGTTCAAAATGCCGCAGTCCTTCAGTTCCTGGACCATGACGCAGCTGTGCTCGCACGTCTCTTAACTCAAGTTTTGCTTCAGGTGGACCATTTGGAACAGATTTTTGTTCCAGAACTGGTACAGCTTCGGCGTCAACCCGAAGGCGACCGAGAGGTAGTTAACCGGTTCTGGCTCGAGCTGGGTGAGCTTGAAGAGCAGCGGGGGCATTTTGCCGGCCTCGTAGCCGAGCATGTCCCTGTCCACGCGCTTCGAGGAGCTCTCTTGCAGCTTGCAGCCGTAGAACTGCTTGAGGTCGAACAGCGCCTTGGAGCCGTAGCCCTGGCCCGAACAGTAGGGGTTGGCGGCTATGCGCACGGTTCTCGCACCCACTTTCTTGGCGAACTCCGGGCTCAGATACTGCTGGGAGAGTAGCCAGGGGACCATGTTGCCCTCGTCGCGCTGGTTTGTGTGCAGCTTGCGCTCAACCTCCTGGGTGTCCATGAGGCCCTCGAGCGCCACTTGGATGACTGCGAGGGGCATCTGGAGCTTGCGCACGTCCGTGATCGGGCCGAGGAGGACGAAGAGCCTGTGCGACGGGTTATCGGAGAGGAGCATCTCAACTCTCTGATTTGATTATCTAGTGAACGATTTTATTCGGGTAGGTTCATTTTTATTATGTAAGATGTCAAATCAGTTGAAAATCGTGTTTATTAACATAATCCTGTATCAAATCTAATTATCGAGGGGTAAAACCTGTTTTGGTTTATTTATTCGTGAATTTACATGCTAAATCACCAGTATCATGTTTATTATAGAATTAAATTTTATAATACTTTTTCTTTACATTAAGTTATTAGAGTTCGATTATTTCAAGACTGCTGTTTACGATATAATCGTATCTCCCAGAATACCTCTTAATCTTTTAAATAATATTTTTTCCTGTGAGCGAAGATATTCCACAAGATCTTTAACATGCATTTTTAATCGTACTTCGTCTTACTACATTCTGTTTGAGAAGACCCAATTTCTTTTAAATATCAGGGCTTTGTTAATCATTGGCACCTACTTCGATTATATTAAATATTTGTATTTGGTTTTATCTTCTCTATTAGTAAATGCATGAAAAACCATTTTTACTAGACACACATCGTAATGTTGTTTTTAATTTTATTAATTCTTTGGCATATTCAATAGACTCAAAAAGTAATTTTTAAAGTATTATTTCTGCTTCAATTTAATTTTTCATCGTGTAGTCTTTTGTGGGAAATTATTTAATAAATTATTAGTATTAATTCTTTACAAGTTTGAGTTCAAGGTTTATATTAGGTATTTATATACCCACGAATGGGGCATTATTCTGATCAGATGGAACAAGTTGATTCATTTCTTCGGTTTGTGAAGTGGAAAACTGAAAAATATTTAAAATTATTGAAAGATTCACTGTTGCTTGTAGGCTTCAGCTTCGAGAGAGGCCTTCTTTCTGGCGAGTCTCTTCTGGGCTTCCTTGGCCTGGCCGTGGACGTGTTCCATTCTTCTCTTCTCGGACATGCTGAGCCAGATCTTGAGGAGGGCGCGGTGGACCCAGTAGGGGCTGATGGAGCTGTTGGCCCAGCTGCCGCAGAAGAAGTCCTTGACGAGTCTGTCGGAGGAGGCGAAGAAGAAGTTGGACTTGGAGGTGTAGGTCATGGGAGTGGCGACCCAGAGCGGGCAGACGGCGATGTACTTGACTCCGTAGGCCTTGGCCTCTTGGTTGACGGATCTGATGAGGGAGACGAGGTAGGCCTTGGTGGCGGAGTAGATCTGGAGCATGGGGTAGTTCACGATGCCGAGGCCGGAGGCGACCTGGACGAAGACGCCGGACTTCTGTTCCTTGAAGAGCTGGCCGATCTTCTGGATGAGGTCGGTGGTCTTGTTGACGTGGAGGTTGATGATCTTGGTGTACTCTTCTCTGGGGCTGTCAGTGAAGTCGACTGGGAAGTAGGCGATGCCGGCGTTGGAGACGAAGGCGCCGATGGGCTGGTTGTAGTCTCTCACGAACTTGACGAGCGAGTTCACGCCCTCGTCGGTCTGGAGGTCGGATGGGAAGACGGTGATCTTCACGTTGCAGTGCTTCAGGGACTCTTTGATTTCCTCCATGTTCTTCTGTCTTCTGGCGGTCATGATCACGTCGAAGCCGTGTTCGGCGAAGTACTTCACGTAGGACGCGCCGATTCCAGACGAAGCGCCAGTCACGACGACGGTCTTGTGCTCGATGAGCTTCAGGTTCATCTTCTCGTGCGACTTGAAGATCTTCCTCAGGACCATGAGAATAACAACAGAACTAATTATTAATACTATTTTAGTATGTTCGGCTGTTATTTTAATCATTTAGATGTGATGTGGAAATAAATTCATTATTATGTTTCAATATTTATAATATATGAAAATTTGTCGTTTTGCAGTATTTAAGATATATTTTATTTGCTTCTTCATCTAGAAGAAGCAAATAAAATATAGCCTTTGATGCCCTCAAAGGTTTAGAACACGATACTGAACCAGTATAAACGAAAGTTAAGTGAGTGGGATATATATTTTATTTGTTTTCACTTGTATGGTTAGTATTTCTGCGCAACAGTATTTGAATTTATGATACTGTATTTATATATGTATTTATAATAATATTAATTAGAAATTCTAACAAATGGATGGTTTAGAGAACTTTAACATATTTGGCACATCACCAAAATAAACAACGTGAATTAAATGACTCACTTAACTGTAACCTTATCATCAGTACTAAGGCTCAAATCAATCATTCCATCTTCAAGAGCCGATACATTAGTCATGTTGCTTTACCCAGTACTAGACCATGTTGTTGCTTTTGAAAAAGGTTAGATATTTCACGCGAATTAATTTTTAGTCAGAAATATTTACAATATAACAATATTTCACCCCAATGCAAACAAAATCTAAACAGTTTTTAAAAAGTTACTCAAACTTTCACGTCACAGCTTTTTAGAATGCAGATGTATCTGAAAATGAAAAACGTGCGTAGAAACTATATAAATTAATTCAAATAGATACAGAAAAATCAAGTAAATTTTTTGAACATGAAGTAAATAGAACCAATACACCTACAACATATCATAGAAAGCACAAAATTGAACTACCCCAAATATCATGTAGAAGTTCATCAGTTAATCTCAAGCAAATTCCGACTGCTCCTTCACCTAGTTATTGTATTCTTTCTAAATCATTAAAGGAACTACGTAAATGAGTAAACAACAATTTACGTTAGTTTCAAACTGTTATAAGTTAAATAGTGAATTTGGCTTGATTTTATTCATTCATCTCATTATTTTTCTTTTATTTTATCAATTTCGTGATTATATTTATTTTTGAGCATTATTATGGTATTACCACTCCCTTCATGTAAATGTAGGCTAAGCGTCTTGATGATCGTATTGCCCACTTAATTGATACTGGTATTGAAAATAAGCATCGATCGATGTTTTTATTGTTGGGTATAAACGCTCACAAGCAAATTCCGACATTATTCTAAATTTATTAGCAAAAGTGTTTGCACGTTCCAAAAATTGCGTGGTGTTATTCTGATCGTCCATAATTTAAGAAACAGGCTGAGACGATAGATTAAACTCTTTCTGATGGAACACAGAATTAATTCAAGCAGAATTAGATCAGGTTTACGCATTACAGAGATGCCGAGTGTTTGCTTGGTTAGACCTTTTCAATTTTGATTTTGCAGGATTTTGAGTATCTTACTCCAAATCTCCTGGCCATGACCATTGAAACGGTGCGTGGTGGCGGTTTAGTCATATTTTTGATGAACAACGTCGAGTCCCTTGAGCAGCTCCGCAGTTCTCGCATGTCAATGCAGAAGCGCTACGAGACCATCTCCGGCCTGAGCAAAACGAGCGTTTCCCGCTTCATCGAGCGCTTCCTCAAGGTCCTTCAAACGTCCGAGCGCTTGCTCGCCCTCGACGAGCAGCTGAACGTGATCGAGATCACCGAGAACACGAAGAAAATTATGTCCCTTCAAAAGCTCAAGCACTCGGACGACAGCAAGCTCAAATCGCTCCAAAAGGGCTCCGAAAACTGCAACAACCCGGTCAGATCCGCTCTCGGTAAAGTAGCAGTCACATTTGACTAGTGCAACGGCCTATTCAAAATTTTGGACCTCTTTTCTGGTTTAGATGAAGAAAAAACAACCACAAATCAAACGGAAGAACCCGAAGAAGAACCGGAAAAGGAAGAAATAAACGAAGAAGTTAACGCCCACATCTCAAAACAAGAGCAACTTGAAGCCAGAAAAATGAAAATGCTTCAAAAGAGGAACATAAAAGCATATAACAACATCATGAAGGAACTGCAACCCGAAAAAGAAGCCGAAAAGGAAGAAGAACCGGTCAGAATCTTCCCCGTTAACAAATAACTGTTCCTCAAAGCTGCCAGAGGTAGAGGTAAATCCGCACTACTCGGACTTGCAATCGCAGCCGCCATCTCACAGAAAGCAACCAATATACTGTTGTTCGCACCCAGAATCGAAAACATACAGACGGTGTTCCAATTCGTAGAAGTCGGCCTCAAAGCCATCGGATACTTGCAATACCAAGACTACAAAGTGCTCAAAACTGGCGACAAAAACCTGGACTGCATCAGCGGCATCGACGTGTTCAAAACTCACAGACAAGTCATCAGATTCATCCAGCCAGACATCCTCAACGCCGGCGCTTCGCAGACATCTCTCATCTCGCTCGCAGATCTGCTCGTCATCGACGAGGCCGCCGCCATGCCAATAACACTTCTGAAGCAAATCCTCTAGTCCGAGACCTTCTCTTTGATTTCGTCCACCGTTCACGGCTACGAAGGCTCTGGCAGAGCGTTGCAGGTCAAAGTCGTGAAACAACTTCAAGACCAGGCCAAGCACGGAAAGCAACTCACCCAGCTCGAATTAGAAACTCCCATCCGTTACGAGTCCGGAGACGACATCGAGCGCTGGCTGTACAACCTCCTCCTCCTCGACTGTGAGAAGTTCTTGGAACAACAGAGAGCCAACTTCCAAATGCAGTCTCCGCTCCCGGCCGACTGCCAGCTGTATATGGTGTCCAGAGACTGCTTGTTCTCCGGCGAGCCGACCACCGAGTCCTTCTTGAAGCTCATCTGGAGCATCTTCGCCACATCCCATTATAAGAACCAGCCAAACGACATCATGCTCCTTTCCGACAACCCGTCGCACAGGCTCTTCGTCCTCCTCGGCCCGATCACGGACGTGCGCAAGCTCCAGATGCCCCTCGCCGTCATCCAAGTGGCGCTCGAGGGCCTCATGGACACCCAGGAGGTTGAGCGCAAGCTGCACACAAACCAGCGCGACGAGGGCAACATGGTCCCCTGGCTACTCTCCCAGCAGTATCTGAGCCCGGAGTTCGCCAAGAAAGTGGGCGCGAGAACTGTGCGCATAGCCGCCAACCCCTACTGTTCGGGCCAGGGCTACGGCTCCAAGGCGCTGTTCGACCTCAAGCAGTTCTACGGCTGCAAGCTGCAAGAGAGCTCCTCGAAGCGCGTGGACAGAGACATGCTCGGCTACGAGGCCGGCAAAATGCCCCCGCTGCTCTTCAAGCTCACCCAGCTCGAGCCAGAACCGGTTAACTACCTCTCGGTCGCCTTCGGGTTGACGCCGAAGCTGTACCAGTTCTGGAACAAAAACCTGTTCCAAATGGTCCACCTGAAGCAAAACCTGAGTTAAGAGACGTGCGAGCACAGCTGCGTCATGGTCCAGGAACTGAAGGACTGCGGCATTTTGAACGAGTTCAGAGTGGACTTCCAGAAGAGGTTCTACAACCTGCTCGACATCAGCTTCAAGGAGCTGGAGGCCCAACTGGCGTTAAGAATCCTGACCCAATAGCTGGAGGAAAAGAGGCCCAGGCAGTTCAGCGCCATATAGATGAAAAGGATCCACGCGTACTGCAAGAGGGCCCTGGACTACCACTCTGTCATGGACCTCATGAAGGAAATCGCGGAGTACTTCTTCATCGACGGCCAGTGCTGCCAGCTGAACGCGGTCTAGAAAGTGGTCCTGCTGGGCATCGCGGTCCAGAAGAAGACGTTCGCAGAACTCGCCAAAGAGCTGCAAAACGACGCGGACCAGTGCCAGGCGATTTTCGCCAAGGCGATCGCGGTTCTGGACAAGGCCGGAAGAGCTGATGTTATGTGAGGTTTATTTACTGAATACCAATTGAACTGATTCTTCCATTTTATTTAAAATTTATAAATCATTTAAAGTAAATGAGTATTCTGATTCTGTTCTTAAAATCATTTGATACGAAACCGAAATATGGCCACCTTCATTTTGACCATCTATTTGATCCAGGTATCATAACTAAGCTGGTCATTTGGTTAAAGTTGACCACAGTTGACCCAGCAGATGCAATTTGGTGAAGTCTCAGATTGGGTCGATGTATTGGAAGTTTATAGCAATTGCCGCATTACGCACCACAGCGATAATTGGAATGAATATAGGTTTAGCGGATTCTGTAGTGTAACTTTTGCACTTTCAACTCAGAAAGTCTATTTTAAAACCGGATTCCCATCGCACGCACTTGCTATAACATATTGGCGCACTATTAATCTTTCCACCCCGCGAAGGACGAGATGCTGTCGATGTCGCAGGATTCCCAGTCGACTTCTTCGACCCGGTTCACCCTCTCGGTGGCCGAAAACGAGGTGCTCTGCGCTCCCCTGGACGAACGCGAAGAGGGAGACTGCGGAGACGCCATCAGCCTGTGCGCTCAGAACGAACTTGGTTATGAGCCGACGGAAATGTCAGACATGTGCCTGGACTTCCCCAGCATCGACTTTGTGAGCATCCGATACCAACACGACGATGAGGTTAGCATCAGCTTCTTTGACTGACTTTCTGATTTGTTTCTATTCTAAATTTCATAGATAGTTATCGCTGTGGAACTATGGATGCAGAATGTGGTACCGAGTGGTTTAAAATATATGAGAGGAAGTAACTACTGGAAATAGTGATTTTGGTTTGTTATTGTCTTATAAGTTAAAGAGTCTTGACGTATTTAAGGCTGCTTTCGTGCACAAAATGCGTATAAAATATAAAATGCGAACAGCCTAGGTGTCTCTTACACAAAGATGAAGAAGAATACATAGATACATACGTGGACATATCGACGTTTGATATGTAATAAATATTTTATTACTACTCTCACTAATAGACAACGATACTCCAGCCTAGGTGTCTCTTACGTTAATACAAAGATGATTAATGATGATGATGATGATGATGATGATGATGATGATGATGATGAAGAGAATAGATGAGAAAACTCATAATGAATGGTTATATATCATTTGATATGGGTTGCAATAATTTATATGATATTAAACCAGCCATCCCAAAGATTGTTACAAAGATAACTTCTTTTCGATACTGTAACAGTACTACTGTTCATTCAAGTGCCGAACAAACTATAGCCATCCATTGTCTATTTTCTATCGAACGATAAGGGTTTTTCATTGTCCCAGACAATCCATAATATTTAATTTTTGGACAATAAGAGCATGTATTTCATTGCTAAAGTGGAATATAATTCACTTATATGCATAAAATAAAAATATTCGCGCTCCAATATTTTTCACATCTCAATAAATGCTATAACTCGAAAGTCAATCTTTACAATTATGATTAAAAAGCCTCCATAATATTTATAATTGCCTTTTATTGTCTAAACTTCGTTTAACCTAAGAAAAAAGAGAAAAAACGATGAAAATTAAGATAATTTTAATTTTCATCGTTTTTTAGTAAAAGTATATGAAATATGATGCTAAAATTACATTTACAATATATTTATAGTATAAATACTATAAAATAGAATTAAAGGAAAAGTGACAAAATTCTTATTGTCATTTTATATGTTATTGTGTCACACAATAGAGACAATGATTGTCTTATTGGCAATTATTGTCAAAAGTGTTCTTATTGTCTATTGTTGGATGGCTATAGAACAAACTTAGATTGTAACTTAGTTTATCTATGTGGTTATTATCACACGAATGAGAAAATGAAATTACGTACTTGAAATAAATAATATTTATATAATCAATAAATATACATTTATATAAATAATTTTACAAAGTCTTCTTTTATATTTATCGGCTCACTCTTCTTAATACAGTTATGGGAGGTGGAATTGCTTTTTCTTGTTTACTATGTGAGTAATTATATATTAAAATATTTTGCCACTTCTAATGCGGATGACAAATTCCAATAAATAATCTCAAGTTGGAGATTATTCATGAACTACTCATTAACACAAGAGGGCCAAAAATATGATTTCGATCGTATTAGACCATAATCGACTATTCAAAGTCGGTATTTAATATTCCAAAAAGGAAAAATAGAAATTACCACATGCAATAAAAGGACGGCAATGACAAAAATAAACGCGGTAGAAGATGTTTAGGGAAGGTCAACTAATTCACTTAACAAACTTAGGCAGTTCTGAAGCGTTTGTATTCTCTTCATTTCTGGGTCCAACGGATGAATTCATAAAATATTGTACCAATCTGAACTAGTTATATCACTTGTTTAAGATGTCCCTGTGTAATTTCTACGTTTTAGTCAACAAAACTAATTTATGAAAGATTTTATCTCGAAAATATATGGTAGTTAAGCCTGATTGGAGAAAAGAATAAGAGGATCCAATGATTGGTATACGGACGCAATATGTAATTTATAACTAGTAGCGCAAGCACTGGACCTGCAGAGGACCTCGGTGTTCATCTTCAACTGGGTCAATCTGAACGATTTTAGGTATTTCTTAATCACGAAAAACAATGGAGGACTTTTTCTTTCAATCTCAACCGGGAGCTCAAGATGAAGTATTGGTACTTCGCTTAATTAGAATTATAATTCAGGTAGTTACAGTCGCTTTCATTCTCAATATTCAAATAATGAATGCATTTTTGTTTCTTGAAGAATGGAATCAAGTGGGTTAGTCGGGCCCAGCATTAAATAATATATTGATGCTACTCTAAAACAACAGTTATTTTACTTATGATCTTCCACTTCCATTTCATAATGAGAAATCAATTTTCTTGATTGTTAAATTATACAACGTTAGGTAAAGTTGAAACTTATTATTGAAGTATATACAGAGTTATATACGTTAATTATTGTAGCACAGCTATCCAAGGCTCAACCAGGCCTTGATGTGATTGAAGCACTTTACAAATCAATAGTAAATAGAGTTAATGAGTGTATTGATGAGGAGGGAGAACACACTCATTATTGAGCCGGGCAGTGATATAAGTAAGATTCAAATAATAAACTTCATTCTTCTTCCTAATTCAAAAAAGCATTTCGAGGGCCCACCACTGTAAAGAACGTATGAAAATATCATTAAAATGTTTCAGTGATAGAATAAACTGATTATTGAGCAAAAGAGTGAGCCGATATATTTAGTCCGTCTATTTATCTATATTTATATTTGTAAATAATAAATAAAATCATATATAAAATCTTAATAGCACTGTAAACTAAATGTTTAATCAATTAATATTTTCACTTCGTAGAAATGACAAATACACATTAATGATCATTAATGGGTAGATGCTTCAAATTATTATAATCAAATGATTCAAAAATATGCACCTTTAGTAAAATCCGATAAACTAATAATTTACATCTCGCCTTAATTATACTCAGTGAAATTTGTTGAACATATAAAAATTAATCACCTTGAGTTATGCGCGTGTCGCCGTTTTTCTTTAACCTCATAATTACCCACAAATATAACAGGATTTAAAAATTAATCACCTTAACAATTGCTTAAATTTATATGTGATGACTAATGTATCGGCTCTTGAAGATGGAATGATTGATTTGAGCCTTAGTACTGATGATAAGGTTACAGTTAAGTGAGTCATTTAATTCACGTTGTTTATTTTGGTGATGTGCCAAATATGTTAAAGTTCTCTAAACCATCCATTTGTTAGAATTTCTAATTAATATTATTATAAATACATATATAAATACAGTATCATAAATTCAAATACTGTTGCGCAGAAATACTAACCATACAAGTGAAAACAAATAAAATATATATCCCACTCACTTAACTTTCGTTTATACTGGTTCAGTATCGTGTTCTAAACCTTTGAGGGCATCAAAGGCTATATTTTATTTGCTTCTTCTAGATGAAGAAGCAAATAAAATATATCTTAAATACTGCAAAACGACAAATTTTCATATATTATAAATATTGAAACATAATAATGAATTTATTTCCACATCACATCTAAATGATTAAAATAACAGCCGAACATACTAAAATAGTATTAATAATTAGTTCTGTTGTTATTCTCATGGTCCTGAGGAAGATCTTCAAGTCGCACGAGAAGATGAACCTGAAGCTCATCGAGCACAAGACCGTCGTCGTGACTGGCGCTTCGTCTGGAATCGGCGCGTCCTACGTGAAGTACTTCGCCGAACACGGCTTCGACGTGATCATGACCGCCAGAAGACAGAAGAACATGGAGGAAATCAAAGAGTCCCTGAAGCACTGCAACGTGAAGATCACCGTCTTCCCATCCGACCTCCAGACCGACGAGGGCGTGAACTCGCTCGTCAAGTTCGTGAGAGATTACAACCAGCCCATCGGCGCCTTCGTCTCCAACGCCGGCATCGCCTACTTCCCAGTCGACTTCACCGACAGCCCCAGAGAAGAGTACACCAAGATCATCAACCTCCACGTCAACAAGACCACCGACCTCATCCAGAAGATCGGCCAGCTCTTCAAGGAACAGAAGTCCGGCGTCTTCGTCCAGGTTGCCTCCGGCCTCGGCATCGTGAACTACCCCATGCTCCAGATCTACTCCGCCACCAAGGCCTACCTCGTCTCCCTCATCAGATCCGTCAACCAAGAGGCCAAGGCCTACGGAGTCAAGTACATCGCCGTCTGCCCGCTCTGGGTCGCCACTCCCATGACCTACACCTCCAAGTCCAACTTCTTCTTCGCCTCCTCCGACAGACTCGTCAAGGACTTCTTCTGCGGCAGCTGGGCCAACAGCTCCATCAGCCCCTACTGGGTCCACCGCGCCCTCCTCAAGATCTGGCTCAGCATGTCCGAGAAGAGAAGAATGGAACACGTCCACGGCCAGGCCAAGGAAGCCCAGAAGAGACTCGCCAGAAAGAAGGCCTCTCTCGAAGCTGAAGCCCGCAAGCAACAGTGAAACTTTATTTAAGTTAAAGTTAATAGTTTAATTAGTTTACTATTGTGAGATGGAGAAAAATGTCGTAGTTAAATATAATTGTGCTTTAATAAAGAATTATGAAATATAATTCACTCCTTTAACGTCATTATAAATGAATTAAAATGCTACAGTTGAACCTGAAAAAAATTTCTAATCTTTAAAATAATTCAGTGAATAATAATATTATTAAATTATAAAGTCATTTCCAACTTCATATACCATGAAACAAGCAGAGGAAGTTGAATTAATGCTGCCTAAATTATTGTTCGAATCTATTGAATAACTTAAGCAACTAATAAAATTAAAAACCACATTGCGTTGTATTTAAAACAAAAATAGTTTTACTTGTGTTTATTACATTTTATTACTAACGAAAATAAAGTTTCTTATAGCCGTTCAACATATCGCTTGATACGACTGATTTAAAAACCAGTAAAAAATAAATAGTACTAAGAAATGATGTTAAAAGAAGAAGTACCATTAAGAATGCCTGTTCAAGATCGTGTGGAGTAACATCAATCAAAGGAATTACGTTCAAAGATAATTTCAAACGGTATTCTAGTTAGTTTGATTATATCGTTAACAGCAATCTTGAAATAATAGAGCTCTAATAATGCTTTCTTAATGTAAAGAAACAGTATTATAAAATTTAATTCTATAATAAACATGACACTGGTGATTTAGCTTGCAAATTCACTAATAAATTAATCAAACGAGGTTTTACCCCTCAATAAGAAGCATTGATAACGGATTATATCAATAAACACGATTTTAAACTCATTTGATTTTCAATTATAACTTAACTCATTACGCTCAATTACATTGTATTCGTTGAGTTATTAATAAAAACGTAGAACATGGGGCAGGTTTCCAATTAAATCTAATATTGGAACGTTATATTCATAATTCCCTGCTCTAAACTTAGAAACAGTACGCTAGTCCCGAGATTCATATAAGCCAAAACCATCCAAAAAATAGTTATAAAGAAAACTTCTGATGTCAATAATGTTAGTTCGAACTAACTAGCGATATTTGACTCAACTTTAGAATTATTATTAACATCAATTTTAAGTATTATTAAAGAAGAAACTGATTAAAGAGTTATGATATGCTCTGATTCATAGATTCATAGTAGCCTTAGTACTGATGACAAGGTTACAGTTAAGTGATTCATATTATTATTTGATATTCCTATATCAATACATCCTATATCAATACAAACATCTCATTCACTCTGCGTTAAATACCTTTAGTACAGCTCCTTGCTCTGGCTGCACTAATTTTAACTAATTCCAATTATTCTCGGGAACCGCGCGCACACTCCAGCTCCATTTTTTAGCCAGCACGTGTGTTTAAAGTTGAGGCCGAATTACTTCGTTTTCACCTCTAAAACGGGTGAATTATTCGGGTTAACCCAGAAATCCGGTTCGATTTGGGCTGAAATGTTCACATTATTTGGAATATTCGTTTATTTGTGAATTAACTGAGCTAAAATATTACTTTGTAACTAAGAAACGGTCACGGATTCGTAAACGGAATTATTCACTGAGCAAAGAAGAACAGTGTTGTTGGCCCAGCCGGCGACCGGGACTAAATAAATGGACTCTGAATCATTTTACTCAATTGAACACATCTGGAGTGAAATAATAAAATTGCATTTTTTACAGTATTCACTTCGCTGGAACAGAATATGAATCAGAAATATCTAAAAAGAGATAACAAAGCAAATACTTCAAAAATAACATTCAAGTAACTTTAAATTAACTTCAGTTCAATTAAGTAGTTATATATACTACCCACGGAAGTAAAGAGCGTTTGAAAATATCAATTTTTAACAATAGCGTGCCGGTAGCAGTTTTTGAAGAAAACTTTTGTTTCAGAATGACTTTATATTATACTATCATATAGGGCTGGTTCATACTAGTATTTTTTGTGAAATCATTACCACTTCAAATGCCAATGAAAAGAGTTATTCACTGTTTTTTGCCAGACAACTAGTGAACTACTATAGATCTACTTTTCTCATGATAAATACAAGAACTAACATATCTGAACTAACAAAGTACATATAAGTTCTATGGTATCAAAGTAACTTTGGAGCCAACTTCAATATTTTGAATTGTATAAAAGTAAATCTGGTCCAAACTAAAATATTATAATAGTTATATCGCAAGTAACTTGATTTTAGATCAATTCTTAATCTTTAAAGATATTCTCGTTTATTCTTATAATTTTGATATATTGGGAAAGAGGGAACAAATAATTTTGGTAAACTAGAATAAATGATATCGTAGCTTCTTAATTTAGAAAGTAGTAACACAACTGATTTAAAGTTGCCACTTCGTTCTACTATTAAAGATTATGAATTCATCAAATCTTAAATATTTTATAATAGGTACAATAATATCAAATTATATTGTATTAGTCATCTATAGGTACCTGGTACCTACCTACCTAATAATTAACGTATTACATGTTTTCATTTAAGCTTACTGCTTGAATTATGAAAACTCAATTTTGTATTAAGGATCTAATGTATATAAACGTATCGCTTTAATAAGCTGTAGTATTTTTAGAACTACAACTAATACATAGTAACAATACAAGAGCAATCATAAAATTTATCTCAAAGATCCTATAAAAGTTAACTTCAAATTTATGTTAACTTGACTAATACATTCAATATCCAGTATTGGTACTATATTAATAAATATAAACTAATGAGTTATAATAATTTAGAATTCAGGTTGAATTTATAAATTCAGGTAGATGTCGATTCTTAACTGTAACAGGTAAGTTTGAGTTCAATTATAAAGTTGTACTTATAAAGTGGGGTTCAATTACTAGAAGTATATATGATACTATATTTGATGGACTAACTTAGTGCTACTAATAAACTTAGTTTCTATAATATGTAAAATTATGGATTTGAAACTTCCACAATAAATTTGATATGGGGATATTCTTCGATATTTATGATATACTAACTTGAACTACTAGTAATATAAATTTATTCTTCTAGATTAACTTTACTAATTGTTTTTAAATATAGTACAAATTGTAAAAATTCACTATACAGCTGTACAGGAAACGTAAATATTATTTTCATCAATCTTTATACAATAATATATACCAAGTTTAATAATATAGTTATGATATTATAGATCCGTATAATATTGATTATAACAAGAGTTATTCTTGTTTTCTTAAACATATAAATTATGTTGGAATGAAGGAGGAAAGATAGTGGAGAACAAAAAAATAGTATAATATCACTAATAGACTTTCTTGTAATGACATAGTAAAATCTGAGTTACACTTGACCTTTACCAGAAAATCACTTGATATATTAGTATGTTGATAAATTAATCCAAACACGCAAAATGGACTAAGACAATAATTATAGTAAATTATTTAATGGCTAGTTATAAGAATAAGTAGCAGTCCTCAGTAAGCTGTGTGCAGTGAGTTATTAATATTTTTTCTATATCTTGCGTAGTGTGAAAAAATTGAAAAAAGTAGACTGACAAAAATGATAGTGAATATATACATATATAAGCATTAAATTATAATTCAAATCCAAGACAATTTTTGTCCAAGCTTGGGCACCTCGGCACTCTATTGTTAATGATTTTTAATGTTAATTGTTTAAGAAGTTATTATAATTGTTAATAAATAAAATTTTAACTCTATTGTTAATTAATATCCACTTCTTAGAATGACAAATACTCAACAATAGGTAGATGCTTCAAATTATGATAATCAAATGATTCAAAAATATGCACCTTTAGTAAAATCCGATAAACTAATAATTTATATCTCGCCTTAATTATACTCAGTGAAATTTGTTGAACATCTAAAAATTAGTCACCTTGAGTTATGCGCGTGTCGCCGTTTTTCTTTAACCTCATAATTACCCACAAATGTAACAGGATTTACTCTAGATTAGTGTGGCGTGAAATCGCTCAGAGGAATAAAGAACATGAAATAGCTAACATTGCTCGAGTTTCATAACAATCCAATAAGTGATTTAACGGACATAAAGGATTTAACGAATTTAGCGACTCTTTAAATTAAAGAAGGTTAATTGAAAGATATTTCTCCTATCAAACATTTAATAAATTTGAAAGATTTGAATTTAGATAACAACCAAATATCTGATATCAATCCACTCAAGTACCTCAAGAATCTAAATAGTCTGAATTTGAATAACAACAAAATAATTGACATTAGCGCACTCAAGCATTTAATCAATTTAACAAATCTGACATTATATGAAAACAAAATTGTGCATATAAACGGCATTTAACGACTTATTAAATTAGAGTACCTAGGTTTAACTGGAAATCCCATTCTTGACTTAACAATTGCTTGGGATTTGCCGAATTACAACGAATTTTATCTTGAAGACTTAATAGATCCAACTGATAGTGAAATAACTATTTCACTGAATATTATTTTCATAAATAATATTCAAGAGATTATAAGTAACAATTTATTACTAAAGCTAAAATAATAAATGAAGGCGAATCACATCAACGAAGTAATAACAAAATAGTTCACAAGGGCAACAAAATTATAAACGGAGTTTATTCAAACCGTTTCGACTCTTTTTGAGCGCATAAACGTTTAAAATGATCAGTGAAATGCGTTTTTAATGGGGGTTTTTATTAAAATTAATTATAAATAAGATTTTTTTTAAATATTAGTGTTATTGGGTCCCAACCCTAACTTCCTATAATTAATATTTAGTTTAGTTTTTATTTTTTGATATTACAGCATTTTACTTTATAATTATTTTTCTCACTCGCTCATGTTCCAAGTCTTCAATTCTCGACGGTTACTCCGAGCCCGTCCGATCCAGCGTTGCCTTGGGCTTCGCCTTCTTGCCTTGCTCCCACACCCTCGAGGCCTGGCGGCGCTCGTAGTGCCCTTCTTCCGGTAGCTTGACGGTCTCTCTAACCTTACATCGTCGCGATGGTGCCTTCATGCAGAGCATTAGTGATCAAGCTGGTGTAATGCAGCTTGGCTTCTTCGTTAGCGCGCGCTACTGCAAGACAGCAGTGTTTGCTTAGGAAGGAGTCCGTGATCTCTGCAGGAATGTTGTTAGCATATTCATGGATTTCTCGTACACAGTGCCGTTGTAGCGAAGAACGAGTGGAATCACCCGATTATCGCCATACGTGCCTCCGTATTTGAGAATCTTGCCCTTGAACGCGTTAGTATTATTAGTATTATTATTAGTATACACAATAATATACATTTTTCAATCAAATCGCAAAATAATAGTTATTCGTGCTTTAATCTTGTTATTACAATATTTTATAAGCGAATACACAAACCTTAAATTAGGGTTGGGACCCAATAACCAAATAATGAAGTATAGACTGATCCAAAACAAAGAAAAGCCTTTGGTTTTGATTAGAAAGGAAAGATACCTACCTAAACCTGAAATAAGTGGCTTTAGATCATTTCAGGTAATGTTTCATGAAAAATAACAGAAAGTTGTGGGCTATTAGTTATATTGATAACTAATAGGTTCAGAAAAGCTAAAGAATACAATAACCCGTTATAAACATGAAAAACTAAACTTATTGTTGATAATATAATTAGCAAGCGTGTCCCACTGAATAGATATATGTGTATTCTTTTGAATATTTTTTCTGCATAAATAACAAAATAGAGTTAGCGCTATTACTTTTAATATACTATATTCAATTTAATATGATTTAGATTTAATCTAAAATAGGAAGTTTACAGGTATTGCCGCATTACGCACCACAGCGATAATTGGAATGAATATAGGTTTAGCGGATTCTGTAGTGTAACTTTTGCACTTTCAACTCAGAAAGTCTATTTTAAAACCGGATTCCCATCGCACGCACTTGCTATAACATATTGGCGCACTATTAATCTTTCCACCCCGCGAAGGACGAGATGCTGTCGATGTCGCAGGATTCCCAGTCGACTTCTTCGACCCGGTTCACCCTCTCGGTGGCCGAAAACGAGGTGCTCTGCGCTCCCATGGACGAACACGAAGAGGGAGACTGCGGAGACGCCATCAGCCTGTGCGCTCAGAACGAACTTGGTTATGAGCCGACGGAAATGTCAGACATGTGCCTGGACTTCCCCAGCATCGACTTTGTGAGCATCCGATACCAACACGACGATGAGGTTAGCATCAGCTTCTTTGACTGACTTTCTGATTTGTTTCTATTCTAAATTTCATAGATAGTTATCGCTGTGGAACTATGGATGCAGAATGTGGTACCGAGTGGTTTAAAATATATGAGAGGAAGTAACTACTGGAAATAGTGATTTTGGTTTGTTATTGTCTTATAAGTTAAAGAGTCTTGACGTATTTAAGGCTGCTTTCGTGCACAAAATGCGTATAAAATATAAAATGCGAACAGCCTAGGTGTCTCTTACACAAAGATGAAGAAGAATACATAGATACTGATGGAAACTTGGTATAAAAATAAAGATAATGAAAACTCATGATATATAGTTGATATATCTAATCATTATTTAAAATATAATAAATAGTATAATTCGAGCTCATTGGTCGAACGATCCATCAGTTTCTAGCTGTTTGAATAAATTTAATATCTATTCAGAGAACTTTCTCATATTTTTAAGAGCGGCTTTGTACGGCTTCGTTATTTTCTTGTTGAATATTTTAATTCTTAATTTGAATTAGGTTTCAGTGTTTTCATATTTTCTGAGCATTTCCTCAAGATATTTTATGTACATGTAGTTCATAGAATGTTCGATTAATTATTCTGTCGGAACTTTTAGGTCTTCTATTTCATATTTATTCCGTTTTTCGTGGTGCTTAATGGGGGTAAGATTATCTACGAACGTTTGTGATAAGGTAAGTTTGTTAAGATTCGTCAAATTTCTGAGTGCATTTATGTGAACAATTGGATTCTTAGAAAGTTCAATGTATTTAAGTTGAATAAGATCTTGTAGGGGTGAGAGATCAATTATTTTGTTTTCGATCAGCTCGAGCTCGAGGAGATTATTAAGATTCATTAACGGATTAATATCACGTATGTTGTTTCTGGATAGCTCGAGGATCTACAGATCATTTAAGTATTTTATAGGGGAAATGTCTGTTATTTTGCATAAATACAAATCCAAACACTTTAAATTAGTAAGGTATTGCAGCTCTTACAATTGGATGGGGGTGTAGTTGTTAAATATTCGCAGTTCTGTTAACTGCTGCATTTACCTGAGCCCATCTAATTTTTGCAAATTACACTAGATGATTTTCAGATTCGTTACACACATAGGTACTCTGGCAAAATTTAAGTTGTAACAAAGTTACACTTGTAATTAATTCTTGTTCAACTTCTCTACAAATTTTAAAGTTGTGATGCTTAAATCATCTTTTAAATACACAACAGAATAATTGGATTTAGAATATTCTATATATTTTTGCATCATCTATTCGTCGTACTCATTTTCCTCTTCTTTACTTAAAACTTTTATTTGTTCACTTTATTTATATGAATTTATAAAAGGCATTTTAGATGATGTGGTAAAATTCATATTATAACTATATTTTATAATTATAATTATATGTATTATCTTCTACAAAATTATCTTCTTAGTATATTGAAAATAAAGATGAATAATTAAAGATGAAAAAGTAACTGATTTTTGTAATTTTCTTGTTGAATATTTTAATTCTTAATTTGAATTATATTTCTGTGTTTAAACTCCAAAGAAATAGCTAACGGAGATTTTGTGAGGAGGTTTGATGTGTGATAACGCCACGCGAGATATTTGGTAAGAGAGGAATGCTGTTGTTTTCTTATTGATCATCGTTTAGAAAGGAAAGGAAATGTGATCATCAGAGAAAAAGGGTTACAGTGGTCGGCCATGAAAGTGTCCTTTCTAAATTACTATTTCAGTGATATTTTGTTAAAATATTTTGCCACTTCACAAACATAAGATGAAATCCACCATTAGATAGTGGAATAAAAGCTGTCAATTGATACTAAATTGATATATTATGGCTACCACTTGTTAATAATTGATAGTTGCCAATGTCGATTAATTTATCTTAACCAACAATATTCCATTTTGTTTATTTAGAATTTGGAACTTGCACAAAAAGGAATGAAGTCCCAAAAATAAACTCAAAATAGAGCATTAGAACTAGTTCGACTAACCCACATGCACGTCTTTGGTTTATCTAATATGATTTTGTAAACCTATTTTTCCGCTTAAACTTATTCACGGCGTGAACTAATAAATAATTTTATGAGGCTATATTGCTCAAAAGTTAGATTATTATTAAATCACAACTTTTAGCACCACAAAGCTCAAACAAATTTAAACAATTCAAACAA
This sequence comes from Hexamita inflata, assembly GCA_963988835.1. Taxonomy (NCBI): domain Eukaryota; phylum Fornicata; order Diplomonadida; family Hexamitidae; genus Hexamita; species Hexamita inflata. The sequence goes on from CAXDID010001225.1 coordinate 20,980, forward strand.
ATTCAAAATAATTCCAATTATATGGTCAAGTTAAGCCCACTTGTATGAAACACAGAGAGAGCGTAACTGTGAGGAAAATAAAGCAATAGAAAATATATCGCTAACATTGCATTCAATAAACCAGGCTGGGAAGCTTAATCCAAGTTACAAAATGGAAAAGAGGGAAGAATTAACGATTTTCTTAGCGACGAAATTTAATGGAGAATTTTTGTTGCCAATTCCGGCTGAAATCTCAAGATTAGTTTGTACTGTCCTCTATGTTCCAAACAATTAATAAGCGGCTGCCAGTAAAGGCATGTCTCAAGAAACAAAAATTGATCTGCATAAAATACCTTGAAGAATACTATTAAGAGCACTTGGATGGAAATGAATATATTATTGAATTAGAGACTTGAGTAAACTTCTTTGATTCTATTAAAATCTAACCACTTGCGTTCCAAGACTTGAATTCAAAAAATGTGATTTGCTCCTCCCTTTCAAGGCGACCTTGGTCTTACTCACTAGAAACAAATATGAAGTATATTGTGACATTGGTGTCGGTGCTTAGCTACACTCGACTTGAATATGACAAGATTAAAATTACGAGTTTTCAATTTTATAGTAAAATATAAATTGAAGTGGGTGTAATTAAAGTAGGCTTAACTCATAATTGTGTCGGGTAGTGATATAACTTAACACTATTTATTAAACTTCAATCTGTTCTCTATATCAAAAGGACACTTTCATTGCCGACCACTGTACCAGTATAGACGTAATTTACGGAGTGATGTTTTCTATTTCTGTGTTTAAAATAATTTCAGCGTGTCTTTCATATTTTATATGTACTTATTATAGCCATCCAACAATAGACAATAAGAGCACTTTTGACAATAATTGCCAATAAGACAATCATTGTCTCTATTGTGTGACACAATAACATATAAAATGACAATATATATCCCACTCACTTAACTTTCATTTATACTTAAATGACAATATATAAGAATTTAGTCTTTTCCTTTAATTCTACCTCTAGTATTTATACCATAAATATATTGTAAATTTAATTTTTGCATCATATTTCATATACTTTTACTTAAAAATGATGTAAATTATGATATTTTAATTTTCATCGATTTTTCTCTTTTTTCTAAGGCTAAAACGAAGTTTAGACAATAAAAGGCAATTATAAATATTATGGAAGCCGTTTTTAGTTTTTAAATCATAATTGTAAAGATAGACTTTCGAGATACATTTATTGAGGTGTGAAAAATATTGGAGCGCGAACATTTTTATTTTATGCATATAAGTGAATTATATTTTTCACTTTAATGCAATGAAATATATGCTCTTATTGTCCTATACTTCATTGTATTCTATTGTCTGGGACAATGAAAAACCCTTATTGTACAATAGAAAATAGACAATGGATATAGTACTGATGGCTATAGTACTTATAGCTTAAAGAATGCTTTATAATTTCTTTTGTAGGTTATTTTATGTTTCTGAAATTGCGATTATGCCAAAAATCACTTGTTGAATATTTTGAATATAAAAATTTAGAAAACTCATAACTAATGGTTATATATCAATTTATATTGGTTGCAATAATTTATGATTCTAGATTAAACCAGCTATCCCAAAGATGGTTACAAAGTATGGTGATGGTTACAACTTCTTGTTGATACGCATGTGGTGTTATTAATCACATAAATAAGAGAATGAAATTACATACAAGAAATAAATAATATTCATATAATCAATAAATATACATTTATATAAATAATTTTACAAAGTCTTCTTAATATGTAGTGGAGCGATCGATCGATACTGTTTTGACGATCGATACATGAAGATTTGGTCTGTATCGATCGATATATATCGATCGATAATCACCACTCCAAAGCTTAAAATTAACAATGATAATATAACTTATAACTTGAAATATTAAAGCTAGATACTTACAGTTTCTTTTTATTTATAATTTATATCAAGTGTATGTGTCTTGTTATAAATATTTTGTGAATGTTCATATATTTAATTTTGATATTTTCTTTAAATATAACATATATGTTGATTATTTGTTGAAGAATAAGATTGGTACATAGATAATAATCATTTATTCTTTAGATCGTATATATCGTTAATTCTATAATACTTGATAAATACAGAGCCCTTACAGCGTTAATAACCTTTATAAACAAATTTTATAATTTTAATATAATAAAAATATTAGTAAATACATTAATACGTAGTTGTACTATGTTAAATTATGATATGATCAAATCATGTAATTCATATAGGTGTGAAATTAATTTCAAAACACATATAATATCATATAATATATAGATTTGTTCTATAATATAATTTGAGGTTATATAAATACACATCTCATTGTCATTTTTGGGTTGGGTTTATACCTGGTTAAAGGAAATATGAATGAATATAGAATTTGTAATAAATGGTCTAATAACGATCGTTATTTTAGTATCGATCGATATATGCAGATTTACTCAGTATCGATCGTCAAAACAGTATCGATCGATCGCTCCAGTATATTGAAAATATTTGAAGTGATTTTATATGCAATAAGAAAATATTATAATTATGTTGAAGTATCATTATATTAAATTTATCAGTAAACGAAACTTGACACTTTTGGTCAAAATATTAAAATAAATGTTTTAAAATATTTGAAAATTACTGTAAATTATGTTATAACAGGTTTTAGAACATGGAAGATTAAATATGTAAAAGTAGTGTAACCGATTTTTGTATAAAAATTCATATTCTAATAACTTACATTAAAACTAAAGATAATTCAATTATTAATTTTCACATAGGATGGAATATCTAAAATTACACCCGCTGATATCCAGATTCGTTACACACATAGGTACTCTGGCAAAATTTAAGATGTAACAAAGTTACACTTGTAATTAATTCTTGTTCAACTTCTCTACAAATTTTAAAGTTGTGATGCTTAAATCATCTTTTAAATACACAACAGAATAATTGGATTTAGAATATTCTATATATTTCGAAAGATCCAAACAAATCGTTGTTCTCTTTGCCTCTTTTTCCAAGTTTGCCATTTGGATATAGTCAAATGCAAAAAAAGCAATAGAATAATTCATCTTACAATCCCTGATAGTTCCTTTATTGATAAAAACGGAAAGTGTCTACAAGTGAACACTGTTAGTAATTATACAGCCTCAAGTAATTCATAGATCACTGTAGTAACAATAATTACTAGGACCACTTATCAGGCTCTACTTGAACTTCCTCTTTACTTCCATTTTTGTAAATCTTGGTCACAAAAATCTCATTTTTGAGCTTAACTTGAATAAAGTTTGGCAGCAATTATGATCGAAGGACCCTCCTTATTCAACATTATTGTTTATAAAAGTTAGAATTTATTTACTACTTACTATTTTCTTTCCGTTGTATTAATCTTTTTTCTTGAGTAGGTGGAGTAAAAGAATTAATTTGTTGTGACATTATATACTAGCTTCTAAATTCTATTCTGGCTGCTAGATTCCGGTACAAATTCCTTGTATAGAACTATTTTGTATTTCGATATTACACCAATATAGAATAATAATAATAACAATAAACATGATTGTCGTGATTATCTTTAGAGACTACGATTATTTTCAACTGGAAGTCTGTATAGCTTATAACTACATGTTCAATCTTCAGGTTTTGGCATTTCTGTATTTGGAGTGGAAACACAAAAGTTCATATAGTTTCCTTGTACCTCATATAATAACATATTATGATTATAACCGTATATCTCACTTTTGAAACCCGTCTACTTTTAACTGTGAAAAAATATTTAGGTTTGGGTGCATCTGGATCCCAGATTTGATTTTGAGATTTTTACTTACTATCTCATTTAGCTATATATCTACTTATATTTTTACTCACATCCCTTTTTTATTAGATTTACCACCTCTATATTTAGTCTCCGAGCAGGGAGGAAAAGATCGAGGGGCCCCTCTGGGGTATCGATCTTTGGAGGGGCGGCGAGCCCCTGGACGTCGATGGTCGCCAGGCCCGGTAGGGCTAGCCGAAGGCGTCTGGCAGGACCCGTGGACCCCGGCGTAGCCGTTGCTTGGATCCAGGAACACCCAAACCCAACCCTCCACTGTGAAACACTGTATATATCCTGCCTTTAGTTATTTATCTCTAATTACATCGATATACAACTACTTATAATACAACACACATTTTCACATCTTTTGCTCAATGATCATCCTGTTCTCATCGCCCAGATTCACAACCTCTTCAATCGTGCACCCGCTAAGTTTAAGCTCAAACTGCCCCAAAACTGCTTCCGTTTCATCCCCTCTCATTATTTAAACCAAGTGCTCGTTCAGAACCAACTTTCTATTCTGGTGAACTTTAAACGGGGTGAATAATTAATCCAATTATTCACCAGAATAATTATTTTCAACCATTTCATTATTTTTGTTCCAGACGAAAACGGCCTTCACCCAGCTCGTTTTACTGCAGATAATGTTGCCATTGGTATTGTCAAAGCAAATGTGCTTTAATTTCTCTCTCGAATCGCTCAAAGTGAATTTAGAAGTACCAGTTTGAGCATCGCAAACGTACGCATTTATTTTATCTCCCGTATAAGCTATTAATGAACAGTCAGCGTTATAAACTATTTCGTTAATCTCGTCTTCATCGTTGATTTCGAAATTTGGCTCAGATTTATGCAGGTTCCAACCCTGCACAATTGACTTTTACCAGCCATTAGAACTCACAAGCACAAAATCAGTACTGTTCTAGTGCACACAAAGCGATCTGACATAAGATTAAAATTAAAGCTCCTTAACACACTTCCCAGAAGAGACTTCAAACACTCGCACCGTGTTATCTATGTTCGAAGTGAATAAAAGCTGATTATCCGGGCTGAACTTAACATAGCGAATTGCTGATTACTAATAAAGAAATTGCTTAATAAAAACGCCTTCATATGTCCAAAAATTAATCCTACCCTTGAAACAGCATGTAGCAATCAAAGAATAATCATGATTGAAAGTAGCGTCTTTGCACGTCGCCAAATAACCTGGAAGTTACTTTAATAATGGATTAGAAGAAGTCTATGTGAACTAAATTGATTTATCCCAGCCGCTGGATATAATTGTTTAATTATCATAACTAAATATAATGTTTGATATAACTCTTGAATGCACATTTTAAATCTACTTAATAAGTTATTGCGATTTAGCGCTCCATAATATTAGTTTTCCATTAGCACTAGCGCTTACAAGATATTCTCCATTTGAAGAAAATTACAGATATGATACTTAATTATCATGTTCAACAAGTGTATTTTTAAGAGCAAAGGAACTGGTATCCCAAATTTTAACAGTTTTATCTTCACTTGCACTAGCTATTAGAGTGCTATCCATATTAAATCGTACACAATTAACACGATCTTTGTGCCCTGATATTGATTTCAAAAGTTTTCCAGAGTTGACATCCCAAATATTAATAACCCCAATTGTATCTCCGCTAACAATCCATTAATTGTTAGAACTAAAATTAGCAAACTCAATTGATTCCGAATGTCCTGTAAATTATTTAATCATTTCAAAATCTGGATTGTATAAATATAATTCGGTATCATTTATACCTATAATGTATTTACTATCTTAATTATATTCAAATTTAGTGACTTAAATTTCTACTGTGTTAACTAATTACCAATTTTAAGTATTGTATACATTAATAACTTTGTCATAACTGCAACTAAGTAATTTTGAATCGTCTGGATTAAATTATAGCCATAATACGTTATACCTATCATTTTGTAATGTTGTAATTAGTTTTAAAGTTTAATAATTGTATATTTTAATCATATTAAAAGATGCAACGACTAGTATTTATCCGTTTTAACTACATTACAAGCACAAAACTTCATGTTCTAATTAAATCGATGCTCTTTAGCCAAATTCTATATTATTCAAGTTGGATCCATTAAAATTAGTGTTAACTAACCAAGCAGATTGAAAATCAACATTTTATAGCTCAGCGTTAGTAAAGTCAACTCCTTCCATCATAGCTAAACTTAAATTGGCTCCAGGTATTTTAATATTTTTAAAATCGCAATTTCTAAATGATACATTAGCTGCATTTAATATTGTTATCGCATTAGCAGCTGCTATTGATACATTATTTTGCGTTTTAGAAAGTTCAATTATTGCAAACAGTTTGCTTTTTAATTCCGAATTATTTTCTATTGATTATTTATAAAACTCAAATACTCCCTTATCGACGATCAAATGCTAATTAAATGAGCAATTTAGTAATTTCTCATCTATTTTGTTATGTATCTAATGTATTTATCTCAACCCATCACATACAGCGAAATATTCTTGAATAGACTTATGAATAAAACTATAAAATTTTTAATTTACAACTATAGGTACACCTCTTCTTATTGTGATTGTTCTAGTATTATTTTAATCAAAAAATTGTTTCCAACTAGTACTTTTTGGATCATTTTAATTATATTCAACTGCAGTTTTTGCGGCATCTATCATCTTAGTAGCTAGTCTCAACGCATAATCTTCAAATTCTTGTTTCAAATTTGTAATATCAGTTTAAACATTATTTAAATACATTCTTTCTTCTTCATTCTCAAACCACCATTTGACAAATTCTTGATAAAGATCCAATAATAATATTGAATTTTTATATTTTTCTTATTTACTTGCAAATTTAGGAAGTACTAAAACTATCATACTTAAAATAAAAGGGTTTGATACAAGTTTATATAATCCAGGGATTGTAACAATATTATTTTTGTAAATATTCCAATCTTTCCAAGGAATTTATGTGTTATTTTTATTACTTTCAGTGAATCTTTGTAAATAATCATCAATTTAGTTGTCATCAAAAGGTATAAGTACAATTTCTTTAAATGAGATCGATCTATCGAATTTAGATGATATAAAATATTTTATATAATTTGGATCACCTATTAAATGTTAACTTCGACAAGTAAATATTGTTTTACAGTTCCAATTCAATAAATTATTTGTATTATACAGGCATTTATAACTTCTTATTTCATCGTAACCATCAATAACCAATAAAAGTTAAACCTTTGAATCTTGAAGCTTTTATATTTCTATTTCTGTAAATTTCATTGATTACAAGGTTTCTTCAAGCATAAATTTCTCCCAGTTTTGCATCAGTGGAAGATTAATATAAATTGGAATGATTTGTCTTAACTTAATAATCTATTATACAAGATGCTAACAATACAAGGTTTTACCAGTACCGGCTCCACCTTAAATAAGCATAGATTTCTATTATTCGTTTTTAATAAAACTTTGTATTTCAGAGTCAACATCTATTATAAAATCAATATTATTGATATTTTTAATGTCAAATACTCCCTTTTCTGGTATATATATTAAAATCTCGTTAATTTTCGTTAATGTAATAGTCATAAATTATTTATGTTAATTCCTTTACTGATCTACCAGCTGTTAAAGTTTCTATTTTATTTAATCTTTATTGTATTTATGTTAATAAATCTTCCTATTTTTCAGTGATGCTTAAAAGATTACTAAAAATATTAGACTTTATATCAATTTATTTAAATAATTATTATACTGTGTAACTTTACTATTTTATTGCCTATAATTTTAGCTTACATTATTCAATTTCTTCTTACGCAACATTCTCTCCTTATTTATTAAGTTATTGCCATATTTATTGAATAATATTCGTTTATTCAGCTAGTTCTTATTCCTATTCAGCTTTTACTTACTACCAGCTCTCTTTTAATTTTTACTTCTGCTTTTTGATGTACTCTGCGTTTTGTAATGTTCTTTAAACTTGTTTATTCTCTTCTTTAATTGCCATGTTTAAATATACACCGCCAAACTAATCGACAGGTTTTTTAACGATGCTATTTCTAATGCATAATTGAGCAACTCTATTTCTTATCTTCCAAGCGTTACTTCCTTCTTGATATATGGATAGTGTGGTTAATAGTTTTACAATCTGGTCAGTTTACTTATCTTTCATCTAATTTTGTGCATTATCTTCGAGGTATTATTCGATAATATCTATTCATCCGTAGATTACGTGCCATTCAGCTTTGTGTTCTGAGATTAGGTTGATAATAGCGTCAATTTCTTCTGGTTTGTTTTAAATCAGGTATTGAGTGTAGCAATTAGTGATTATGGTGAGGATCCACGGATTTGTTTTGTCTTGTGTGTTATTTTTCAGGTTTGTGATTATATTCTTTCCAAGTTGTGCAAGTTCATTTATTTCTTTTGTTTTCGCGTAATTAATTATTTTGTTCGCGTATTCCATTATTGGGTGATCGCTTTTTGCGTTTAGTATGTTAATCACGGCTTCAATGCACTCCAGCTCGAACTCTGCTTGTAAGTAGTCTAAGTTGTTCCTTTAAAGTCCGTTTTTGACCGTTTAAACGCTTTATTTCCAGTTATTAATTTCATTTTAACTAATTATTGCTCCGTTTTAGCTTTGAAAGTAAATTTGGTGCAAAAACAGCTGAGAAATGTGGGCGAGCTGAACTGAAATGTTTACGTTCAGGTTAGTTTGAAGGACCTCGAGGAGTTTATTTACTATTTGAGAGGGATTTGTTGAGTGGTGGGCGCTGTTCAAAGCGTTTTTATTTAGGATGAAAAGAATGCTGCGTTACTTTTAAATGTCACCTGAGTTTAGGGCGGATTGCATCTGCTGGATTAATTTAATGATGTTTTGATCTGAGTTAGAAGAGTCGGAAAGTTGAATGGAGTTGGGCGTTGTTATTGATGATGAACAACCCATTTGTGGAGCGTGGAATATTGATAGAAGTAAATAATTAAATGGTAAATAATTAAATTCTGAGGAAATATCAAATTGTTAATTTGGTAGTCAATTATATGGTGATGCTCGATTTCAGGATTAATGCACTTTATAAGCAGTCAAACTAATTCTAAAATACTCTGAGATAACTCGAGATAACTTTGTTATAACCAGGTTACGTATCCGATTCAGGCCTCATCACAGTTTAGACATGTTGTTGGGATTAGGTTTCTATTTCTTTTACAAACCTGGTGTTAGTTAGGAAGTGGAAAGCTTCGTTAGGAATTTAAGTTCTATAATTTTGTAGGTGTAGGCTATACAAAAAAGAATTTTTGAGATAATGGAAAGATATTATGTTATAATGGCTAAGTGGATTAGATAATAATTTAAAAATAGTAGTCAACTAGAATATACCAGTATATCACTTAGCACAAACAGACATTGAGAGCTTAACCCGTTTCGCCTGACTCGCTAACAGTATTTTCAGAAACTGGTGCTTCTCAGTTTATATTTGCTCGTTATTCCTTTAGGCTTGCACGGAGTGTTCATACGTTGTATAGTATTGTTTGGTGGTTACCTTTGATGCCTTGCTTCGTTAACTGATTAGGTTTTTGGGTTCCTTCTTTGTTCATTTGTTTTGCACGTGCATAATTTTGGAATGTATTGCTGGTGGTTATCCGGCTCCGTGAGGGCCATGATAGTTTGGATCATGTATCAATAAATTGATAGATTAAAAGTATAAGCAAACATTTGAAGAAGTAAATTGAAGAGAAAAGTGATCACTAGAGTTGATTATTAAAGTAGAGGTAAAAATACCAACGTATGCTGGTATTTGTAGAGTGTGTGTAGAGGCACATGTTATAACTAAGATAGCTCTCAGTTACGCGAGTGGAAACGGGGATTTCGGATGCTGAGTGAGGACAATTGCTGGTGGTATATTAACTGTTTTTTAGGGTTTAGGCACGTTGATATCTTTCATAGTTCGATGATTTTTGATAAACTGTCTCTGGTTTTCTAATATTTGCTATCTTCTCTAGGCTTTCGTTAAGGTTGGCTTGTTTAGTTCCAATTTTGCGTGCCAGCTATTGTTGTTTATTCATTATGACCATCTTTTGGCTATGATTCGGCAGGATTTTCTTCATTCTATTTACTTCTAAGTGTCATTAAGCTTCTAAACAAAGATTTTCTCGAAGTTGTAAGTGCGTTTTAATTAAAAAATCACTATCCACCAAAGAGGCAAAGCGGTTCACTGGGTTTCTCTATGTCGATCTCGCTATATTTTTAGTTCCGTTGGACTACTTTATTTCTATACATAAGTATGGCTCAGTATGTTAACGAAGTACTTATCATGTAGCTAATATTTTCATAAATCGTCTAAATGAAAATTTTCTAGAAATCTACAATCTATAAATCTAATTATAAAGCTTAATCTTACCTCAAACTTTTTGTCAATCATACGATATTACCATTATGAACACAAACACTTGAACTTTAATAAATATTCCTGAATCAGCACTACTTTTCTTAATAGTTATTCGGTTCATACTCTTAATACTTTACAGTTTCATACACTTAAATAATTATTTATACTAGAAGCAAATCATAAATTACATTTATTTATTTATCCAACTCATTTAGATGTCATTATTATTGGTCGTTTATTTATACTAGAAGCAAATCATAAATACTTGTTTTTCAAAAATACTTTAAAATATCAATATTATTTTCATATTTATAATTAAACAAAATTATAATTTTGATTCATTTAATTTACAGTAAAGTCTCACAAGTACACTAGGTACCGAGTCTCACTAATAGAACAGAGTACAAATGACGAATAGACTATATAACTACAGCTTATTTGTGAGATGTACTATTTGCCAACCACTTTGTTCCATTTGTGATAACCTTTGTAATTTATCAATTTAATCAACTTTATTCGTTAATTTAATGAATGTGTACTACATACGTGTTCAAAAATTAGAAACGCTACTATAATAGTTTTCGATCATCATAATTGATGTTGATGCAATTATTTATTAGAAACTATTTAATTAGAACGCTTTTGAAGTTTTTGTTTCAGGTTTTATATATTGATACTTATAACTAGCTATGTTATGTTAAAATACATGATGTACTTGACAATGTTCTTGATGAGGAGGATGAAGATGATTTTGCGTTGAATCTAGAACCAGACTCAGAAGATGAACGATAATTTCTTTAATAATATCCTTTAATATAAATGATTTCTGGATTTATATATTTTTCACTCCAACAAATGAGAACATATATGTGTCTATGTATTTAAGTAAATTTAGTATATATACAATATTTCTTTATATAATAGTTATATTAACTCAAAATATAACATTAAATAACAAAACTAAAGGATTTTTTAGAAATTAAAAAATGTTTGCATTTTGAAATATTTGTACGCATTTTGCACACAAAAACCAGACCTAGTACAAACAAACAAGAGTGAGACTTTCGAAAGTGAAACATAGGGTCTCGCTTGCCAGCGTTTCTACGTTCTAAACGGGATCAACCCGTCATATATATGTTCTTTAGAAATAGAAAGACTTGTGATTTAACATTAATTTGTAAAATATATAGCACAAAGAGTCCTATAAAAATTCAAATATAATAATAATCTCTAATTTATATGGTTTGAACACATTCTCACCTTTAGTTTATGTAGTTATATGATTATTGTTTAATCATTTATGCCTTTATCATCATTTATCAAAATATTTAATATAAACATCACTCAACATCCATTAATATTGATAAAACTTTTACAGTTATTTGAGATAACAGTATTAATTACATTTTCCCATTCAGATGATGATGTTGATATTTTAATTATTGTTGCTTCTGATTAGATATATCCTATTACAAGGTGGTAATTTCCGGTTGCAGATATGACAATTTATTATAGTACCGAGCCTAGTATTGTAATTTGTGCAGATCTTTAATCCACTTATCCCAAAAAACCGCCTGCGCTTTAGTTAGCAATGATTTTTAATATAGTTGCATAACTACGTATAATAGTTATTAAATTAGAGGATAATCCAATAAACCCTCCACAGTTCTATACCGAAGAACTAATATTTGTGTTTTAAATATTACAATTCTATATTGTTATTACACCAAAACTATGTCCGATTATTCCACCAACACTTGATTAAGCATTAATGTTACAATTTTATGCATTCGAATATTAAAGTATAATTACGCCATCTGCACGTCCAATAAACAATCCACAATTTACATTTCCTGAAATATTAATTGATAACACACTGCAGTCGTTTATTGTTGTCATATAATTTATATTCTAATAGTATAAAAATCCTCCAATTTATACAATAGAATTTAATATTTTAGACTAAGATAACAATAAATTTCCTACAGAAACGCCAATAAATCCACTTGTATCTATTTTACACGATTCAACTAAACTGTTGAGAATACTAACATTATAATTTGCCTCGAATATATATCCTGCACTGTAATAATTGCTAGAGATTTGAGTTGTTGACACCCTAGTATTTACAATAGTTGTGTTTTAAAAAGAAGAGTATGATATAAGTCCAGAAGTAATATTATTAGAAGTGATATTACTATTTTAAACTGAAACATTATTTATGGTAGAATTCAATCCCTAAAATTATACTCCAATAAGTGCCCCGATATGGTATCCACTATTAAAACTTAAGTTCATTTACAATTGCAATCCTTCAACTATAATATTAAATGTATTTGATTATATATAACCAATCATACCAAAATTTTAGCTTTAAACTATATTTACATTTTATGCAATCTAAGATTGACTGAAACTAATATTTCCTGATATTATTCCTATTATTCCGTAGTTATATATAACGTGAATGTCGCTTAGTGTCTAAGAAATACATATTCGTTCTAATATACTTGACGAAGAATTTATATATCCAAATACTATACCTGATTTGTCAGTAACAGATGTATCGATAACTGTATTAGATATTATACTTATTGTAGTTAATATTAATTTCGATTCGTTGGCAGTATTTATAATCTCACTATACTAAAACTTATTGGAACTAGATGATGAACAACTTGATAATATATTCGAACTTGTTGTTTAAATATATAAATACTGTAACTTTACTGTTGAAGATGATATGTATGCAAACATAAATGCAGAATAGTTACCCAACTTAATTAATGTTGGTTGGAAGTTCAAATAACTTACAGTAACCATTGCATTTAGAGAATTAAGTGCACACAAAGCAGTTTATGCTGTAGAATAATATTATCCCAAAATTTAATAATTCCTTATTTATATTATATTATTTAATGTTCCAATTAGTGTTATGTTACCAATACTTGATGTAGCAAATAACAAATTTACATAAAGGTTTCTTAGAGTGGATCCAGAAGAATATCTTTACAAAATATTTAACTGTGAACTAGATTATACATTTATAACAGTTCCAATTTTAGATTAAATTCGGATGTTGTTCAAAGACTAAACACTCGAATCGGAGATAATTGAACCAGACTATGTTGATTACGTTCCAATTTGTATCTTCAAATTATAATAGTAAGTTTATTGGTTATATAGTGAATACGAAGTTTTGAAAGTATAATTTTAAACATCTATAAAAGCATTGTTAATAATTTATGTATTTCCAAATACATAAGACGATGTAAAATTAGAAAAATATTTAGTTTGTGATATAGTCTAAATATCAAAATTTTATGAGTATACATTCTAGTTACAAATTAATTCGGGTAAAGAAAATGAATTAATTTTAAAGTCAAACTCTAAATCGGCTTATTCTGCATCTACGAGTTAATTTTATAAATCAGTTACTGTATTAAGTAACGCGTTGATAGTTTTATTATGTTGGATTAATGAGTTATTTATGTCTGTAAAATTATTTGAAATTTCAATATATCCTTGCTATATTGATATATCTAAGTTATTAAGTGATGTATTTAATTCAACAAATCCAGTATTTATTACGTTAAGCAAATTTGAGGAATTTGCTATTAGCGCATTGTTTAATTATGTACAGTTATCGAAAATGTGCTTATCAAGTGAAGACATGTTTGCCTATAAATGTTACATTATAAATGACATATTATCTGCAATATTATTGTCAGTTAAACTAAATAATTGTTGCACAAACTATTTTGTTTGGTTTATTTGAGTGATTAAGCTTTGATTAATTTGATTTACGTTTGAATTTAACAAAGATATATTTGAGTTGAAAATATCTTTCAGATTCGTCAGTTCATTTACTTTGTTTTCTTATTGTAATAAATAGTTAAATAATTATATACATTTGGACCCGTTCATTATAAAGCCTTCAATACAGACACACTAAGTGCCATTAAACATAAAAGGTACCACGCATATAAGTGAACTGTTAATTTCTATGTATTGTCCATTAATTAGTGTATCAACACATATACCATAAACTACTTTGCTATTTTAGCAAATAGATGTACAATTATTACTTATGGGATTAGATAGAGCAATCGTATCTTAATATATAATATTCGAACAACTAATAACATTATATGTAGTTAACGTCATTTAAATGCTTGTTTCAGCAATCATAATTGAAGAATTTTAAATATTATCGTTATATCCCAATATATTTACACTGCTTAAACTAAAATTATTCATTAATGAAGTTAAATAATATAATATACCAGCTGAGTATAAACAAGAAAATCTATATTATATTGAAGTATTTAAGACATTAATCGTATTTTTATTTTTGAAAACGATTCCTGAAAATATTTGGCCAGATGCTATAAATACTAAAACAGAAGATTTCAACGATACGTCACATTGAAAACAAATCAAAGCGCCTTTATATGCATTAAAGCAAATAGTAATGTTTATAGTTGATTATTGAATATTAGTAATATGTGAGCTGAAACCGAAAACAGCAAATGTATAATCATTATTTATACTACTTATTATTTGAGATTGTAAAACAGATTCGGTATTAACAAAAATATTATACTATTTATTAGATTATTATGATATCATTGATAAATTATTTTATATTAATAAACTGTTTAATTATTACTATTTTTGACAAAATTAGTATTGTTATTCATTTACTAGTATATTTTAATTACACGCATTAATTAGTTACTATTATACTATGCGATTAAATATCATTATAGAAGATATCATCAAGCTCATTATATATTAAGTAATTGGATGTAGTTCTTATATAATATGGCACAATAATGTATTATAACATATTAATTATTTTAAACTTATATAAAGTAACTTGCGTCAACAACTTCTTTAATAATAAGAATTTTGAAGCTCTTTTGAAGTGAAAATAATTAAATTTGTAAATATTTATTAACTTGAACCGTGTTAATCATTAATAGCAGGTATTATACAGTAGAAATAAATAGTTTGAGATTACAATCAGTTAACGTATTTCAGATATTTCAATATTGTGTATATGCGGATTGCATCTGCTGGATTAATTTTATTGTGTTTTGATCTGAGTTAGAAGAGTCGGGAAGTTGAATGGAGTTGGGTGTTGTTATTGATGATGAACAACCCATTTGTGGAGCGTGAATATTGATAGAAGTAAATAATTAAATGGTAAATAATTAAATTCTGAGGAAATATCAAATTGTTAATTTGGTAGTCAATTATATGGTGATGCTCGATTTCAGGATTAATGCACTTTATAAGCAGTCAAACTAATTCTAAAATACTCTGAGATAACTCGAGATAACTTTGTTATAACCAGGTTACGTATCCGATTCAGGCCTCATCACAGTTTAGACATGTTGTTGGGATTAGGTTTCTATTTCTTTTACAAACCTGGTGTTAGTTAGGAAGTGGAAAGCTTCGTTAGGAATTTAAGTTCTATAATTTTGTAGGTGTAGGCTATACAAAAAAGAATTTTTGAGATAATGGAAAGATATTATGTTATAATGGCTAAGTGGATTAGATAATAATTTAAAAATAGTAGTCAACTAGAATATACCAGTATATCACTTAGCACAAACAGACATTGAGAGCTTAACCCGTTTCGCCTGACTCGCTAACAGTATTTTCAGAAACTGGTGCTTCTCAGTTTATATTTGCTCGTTATTCCTTTAGGCTTGCACGGAGTGTTCATACGTTGTATAGTATTGTTTGGTGGTTACCTTTGATGCCTTGCTTCGTTAACTGATTAGGTTTTTGGGTTCCTTCTTTGTTCATTTGTTTTGCACGTGCATAATTTTGGAATGTATTGCTGGTGGTTATCCGGCTCCGTGAGGGCCATGATAGTTTGGATCATGTATCAATAAATTGATAGATTAAAAGTATAAGCAAACATTTGAAGAAGTAAATTGAAGAGAAAAGTGATCACTAGAGTTGATTATTAAAGTAGAGGTAAAAATACCAACGTATGCTGGTATTTGTAGAGTGTGTGTAGAGGCACATGTTATAACTAAGATAGCTCTCAGTTACGCGAGTGGAAACGGGGATTTCGGATGCTGAGTGAGGACAATTGCTGGTGGTATATTAACTGTTTTTTAGGGTTTAGGCACGTTGATATCTTTCATAGTTCGATGATTTTTGATAAACTGTCTCTGGTTTTCTAATATTTGCTATCTTCTCTAGGCTTTCGTTAAGGTTGGCTTGTTTAGTTCCAATTTTGCGTGCCAGCTATTGTTGTTTATTCATTATGACCATCTTTTGGCTATGATTCGGCAGGATTTTCTTCATTCTATTTACTTCTAAGTGTCATTAAGCTTCTAAACAAAGATTTTCTCGAAGTTGTAAGTGCGTTTTAATTAAAAAATCACTATCCACCAAAGAGGCAAAGCGGTTCACTGGGTTTCTCTATGTCGATCTCGCTATATTTTTAGTTCCGTTGGACTACTTTATTTCTATACATAAGTATGGCTCAGTATGTTAACGAAGTACTTATCATGTAGCTAATATTTTCATAAATCGTCTAAATGAAAATTTTCTAGAAATCTACAATCTATAAATCTAATTATAAAGCTTAATCTTACCTCAAACTTTTTGTCAATCATACGATATTACCATTATGAACACAAACACTTGAACTTTAATAAATATTCCTGAATCAGCACTACTTTTCTTAATAGTTATTCGGTTCATACTCTTAATACTTTACAGTTTCATACACTTAAATAATTATTTATACTAGAAGCAAATCATAAATTACATTTATTTATTTATCCAACTCATTTAGATGTCATTATTATTGGTCGTTTATTTATACTAGAAGCAAATCATAAATACTTGTTTTTCAAAAATACTTTAAAATATCAATATTATTTTCATATTTATAATTAAACAAAATTATAATTTTGATTCATTTAATTTACAGTAAAGTCTCACAAGTACACTAGGTACCGAGTCTCACTAATAGAACAGAGTACAAATGACGAATAGACTATATAACTACAGCTTATTTGTGAGATGTACTATTTGCCAACCACTTTGTTCCATTTGTGATAACCTTTGTAATTTATCAATTTAATCAACTTTATTCGTTAATTTAATGAATGTGTACTACATACGTGTTCAAAAATTAGAAACGCTACTATAATAGTTTTCGATCATCATAATTGATGTTGATGCAATTATTTATTAGAAACTATTTAATTAGAACGCTTTTGAAGTTTTTGTTTCAGGTTTTATATATTGATACTTATAACTAGCTATGTTATGTTAAAATACATGATGTACTTGACAATGTTCTTGATGAGGAGGATGAAGATGATTTTGCGTTGAATCTAGAACCAGACTCAGAAGATGAACGATAATTTCTTTAATAATATCCTTTAATATAAATGATTTCTGGATTTATATATTTTTCACTCCAACAAATGAGAACATATATGTGTCTATGTATTTAAGTAAATTTAGTATATATACAATATTTCTTTATATAATAGTTATATTAACTCAAAATATAACATTAAATAACAAAACTAAAGGATTTTTTAGAAATTAAAAAATGTTTGCATTTTGAAATATTTGTACGCATTTTGCACACAAAAACCAGACCTAGTACAAACAAACAAGAGTGAGACTTTCGAAAGTGAAACATAGGGTCTCGCTTGCCAGCGTTTCTACGTTCTAAACGGGATCAACCCGTCATATATATGTTCTTTAGAAATAGAAAGACTTGTGATTTAACATTAATTTGTAAAATATATAGCACAAAGAGTCCTATAAAAATTCAAATATAATAATAATCTCTAATTTATATGGTTTGAACACATTCTCACCTTTAGTTTATGTAGTTATATGATTATTGTTTAATCATTTATGCCTTTATCATCATTTATCAAAATATTTAATATAAACATCACTCAACATCCATTAATATTGATAAAACTTTTACAGTTATTTGAGATAACAGTATTAATTACATTTTCCCATTCAGATGATGATGTTGATATTTTAATTATTGTTGCTTCTGATTAGATATATCCTATTACAAGGTGGTAATTTCCGGTTGCAGATATGACAATTTATTATAGTACCGAGCCTAGTATTGTAATTTGTGCAGATCTTTAATCCACTTATCCCAAAAAACCGCCTGCGCTTTAGTTAGCAATGATTTTTAATATAGTTGCATAACTACGTATAATAGTTATTAAATTAGAGGATAATCCAATAAACCCTCCACAGTTCTATACCGAAGAACTAATATTTGTGTTTTAAATATTACAATTCTATATTGTTATTACACCAAAACTATGTCCGATTATTCCACCAACACTTGATTAAGCATTAATGTTACAATTTTATGCATTCGAATATTAAAGTATAATTACGCCATCTGCACGTCCAATAAACAATCCACAATTTACATTTCCTGAAATATTAATTGATAACACACTGCAGTCGTTTATTGTTGTCATATAATTTATATTCTAATAGTATAAAAATCCTCCAATTTATACAATAGAATTTAATATTTTAGACTAAGATAACAATAAATTTCCTACAGAAACGCCAATAAATCCACTTGTATCTATTTTACACGATTCAACTAAACTGTTGAGAATACTAACATTATAATTTGCCTCGAATATATATCCTGCACTGTAATAATTGCTAGAGATTTGAGTTGTTGACACCCTAGTATTTACAATAGTTGTGTTTTAAAAAGAAGAGTATGATATAAGTCCAGAAGTAATATTATTAGAAGTGATATTACTATTTTAAACTGAAACATTATTTATGGTAGAATTCAATCCCTAAAATTATACTCCAATAAGTGCCCCGATATGGTATCCACTATTAAAACTTAAGTTCATTTACAATTGCAATCCTTCAACTATAATATTAAATGTATTTGATTATATATAACCAATCATACCAAAATTTTAGCTTTAAACTATATTTACATTTTATGCAATCTAAGATTGACTGAAACTAATATTTCCTGATATTATTCCTATTATTCCGTAGTTATATATAACGTGAATGTCGCTTAGTGTCTAAGAAATACATATTCGTTCTAATATACTTGACGAAGAATTTATATATCCAAATACTATACCTGATTTGTCAGTAACAGATGTATCGATAACTGTATTAGATATTATACTTATTGTAGTTAATATTAATTTCGATTCGTTGGCAGTATTTATAATCTCACTATACTAAAACTTATTGGAACTAGATGATGAACAACTTGATAATATATTCGAACTTGTTGTTTAAATATATAAATACTGTAACTTTACTGTTGAAGATGATATGTATGCAAACATAAATGCAGAATAGTTACCCAACTTAATTAATGTTGGTTGGAAGTTCAAATAACTTACAGTAACCATTGCATTTAGAGAATTAAGTGCACACAAAGCAGTTTATGCTGTAGAATAATATTATCCCAAAATTTAATAATTCCTTATTTATATTATATTATTTAATGTTCCAATTAGTGTTATGTTACCAATACTTGATGTAGCAAATAACAAATTTACATAAAGGTTTCTTAGAGTGGATCCAGAAGAATATCTTTACAAAATATTTAACTGTGAACTAGATTATACATTTATAACAGTTCCAATTTTAGATTAAATTCGGATGTTGTTCAAAGACTAAACACTCGAATCGGAGATAATTGAACCAGACTATGTTGATTACGTTCCAATTTGTATCTTCAAATTATAATAGTAAGTTTATTGGTTATATAGTGAATACGAAGTTTTGAAAGTATAATTTTAAACATCTATAAAAGCATTGTTAATAATTTATGTATTTCCAAATACATAAGACGATGTAAAATTAGAAAAATATTTAGTTTGTGATATAGTCTAAATATCAAAATTTTATGAGTATACATTCTAGTTACAAATTAATTCGGGTAAAGAAAATGAATTAATTTTAAAGTCAAACTCTAAATCGGCTTATTCTGCATCTACGAGTTAATTTTATAAATCAGTTACTGTATTAAGTAACGCGTTGATAGTTTTATTATGTTGGATTAATGAGTTATTTATGTCTGTAAAATTATTTGAAATTTCAATATATCCTTGCTATATTGATATATCTAAGTTATTAAGTGATGTATTTAATTCAACAAATCCAGTATTTATTACGTTAAGCAAATTTGAGGAATTTGCTATTAGCGCATTGTTTAATTATGTACAGTTATCGAAAATGTGCTTATCAAGTGAAGACATGTTTGCCTATAAATGTTACATTATAAATGACATATTATCTGCAATATTATTGTCAGTTAAACTAAATAATTGTTGCACAAACTATTTTGTTTGGTTTATTTGAGTGATTAAGCTTTGATTAATTTGATTTACGTTTGAATTTAACAAAGATATATTTGAGTTGAAAATATCTTTCAGATTCGTCAGTTCATTTACTTTGTTTTCTTATTGTAATAAATAGTTAAATAATTATATACATTTGGACCCGTTCATTATAAAGCCTTCAATACAGACACACTAAGTGCCATTAAACATAAAAGGTACCACGCATATAAGTGAACTGTTAATTTCTATGTATTGTCCATTAATTAGTTTATATTATATTATTTAATGTTCCAATTAGTGTTATGTTACCAATACTTGATGTAGCAAATAACAAATTTACATAAAGGTTTCTTAGAGTAGATCCAGAAGAATATCTTTACAAAATATTTAACTGTGAACTAGATTATACATTTATAACAGTTCCAATTTTAGATTAAATTCGGATGTTGTTCAAAGACTAAACACTCGAATCGGAGATAATTGAACCAGACTATGTTGATTACGTTCCAATTTGTATCTTCAAATTATAATAGTAAGTTTATTGGTTATATAGTGAATACGAAGTTTTGAAAGTATAATTTTAAACATCTATAAAAGCATTGTTAATAATTTATGTATTTCCAAATACATAAGACGATGTAAAATTAGAAAAATATATAGTTTGTGATATAGTCTAAATATCAAAATTTTATGAGTATACATTCTAGTTACAAATTAATTCGGGTAAAGAAAATGAATTAATTTTAAAGTCAAACTCTAAATCGGCTTATTCTGCATCTACGAGTTAATTTTATAAATCAGTTACTGTATTAAGTAACGCGTTGATAGTTTTATTATGTTGGATTAATGAGTTATTTATGTCTGTAAAATTATTTGAAATTTCAATATATCCTTGCTATATTGATATATCTAAGTTATTAAGTGATGTATTTAATTCAACAAATCCAGTATTTATTACGTTAAGCAAATTTGAGGAATTTGCTATTAGCGCATTGTTTAATTATGTACAGTTATCGAAAATGTGCTTATCAAGTGAAGACATGTTTGCCTATAAATGTTACATTATAAATGACATATTATCTGCAATATTATTGTCAGTTAAACTAAATAATTGTTGCACAAACTATTTTGTTTGGTTTATTTGAGTGATTAAGCTTTGATTAATTTGATTTACGTTTGAATTTAACAAAGATATATTTGAGTTGAAAATATCTTTCAGATTCGTCAGTTCATTTACTTTGTTTTCTTATTGTAATAAATAGTTAAATAATTATATACATTTGGACCCGTTCATTATAAAGCCTTCAATACAGACACACTAAGTGCCATTAAACATAAAAGGTACCACGCATATAAGTGAACTGTTAATTTCTATGTATTGTCCATTAATTAGTTTATATTATATTATTTAATGTTCCAATTAGTGTTATGTTACCAATACTTGATGTAGCAAATAACAAATTTACATAAAGGTTTCTTAGAGTGGATCCAGAAGAATATCTTTACAAAATATTTAACTGTGAACTAGATTATACATTTATAACAGTTCCAATTTTAGATTAAATTCGGATGTTGTTCAAAGACTAAACACTCGAATCGGAGATAATTGAACCAGACTATGTTGATTACGTTCCAATTTGTATCTTCAAATTATAATAGTAAGTTTATTGGTTATATAGTGAATACGAAGTTTTGAAAGTATAATTTTAAACATCTATAAAAGCATTGTTAATAATTTATGTATTTCCAAATACATAAGACGATGTAAAATTAGAAAAATATTTAGTTTGTGATATAGTCTAAATATCAAAATTTTATGAGTATACATTCTAGTTACAAATTAATTCGGGTAAAGAAAATGAATTAATTTTAAAGTCAAACTCTAAATCGGCTTATTCTGCATCTACGAGTTAATTTTATAAATCAGTTACTGTATTAAGTAACGCGTTGATAGTTTTATTATGTTGGATTAATGAGTTATTTATGTCTGTAAAATTATTTGAAATTTCAATATATCCTTGCTATATTGATATATCTAAGTTATTAAGTGATGTATTTAATTCAACAAATCCAGTATTTATTACGTTAAGCAAATTTGAGGAATTTGCTATTAGCGCATTGTTTAATTATGTACAGTTATCGAAAATGTGCTTATCAAGTGAAGACATGTTTGCCTATAAATGTTACATTATAAATGACATATTATCTGCAATATTATTGTCAGTTAAACTAAATAATTGTTGCACAAACTATTTTGTTTGGTTTATTTGAGTGATTAAGCTTTGATTAATTTGATTTACGTTTGAATTTAACAAAGATATATTTGAGTTGAAAATATCTTTCAGATTCGTCAGTTCATTTACTTTGTTTTCTTATTGTAATAAATAGTTAAATAATTATATACATTTGGACCCGTTCATTATAAAGCCTTCAATACAGACACACTAAGTGCCATTAAACATAAAAGGTACCACGCATATAAGTGAACTGTTAATTTCTATGTATTGTCCATTAATTAGTGTATCAACACATATACCATAAACTACTTTGCTATTTTAGCAAATAGATGTACAATTATTACTTATGGGATTAGATAGAGCAATCGTATCTTAATATATAATATTCGAACAACTAATAACATTATATGTAGTTAACGTCATTTAAATGCTTGTTTCAGCAATCATAATTGAAGAATTTTAAATATTATCGTTATATCCCAATATATTTACACTGCTTAAACTAAAATTATTCATTAATGAAGTTAAATAATATAATATACCAGCTGAGTATAAACAAGAAAATCTATATTATATTGAAGTATTTAAGACATTAATCGTATTTTTATTTTTGAAAACGATTCCTGAAAATATTTGGCCAGATGCTATAAATACTAAAACAGAAGATTTCAACGATACGTCACATTGAAAACAAATCAAAGCGCCTTTATATGCATTAAAGCAAATAGTAATGTTTATAGTTGATTATTGAATATTAGTAATATGTGAGCTGAAACCGAAAACAGCAAATGTATAATCATTATTTATACTACTTATTATTTTTTTTAGTTAAGTCTGTTATTACCATTACTTGAACCATTATATTTTAATTGTGTAAAAAAGTATCATATTATTTTCAGATTCACTTGCTCAGTTTTGTGGCTTCTTTTTCGAGTTCTGCGACTTTTTTCTCTAGTGTTTTGACGGTTTCTTTGAGTTCTTTGAGGTTTGGTTTTACGGGCCATTCGAGTGGGGCTCCGTCTTTGAATTGAGTTTTGTGTGCGTCCATCCACTCCTCGGTGAACACTTCGCCCGTTTCTTCAGCTTTTGGTGGTTTGTCGAATGCGGCCAAGACGTTGAAGTAGTTCGGGATCTCTCTGTCCTCGGCCACGTAGTCGCTGAACCAGCCCTTCCTCAGGATTTGGACCCAGGGGAAGTTCCTTATCTGCCTGCGTGCGCAAAGTTGCTCAAGAACGGCGTTCTCGTCGCAGTTTACCAAATAAACATTCATTTCTTTGTCCTTGGCCAGTTTAAGAACGTTCAGTTTTGACTCGGCGCAGGTTGAGCAGTTGTGACCGGCGAAGAAAACGATCGAGTCCTGCCTGCGCATGAACTCGTAGTTGTCGAGGAGGTCCAGCTCGGACTCGACCACGTACACGGACTCGGTAGCTGTTTTTAATTTAACGTCAATAAATTAAACCGTATTGTTAATGGTTGGAGCAAAGAGGAATTCGGGACCGCCCTCGGACTCCTTGACCACAGCAAGGCATGGAGTGGACTCGATTCCGGCAGCGGTGTACACGGACGCGGAATCGTTGTCCTGCCTGTCAACGGAGACAAAAAGAAGGTTCTTGTACTTAGATTCGAGAGAAGACAAATACTTGATGTACTCTGTCGGCTCCTTCTCCTTAGAATCCAAAAACAAAACCACATAGTCGCGATAGGTCTTCGTATCAGCCACTATGTTCTAAATCGTAGTCTTCTTTATCTGCAACGCAAGAGCAAATAACATATAAATGATGTGGTGGGACACAAACGGAACTGAAAATACAAAAATAAACACACAAAAGAGTTCATTTACCAATCCAACCAAATGTCCTCCATCCAAGAAAGAGCCAAATATATCCTCAACACCTTCAAAATTGACGTGCAACAATTTGAAAAGCCAATTGAAAACATTGCCTCATACCTCGATCACACCTAATTAGCCTCTGACGCTACCCCAGAGATCATCAAAAAGCTCTGCCAAGAAGCTCTCAAATACAAGTTCGCCTCTGTTTGCGTTAACGGATGCTATGCTGACTTAGCTGTTGAACAATTAAAAGGCTCTGATGTTAAGACCTGCTGCGTTATCGGTTTCCCACTCGGTTCCATGACTACTGCTGCTAAAGTTTTCGAAACTAAGGACCTCATCGCTCGTGGCGTCTAAGAAATCGACATGGTTATCAACATGGGTTGGATGAAGGCTGGTATGTACCGTGAAGTCTTTGAAGAAATTTAACAAATTGCCAATGTTTGCCATGAACAACACCGTGTTTTAAAGGTTATCATTGAAGCTACTTGCCTCGAACAAGAACAACTCATTATTGATGCCTGCATCTTATCTCAATCTGCTTCTGCTGATTTTGTTAAGACTTCCACTGGAACACATAAGAACGGAGGTGCCAAGGTTGAGCACGTCAAGCTTATGCGTGAAGTCGTCGGAAAATCCTGCGGTGTTAAAGCTGCTGGTGGTGTCAGAAGTGCTGAAGATTGCGTTATGATGATCAAAGCTGGAGCTTCCAGAATTGGTACAAGTGGTGGTGTTAAAATCGCTGAAGGTGCTATGCATGAAGGTGGCTACTGATTTTCCTTCATTTTTTCTTTCATTATTCAATAAATACTCAAAAATTGTCATTGACAGTCAGCACAAAGAACTGAATCAATCACAATGCAGAAATATAAAACTATCAATGAGCTGAGAATATTAAAGATGATTTTATTCTAATCTATCAAACGTATATTATCTTTGTATAACACTACCACTTCATATATAATGCCAAAAAATATACCATAAGTTTTAAGCTAAGGAGAAGAAAACGAATACGACTAATAGATGATACAAAAATACTCCTCAAAATTTAAATATTCGTTTGGGTCTATAAACGAAGATAAAAATATAACAAATTTAAAATTTGTAGAGAAGTTGAACTTGTAGGAATTGCAAGTGTATTTTTGTTATAATTTAAATTTTACTAGAGTGTCGTTGAATTTAACAGATTTAAACATTATATCTTGCAATGTGTTAAAATTAGATGGTCTCAGGTAAATGCAGCAGTTAACTAAACTGCGCATATTTAATAACAGCACACCAGTTAATGTATAAGAACTGCAATATCTTTCTAATTTAAGGTATTTGGATCTGAATTAAAGCAAAGTAACCGATATCTCTCCTTTAAAGCATCTAATTGATCTGCAGAATCTCATTTTATCCAGAAACAACATATATGATATTAATCCCTTACAAAACCTTAAAAATTTACTTGAGCTCGAACTAACTGAAAACAATGTAGTTGATCTTTCACCCCTTCAAGATTTAATTCAACTTTAATACCTGCAACTTGGAGGCAATCCAATTGTGCACATTAAAGCACTTAAGAATTTAACGGAACTTTATTCATTAAACTTGTCACAAACGTTTATTTAGGATCTTTCACCGATTTAACACCACTAATAACGAGAAGACTAATATGAAATAAACAACTTAAAAGAACCAACAAAAGATTAAATATAACATTCTTTGAACTACCTTTACATTAAATATCTTGAAGAAATACTAATAAAATATGAAAATACTGAAACCTTATTCAAAAATAAAATTCAAGTATTTAACAAAAAAATAACAAAGCCGTACAAAGGAGCAGTTAAAAATCAACAAAGATTCTCAGAAAAGCTAGCTATTTTGTTCAAACAGATAGAAGTTGATGCAACGTTCGAATAATGAGAGCAGTATGTCTATACATACTGCTAATGAGTTGATATAAAAATATATATTCACATATACTCAAGGTATAAAGATTAACTTATTAATCTTTAATCTGTAAAATTATTAATATTGCTTTGATGATTAAGATTTAGTCTTTAGTAAAATATAATAAATATAATTTAAAAATATTATATATACATGTAAAAAAGTGAATATCTCTTTAATCATGCTGTTTATGTGAGCAGATTAAATAATTAAGACTAAATTTGACCTATTTTGGTTGTTCATTAAAAAATATTATTCTGTTATAAAATATTTATCTATTAAATGATAAAATCATGTACCACACCTTACTGACAATGTTTCAAAGCTGTATTCAAAAACAGTACATATAGTATACAAAAAATATGAGTTAACTGTACACACCCTGTGTTGAAAACAAAAGACTCTAAATACGAAATAATGACTATCTAACGAATATTAGTTTTATAAATTATATTGATATTGATTATTTGAAGATTGAGAAGTGCTCAAATATTTTGATTGATACGAACAAAATTATTGAGTTGCATATTATAGAGTGCGAGTTGAATACAACTCTTGGTATTCACGAATTTATAAATCTTTAGGTGTTAGTTTTGTCAAGAAATAGGATAACACAATTAAATGGGTTAGAATTTTCAAGTCATTTGCGAAAGTTAGATCTTAGTTACAACTCTTTAACTGACATTTCGTCCTTAAGTCACTTGAAGTAGCTTTAGTATCTCGATTTGACTGGTTGTGACGCGAATTTATGTCCAATAGAGGGATTGACCGAATTAACGTATTTATCCTTGTCCTAAACAAAACTGGAGAATACTTCTCTATTGAGCAAATTGACCAAACTATAAGAATTATATTTGTTCTATAATTCTCTAATGAGTTTATCGGGACTCCAAAATATGTAAGATCTAAGAAAATTGGATGTCGCCAGTAACATTCTAAAAGATATTTCAGTCTTAAGATTATTATCTTTAACAGAACTGAATATATCATAAAACTATAATATCGATCTTCATTCACTATTGTTTATGAAATCATTAAAGAAGTTATCCATTTTTAACACTAGACTTCATGGTGAGGTATTGGTAAACTTGAAAAATCTTGTAAATCTTGAAGAACTATATTTATCAAATATTGATCCGATAGATAATATTCTTCTTGATATTTATCATCTCAAGAGTTTGAAAAAATTGAGAAAACTTGATTTGTACTAGTACATGAATAATGTAATTGATATCAACGCACTTTAAGATCTAAAAAACTTATAGGAGCTGAATTTAGAATACAACAAAATATTATCATTTGACGCTATTAAAAATCATGAAAATTACGTCAAATATAAACTATAAAAATAACAGATACCTACATCTCAAGAATTATTCTTTTAATATTCTATTTCTGCGTTTTATTACCAGTCTGACCTATTTAAAAAATTAGTGAGAAAAAACTCCATAATGAATTAAAATACAACAAATACATAAAAAGCAATATGCTAAATTTTAAGCAATTCAATAGATCGGCATAATATATTTACGAAAATGGTTGGATAGTTGTTATCATAATATATTTATGAAAACGATAATTTACAGTGAATGTTAAATATTATTAAATTATTATGTTTATATTATACTTCCATTAGTTACATAAATAATGTATTACAATATTACCACTTCACAAAATGTATATTCAAGAAGATACAATAAATGTTCAAATATAAGAATAAGATACTGAGTATGATACTTTAATGGCACAAAAGTATATGACACCCGTCAAATTTTTAACTTTTACATCTTTTGTCGAAGATTAAAAGATCACGACCCTGAAATTTGTTGAGAAGTAAAACTTGTAAGATTTGTAAGTTTATTCTTGTTACAACTTAAATTTCTCAAGGGTGCCTATGTGTTTAACGACCAAGTTGACAAAGATCAAATCCACCCAATCATCCTCAGTGACCAATGCACAATCCACCCTATATCATTAGATAAAATCAACACATTCTGCCGAACCGGCCAACTCCTCCGCTCTATAGCTAGATCAATACTCAAATCCCATGGACT
Organism: Hexamita inflata; assembly: GCA_963988835.1. Taxonomy (NCBI): domain Eukaryota; phylum Fornicata; order Diplomonadida; family Hexamitidae; genus Hexamita; species Hexamita inflata. The sequence goes on from CAXDID010001225.1 coordinate 49,659, forward strand.
ACGAACAAGAACATATGATGAAGCAGTCAAAAAACACGCTGAACTCACATAATTGGAACACGACTATTCCCACAATTCGAAAACAAAGATGACGACGAAGTCGTGATCTCCTTCGATCTGTGAGTTAAGTGATCAAAACCCCAGAACAAGACACAAAAACAAAAAACTAAAATGAAAAAACAAAAAATAAAAAACTGAAAAACTAAAAGAACAAAAAAGACAAACAACAAAAAGAAAACAATGACGAACGAAACGAAAAAACGAAACTACACCCAACACTGAACATCATGAAAATGAACCAATTAACCTAATAAGACGCCAAATAAACAAACACAATATGCCAACCGACCAAAAGTGCACCACCCACCACCAACAAACACAAACTACAAACTACTACGCAACGCAGCTTAACTAGCAACGAAAGCCAACTTACACCAACACAGGTACACCCTACCTTCCCAATCTCCAATAGCTTTGTCAGATTAGATGAATGACAATGACTATTTCAAAAAACGAAATAAGAATTAAACAGAAAAAGGGCGCTCTAACCAAGCATGAGGAATTAAATACAAACGGAACGAATTAAAGGAGAACCGAGTGAGGTATTTAAATTAAAAATTTTTAACACTAGACTTCATGGTGAGGTATTGGTAAACTTGAAAAATCTTGTAAATCTTGAAGAACTATATTTATCAAATATTGATCCGATAGATAATATTCTTCTTGATATTTACCATCTCAAGAGTTTGAAAAAATTGAAAAAACTTGATTTGTACATGAATAATGTAATTGATATCACCGCACTTTAAGATCTTAACAACTTATAGGAGCTGAATTTAGAATACAACAAAATATAATCATTCGACGCTATTAAAAATCATGAAAATTACGTCAAATATAAACTATAAAAATAACAGATACCAACATCTCAAGAATTATTCTTTTAATATTCTATTTCTGCGTTTTATTACCAGTCTGACCTATTTAAAAAATTAGTGAGACAAAACTCTATAATGAATTAAAATACAACAAATACATAAAAAGCAATATGCTAAATTTTAAGCAATTCAATAGATCGGCATAATATATTTACGAAAATGGTTGGATAGTTGTTATCATAATATATTTATGAAAACGATAATTTACAGTGAATGTTAAATATTATTAAATTATTATGTTTATATTATACTTCCATTAGTTACATAAATAATGTATTACAATATTACCACTTCACAAAATGTATATTCAAGAAGATACAATAAATGTTCAAATATAAGAATAAGATACTGGTATGATACTTTAATGGCACAAAAGTATATGACACCCGTCAAATTTTTAACTTTTACATCTTTTGTCGAAGATTAAAAGATCACGACCCTGAAATTTGTTGAGAAGTAAAACTTGTAAGATTTGTAAGTTTATTCTTGTTACAACTTAAATTTCTCAAGGGTGCCTATGTGTTTAACGACCAAGTTGACAAAGATCAAATCCACCCAATCATCCTCAGTGACCAATGCACAATCCACCCTATATCATTAGATAAAATCAACACATTCTGCCGAACCGGCCAACTCCTCCGCTCTATAGCTAGATCAATACTCAAATCCCATGGACTACGAACAAGAACATATGATGAAGCAGTCAAAAAACACGCTGAACTCACATAATTGGAACACGACTATTCCCACAATTCGAAAACAAAGATGACGACGAAGTCGTGATCTCCTTCGATCTGTGAGTTAAGTGATCAAAACCCCAGAACAAGACACAAAAACAAAAAAATAAAATGAAAAAACAAAAAAATAAAAAACTGAAAAACTAAAAGAACAAAAAAGACAAACAACAAAAAGAAAACAATGACGAACGAAACGAAAAAACGAAACTACACCCACTGAACATCATGAAAATGAACCAATTAACCTAATAAGACGCCAAATAAACAAACACAATATGCCAACCGACCAAAAGTGCACCACCCACCACCAACAAACACAAACTACAAACTACTACGCAACGCAGCTTAACTGGCAACGAAAGCCAACTTACACCAACACAGGTACACCCTACCTTCCCAATCTCCAATAGCTTTGTCAGATTAGATGAATGACAATGACTATTTCAAAAAACGAAATAAGAATTAAACAGAAAAAGGGCGCTCTAACCAAGCATGAGGAATTAAATACAAACGGAACGAATTAAAGGAGAACCGAGTGAGGTATTTAAATTAAAAATTTTTAACACTAGACTTCATGGTGAGGTATTGGTAAACTTGAAAAATCTTGTAAATCTTGAAGAACTATATTTATCAAATATTGATCCGATAGATAATATTCTTCTTGATATTTATCATCTCAAGAGTTTGAAAAAATTGAGAAAACTTGATTTGTACTAGTACATGAATAATGTAATTGATATCAACGCACTTTAAGATCTAAAAAACTTATAGGAGCTGAATTTAGAATACAACAAAATATTATCATTTGACGCTATGAAAAATCATGAAAATTACGTCAAATATAAACTATAAAAATAACAGATACCTACATCTCAAGAATTATTCTTTTAATATTCTATTTCTGCGTTTTATTACCAGTCTGACCTATTTAAAAAATTAGTGAGAAAAAACTCCATAATGAATTAAAATACAACAAATACATAAAAAGCAATATGCTAAATTTTAAGCAATTCAATAGATCGGCATAATATATTTACGAAAATGGTTGGATAGTTGTTATCATAATATATTTATGAAAACGATAATTTACAGTGAATGTTAAATATTATTAAATTATTATGTTTATATTATACTTCCATTAGTTACATAAATAATGTATTACAATATTACCACTTCACAAAATGTATATTCAAGAAGATACAATAAATGTTCAAATATAAGAATAAGATACTGAGTATGATACTTTAATGGCACAAAAGTATATGACACCCGTCAAATTTTTAACTTTTACATCTTTTGTCGAAGATTAAAAGATCACGACCCTGAAATTTGTTGAGAAGTAAAACTTGTAAGATTTGTAAGTTTATTCTTGTTACAACTTAAATTTCTCAAGGGTGCCTATGTGTTTAACGACTCTCAATATAATATCATGCAATATTAAGAATTTGGATGGTCTAAGATAAATGTAGCAATTAGATAAACTGCGGATATTCAGCAACAGAACCCCGTTATAGTTAACTGAGCTGTAATATCTAACAAATTTAAAGTGCGTGGACTTGGAAAGTTGCCTGATATCTGACATTACTCCTTTAAGACATATTTTACATCTTCAAACTATTATTCTATCTAGAAACAATATCGAGGATCTAAAACCGCTTAAAAATCACACTGAGCTAGTAACACTGAATTTATTCGAAAATGAAGTAATTGATCTTTCACCCCTTCAAAATTTGACCAACCTAAAATCCCTTGAGCTATCTGGAAATCCCATCGTTCATATAAAACCCATTATGAACCTAAAATAACTTTCAACGCTGAACTTAAATTAAACGTTCGTTTTGAACTCCTTTATTCAAAATAATTTTATGTGCTGTAGTTTTGAAATAAGAAACCGCAGAATTCCATCTTAAAAATAAATACAAGTTTCAATGAATTTTCAATTCATTAATTTTAATTAGTAAATGCTAAAATAATTTGGGAAGAGGACATTACTGTTTAATACAAGTATTAAAGAATTCAACAGGAAAATGATTGAAGCAAGTACGCACAAATTGCGATATTCAGAAAGGCTTTGCGCTTTATATAAACAGTTAGAAATGGACGCCTCGTTTTATTAGTGAGAATCATAGATATTATTTAATATATAATATATATTAATTAATGAAAAAGTAATATCACTTTTCACTAGTTGTTTATATTCATTGTTTCATTGGTTATAAGTGAAACAAGAGAAATGGATAATTATTCTTGTTATTTTAAGCATTTATTTATGAATTTGGAAATTTCTTTTTGAAATTTCATTATGTTTCTTTTCATAACAGATTTAAGTTTTAATCGTTCGGTTTGATTGAAAATTACTTCCATTTTATTAGCCATTAATTGCATTTATATTGTTGGATCGCGTGGATAAGTAAATTTAATATCTTTACCATTAACTGTTGCATGAGTTAAATAATTGTCTTTTAGCTTTATGTTAGATATTTAAAATAAATCTCCTCTAAAATTGACTATACTGTTTGATACCAAATCTAATTGTTCCAAATGAATCAAGCATGATAGAGGCGACACACAAACTATTTTATTAGCTGTTAAATTTAAATATAGTAAAGAAATGAGCTTATTCAGACAATATACATCAGTAACACAATTAAATGACACATCCAACTTTTTTAAATTTGTTAACAATTATAAAACCGAAAGATCCTTGATTTTATTGTGAGCTAAATTTAGCTCTGTGAGATTTGTTAATAAGCGTAGCTCAAAAATATTACAAATACAGTTTCGAGAAAGATATAACCTGTTCAAATTTACCATCTATCCTATACCAGATAAATCAGTCTATTAGCAATCGTGAATATCTAAAAATCGTAAATCTGGAACCCGTGTTAAATTTACTGGAGGACTCCATCTTATTAGCAATCTTTTCACATTTATTTATTCGACGAATTTTAATGAAATTGAATGGTCCAATCTCATAATAGTTAGCGTCTATAAAGCAACTTGGTGACTAAATTATTTAATCATTATCTCATCATATTTTTAGTCTTTGGTTAGCATTTGAAGTGAATAAATATTTATTTGTTATTATACATTATCATTTATTCTTTTAACTTGTACCACTCCGAATTGATTATGTTATGTTGCTCTCAAAGTTGTATTCAAAAATAGTATTCGGGTGAAATGGTGTAATAATATAAGAACTATATTAAAGACAGAATGTTGAAAATATCGGACAATGCGAATCTTACTAGTTTGAATTTCATTAGTTCTTTCGACATTGATACCTTGCTTGTAGATAGATGCCCGAATATCCAGCTTGATTTGAAATCACGTAAAATAACCGAGTTGCACATCCTAGACTGTGAGTTGCAGTTCGCAACCGGATTGCACCTATTCCCGAACTTAACAATCCTAATCCTCACCTCGAACGAGCTCTCAATAATAAACGAGCTCTCGGCACTCTCTTTTTTATCCAAGCTGGACCTCAGCTTCAACGTGATCACGGACATTTCTCCACTCCAAAGCTTAAAGAACCTTAAGTACCTGAATTTAACGGCCAACCAGACCTTAACTAACATATGCCCGCTATAGGAACTGACCCAGCTCACGATCTTGCACCTGTCCCAGATTAACCTCGAAAACGCGTCCGTTCTGAGCAACTTAATCCAACTACAAGAACTAGATCTGTGCTACAACAAGCTAGTGAGCCTCTCGGGACTATAAAATATGAACTAGTTGTAAAAGTTGAACTTAGCTAGTAACTTGTTGCAAGATATCTCAATTCTCTCCACACTGAACTTGAAAGAGCTGAACATATCACAAAACCCGGATATTGACTTGTAACCGCTGCTGTATATGACAGATTTGAAGGTATTATACGTCTGCGATAACGCACTCAGCGGAAATTCTGCAATAAACCTGAGAAATCTAGTGCAGTTGGAAGAATTGCAAATGTCCTGCAACCAGCTCGTTGATATTTACCCACTACGCAAACTAACGAAATTAAAAGCACTTGACATGTTTATGAACGAAATAATCGATATAACGCCACTCAAAGAGCTCTAATTGCAAAGTCTCAACTTACAATACAACTTTGTACAATCGTTTGAGTCGATTAAAACTCATGAACATTGGAATCAATACCAAATTTAAGACCAGTAGTAACCAACTATGCGCTAACTATTTATTTCAAAACAGATGAAAATCATTCATGGCTTTATCGATCAAATTACAATCATCAACTAAAAACACACTGAGTTTGATGAAAGAATTATTAAAAAGTTGAAAACCACTTGTTAACTAATTAACAATTCGATTGATAGGCACAACGTTGTCATAAATTCAGTGGCTCAGTTGTTTTAATAAGGAAATGATAGCAATTAATAGTGATAGTGATTATACATATTCATAAAGTTATAGATATAATATGATAATCTAATTATAAAATTTATGACGCAATATATAAAAATTGTAATTTAATGTTTCAAATCAAACCAATATCTTCCTAAGTTAGCCATTTATCAAATTTTTCATAGGCATCGTTGTATGGGAGCACAAATTTTGTTAAATATGAAACGTCAACTCCATCTACTGTTGTTGATATTTTTGATTATTCTGTATATCTATCTAATTTAGCTTGTGGAACATTTTCGACGTTAGCAACTTAAACCTTTATATCATCAGCAGCCATTTCAGGTTCAGCTTATCCTGATAAAATTTGAATTTTATCACTCATTCGTTGAAGTGGTAAATTTATTATTTATATTGAATATAAGTTTCCGATTTATTTCACTTTAAAATCAAATGCTTATCTATAGTATATTATCAATTAGAAATGTAATTTAAATGACATTAAATAAGATATAAACTATTTCCAAATAATATACTTGATCATACTAATATTTTGATCGTACTAAAATATTAAATACTTGAATTATAGTAATTATGATAAACTGTGTATAATAATTTTAAAAAATCTACTCATTCGTCACCGTATAATAAATCCATTAGTTTAATAAATTCAGTTATATTCAAATGTTAACTTTAATCTTTATCAAACATTGAAAAATATTTTTTAATGCGATCTTCATTTACTTTCATATTTTTTAATTATAAAAATTATATTATTTCGATTAAAGTTAATTTATGATCATGACTGCTATCAGCTTCCTTGAATAGTTTTGCAAAATCATCAATTGAATATTTGGACATATAGAGGTGTGAAATATAATTATTGTAAAATATAATTATTAAGTAACAAAGCTTAAAATTGTAATCATTACTCATTTTAATAGCTCATATATAGTCAAATCTTTAGAAAATGAGTCAAATACCAAAAGAAATTATCAAAAAATGTCATTCTTCAGTCTAATTGTCTTTAAAACAGTAATTGTATTTTAAATATTACAAGGAAAAGTTTATATTGGTTTAGTATAATTCAAAATATTTTTTGAATTAATCACATATACAGTGTCAAAAATTAGCCAATTTCCACTTTAATGTTAATAATTGGATATGTTATATAAGCCTGCTTATAAAATGAAAATGATATACCTATTATATTAATAAACGGCCATGCAGGTGATCATAATTCGCTGAACGAGTTATTAAATAATATTAAGCAGGATTATCCGAATAGAAGAGTGATAGCAGCCAAAATATTGTTTGGAACCTTCTCATCGCGTTTTATGGGGTTTTCGCGTTACATTCGTGGTGTGGCTACAGCGATTCACAAAGCAGCCAACGGTGCCGAGTGTGTTGACATTGTGGGTTATTCTTAAGGTGGTCTTGCTGGCCGTGCGTATACGTAGTTGTACAGCGGTTTTAAAAATAATTACTATCCGTAGGTGCGGAAGCTCATTTCTCTAGCGGGGGTGCAGGGCGGTTTCTACTGCGATGTGACCTGTGTGAATTTCACTGGTTTAACCGGTTTCTTCAAAACCACCTATAGGATCCCCTCAGTGGTGTACTCGAGCTCCGTTCAAATGCGATACACCCCAGCTGCCTTCTGGCGCGACCCCTACCATTTTGAAACCTACGGCAGAATTTGCAACACTTTGGCCCAGATAAACGGAGAATGTGTTGACCAAACCGTTTCAACCGGAAGGGAGCGGTTTATTCGCCTGTAAAAACTGTACACATTCTACTCGTTAACGGATGAGACCCTTTTACCGCCCAGTTCTGGAAATTTTGGAACGTACGAGCCGGTGAGTGGAAAATATATTGATGTAAAGGACAACTCTGTTTATAAAAATGATAATTTCGGGCTGAAAACGCTGGACGAAAGTGGGAGGTGGGTGCAGTGCAGGGCTGAAGTTTCGCACGGAGACTTCGCGGGAACCGCGTTCTACAAATCACATGTTATACACGCGCTGAAGGGCGATGACTCGCAGCTGGTGTGCAAGTGAAGTAATACGATTATATATTAGGCAACAAACTAAATTGAACAAATACCTATATAAAATTAAGATTACATGATAAAATATTATTAATTTTAATATCTTTCAACAAAATGTCATTTTGTTATTTTAATTGTCATTGGACAAACATGGGACAACCAGTTATTAATACTTACTGGTTTAATCAATAAATAATACGAAAGCATATAATCAATCATGACCATATAATAGTATCTTTAGTGATTCGATAACAAAAATACCAATATATGTTAATTTTGATTATAAATAGAACCAATCAAAATTTGAATTAAAAGTATCTTCAATGAAACATTATTTACAACTTTATTTCATCATTATTTTTGTTAAAAATAAAATGACTTAAAATAAAATGACATAAAATGACTGTGCAAGCAAGTGAAAGTAGCTTGAGTGACGGCACCTTGGTAGTAGGACACGTCGAAACCTCTAGTTTACATTGTGAAAGCAGTAAGAAGCATTGTGAGAAGTGAAAATTGCTTCGTAGTTAAATATTAGTATACACTGTAATATGCGTGTCCCACGTATATATTAATATTCATTACAAGTTTGGATATTGATACATTGTAATTGATTAAATTTTAAACTAATTATTAAAAAATTTACGTAGTATATTGATTTTAATGTATTTTTGCATTGTCCCATTATAAATTATCAAGTAAGACAACAGCAAATTGCAGTCAGCAATATACTAAAGGAAAGTGAATACTAGTATTTTTCATTGTTAAAGTTAAAGTAAAAATATTGTACACATATTTACATAAAAAATAAATAGTCACAGGTACATACTACTTTACCACTCCATTGATGAAAAATAGCAAATAATAACAATTATAATGACTCAAATCCATGATCTAAATACACTTTTTCAATAGTTGTCTTATTGTCAATTATTGTCAAAAGCAAGCTAATAGTTGGATGGATAAAGTTTTAACTATAGCCGGGTTGCGAGACCCAAAACCAAAAAGTATTACCTATTCGTTAGTAAAACTAGCTATGTTTACGCTAACTCCAAAACAAATTCCAATGTTAGGAAAGATGTCAATAAATAAAATGACTCACTTAACTGTAACGTTATCATCAGTGCCAAGGCTCAATTCAATCATTTCTTCTTCATCTCATAAATCATGACAATCCACAAATCGAAACTTAGTTACAAGCCTATACCTCAAACTAATCTCAACCTCATACCTCATCTTCTTACTTAAAAATTTAATGATTAAAACATTTAAGAGATCAAAAACCGCTCAATTCAGACGCACAGGAACTGCGCGATCTCTCCCACTCCAAGCCCCGTTTAGAAATTGGTCCGGACCACTCCCAAACTCTCATCGTTCAAAAATTATTTGAAAACGGGTTCCTCGTTTACGTAATTCGTTATTTACATCTTCAAATCGGCTCCCGTATCAGATTTGTTCAGACAAATAATTAATTATGCTTCCTATGAGTGCGGGTGGCACATAACTTACTTCAAATCAGTTAATTAGGGCTGTAATGGAGCGGAAGAGTCGATAACAAACACAATTCGATCAACATTCTACAGGTGGTGAATCCAGCGCTCGCGCTGAGCCTTCATCCCTGAAATATCAAACAGCGACACACGGCGGGACACTGAAACCACATCAGCATGCTTCAACTTCAATAAACGTTATCCAGTGCGCGGATCGACAAGAATGGATGGCTTTGCGGATTTCATAGCCTGAATGTTCACAGATGACTGGGAAAAGCGCTTTGTTGGAGTGGTTGTACCAGGTACTCCGGTTTTCAGGTAATTATACAGCGTAGACTTGCCTGAAGACTCAATACCTAGGATTACCACCTTCGGCAACTTCTAAAGAGGAATACGCATACACATTTGCAGTGGAATTGTTATGATAATTATAATAATCACTATATAAAATACAATAATTGTGAGTTACACTAAATTATTGCATTTCGTCAAACTCAATTCTTGGACCAAAATATTACGTTGCAAAAATGGGTTTTATCTAACCACTATCAACATATAGCGTCCAACACATCAATTCAAGCAAACTTAAAAACGATATCCAGGTTTAAGAAACATCTACATATTTTTAGATCAAGGGCCAATTTTGACATATGTTATTATATTTGTTAATTCAAGCATAATCATGAGATATACCACTCCAAAATTAAAATCCATATACCACTCCACCCTCATAATCAATGAAGGTATACGTAACCTATGATAAGGCCATCCAGGAATTTGAAATTCCAGCAGAGAATAACTTTATAAGCGAAGTCAGAAAGGCTGCTTGTGCTAAATTCAACGTCAAGCCAGAAGAAGTCGTCTTCAGAAGCGGCACAAGACCAATCAGAGAAGATATGCCACTTACTGAAAACCGCAGCATCATAATGGCTAAAGTCAAGCCAGTTAAGGAAGCTCCAAAGGAAGAAGAAGCCTACGAATATGAGTATGAATACGAAGAAGTCTATGAAGAAGATGATGACTCTGTCTATGGCGAAGGTGATGATGAAGAAGACGACGATGATGACGAAGTCGATGAAGATTGATCTTCTGTGATTTGGAAATTCAGATAGTTTATATACTCTAATTTAATAAACATATATCTAATTAAAGTACAATTTTAAACATTTTGTGTTATTCCATTTTCTATAAACGTGAATGAAGTTACTTATATAGTGAATGATACATTATTAACAAAGCAGGTTCTTTACGATCAATCTTCTACAAGATAGTAACATCAATAATTTTGATGAAACGTCTCTTAATCGATATATGATATAGTAATATTATTTACATCATATTTACAGCAGTTTATGTTCTTACTAGGCTTCTAACATCTTAAATATTACAAATGTACTCCATTATAATTCTTAACCCAAATCATGCCATTTTCATCTATTTATAAAATATATTATATAATCGACCAACTTTTCACACCTCATAAACAAAACCTCTATGAAAAACATGATATTGAATACCTTTACTATATTGAGCACACGCTTGATTCCTGACATTAACATGCAAGCGACTGAGTTGCTGAATGAAAACAATGGAATGCGCGTTCTTAAACTGATTCCACTTGACCCAGAGTACACCGAGTCCACCTTCGACGTAGCCTTCTTAACACCACCTGAGAATTCAACTGGCCTTCCTCATATTACAGAACACTCTGTTTTATGTGGTTCAAATAACTTCAACCTGAAAGAGCCATTTTAAATCCTACTTTAACAGTCACTTCAAACATATTTGAATGCAGGGACATACTCTGAACATACTGTATACCCATTCGCCACACGTAACGAACAAGACTTCTATAATATTATGGAAGTTTATCTGGATGCCGTCTTCAACCCAAAAATTCACAAGGATGAGCTCATATTCAAATAAGAAGGGCACCACCTTCACCTTGAAAATGGAAAGCTCGAGGACAAGGGAGTAGTTCTTAATGAGATGAAAGGAGCATACTCAGATCCATAAGCAGTCGGAAGCACTGCTGTTGAATAACTCATGTTCAAAGACGGATCCATGTCCAACATCGCAGGTGGAATCCCAGAAGAAATAGTCAAACTTACCGCTGAAGACCTGAAAAACTTCCACAAAACTCACTACACAACCGACAATTCATTCCTTGTTCTCGTTTCAAAATACCCAATTGAAAGAGAACTAGCTCTGGTCATGAAATACACCAAAGATGCCTTCCGTGGAAAACCAACACCAGTCATAAAGCAAGTTGAAAGAGTGTAAGAATCCAAAAAAGTTGAATTTGGAGTTTCCCAAGAATAAGAAACCATGATAATGAACGGTTATCGTCTATACGATAATGACAAAGTATCCGCTTTGGAGTTCATAGCTCACAACGTGCTTGATAATTTAATTCATGATTCACCAGCATCACTGTTCAAGAAAGCACTTGGCGGTTCATTCTCATCCAGTTTAGATTACAGCTAAGCTCAAGCTCTTATAACTTTAACGATTAGTGGTTCAACTCTTTCTTACGATGAAATTTAAACAACAATTTAAAGAATCTATAAGGAGCTATCTGAAGACTCTGAGTATTTGAACGCTAATTCTTTGAAAGCCAGCTTGAATAAATACGAGTTCAAGTACAAAGAGATAAAGGACCATCATGGTATTTCAGTAGCAAATAAGGTGTTTTTGAGCTGGATTTATGGTGGAAAGTTTGACAAGCTATTAACCCAGTAAGAAGCCATAAAGCAGCTGAAGTCCATGAAGCCCGAGGAGTTCGTCCAATATTTCAGGAACTTGATCAAGCAGTACTACCAGCCGCAGATCCAAGTCGAGATGATCCCAGTTGTAGGCCTCGCAGACAGGAAGCACGAGCAGGAGGCCAAGGAGTTCGAGGAGAGGCTCGCGAAGATGACCGAGGAGGAAAAACAGCAGATCATCAAAGAGCAGGAGGAAATCCAAAACAGACAGAAAGTGCCCAACGACCCGGAGGAGCTCAAGAAAGTGGGCAAGCTCAAGGAGAAAGATTTAAAGAACATCGGCGACCAGATCAAGAACCTTGAGGGGCACTTGAAGACGGTGGACCAGTTCAGCTTCTACGAATTCGATACGAACTCGGCCGGCATATGCCACCTACGCATTTGCTTCGATATGTCAGCTGACGCGGACACTGAGATGATATCGTACGCAGCCCTAGCAGCAAGAATCCTCACACGTGTGAGAACCGATAAATACGAATCCCTTTAAGACCTGAACCAGTAAATGGACAACGTAACCGGAACTGTCAAAGCTCAGCTTATAATATCTGATACGGATAATGGGGCAAGGGTCGTTCTGGCTGTTTACACAAAGTTCCTGGTTGAGCTCTCAGAGCAAGCGCTTGAACTGCTGAATGAGATAATCACCACGTCCATAAACCACCTGACCCCTAAAATCCTCTCTGAAATCGTTGACGAATACCAGAACGAGCTGAACAACAACTTAAAGTCAAGGAGCGGGTACGAACTTGCTTTTAACCGCGCAATGGCCCAGTACTCGTCCGCAGCTGCTGCCCAGGACTACACAAGCGGGCTGCAAATGCTCGCATTCCTCAAATCTGGACCAACCATCCAAAGACTACAAAGATTCTTCAAGAAAGTAAACTACTCATTCCCAATGCTGTTCTGCATCGGCACACACAAATCACAATTCCAACTGATGGAACAAAAACTTGACGCAACATTCTCGCCATACAAACCAATATCTGCGCAGATATCACGCCTGTTCACCAGAACCCCACAAATTCACTCGAACCTGTCAGCCATGCGCCAGAAGTCAATATCAGCCCCAGTAAACGTTAACTACGTCGCTGTCGCGTTCGATCACCACCAAATCATCAATTCACCTGCACTTATGCTATCAGACACTATTCTCTCAAAATCCTTCCTGTGGGACAATGTTCGCGTTCTTGGGGGCGCATATGGCTGCTTCCTAGCTACATCCCTAAAAATGCAGCAATACATTGTAAGCTACCGCGATCCGAATCTGAATAAAACGTTCGAGACTTACAAAAAGATCCCAGAGCACTTAAAATCATTGAACCTATCAAAAGACGAACTCTTCTCCTTCAAAATTGGCGCTCTAGGTCAACGCTAGAAATCAATCGCACCAGAACAACGCTTCCTTTCTGGAATGACTTACTTCTTTGAAGGAGTGAGTGTTCACACACACGGAGACCTGGTAAACGGAATCGTTAACGTTGGTTTAGAAGACCTTCACAACACAGCTGAAATTTATCAGAAATTGGTTGACGGAAATTAAGTTGTTGTTGGAAAGGCAAACGATGTTAGAAAGTGGGCTGAAGAGAATGCAAAAGAATGTGAAGACATGTGATTCATATTCATTCTAAGTATATTATACTCAATATTTCATTATGAAGCCCTGATAATATAATAATATAGATTATAATTCGTTTGTCCCATGTATGTATTTTAAAAATCTGATTGATAAGCGTTTTAATTTGTTTATAATACGCACTGATTTTTCCAAATATAAATTCCAAATTCTTCCACTCCCTTACCCCAATGTAGCAAGCAGAATGCATTCCTCTTCCATTTATAGCCGCTTGATTAAAGTGGCTCCTAGAAGCAAGCGAGAGTACAAGTTTGTGGATATCTAGAAAATATCACAGGCTTTGCAATACATGGAGGACAACAAAATAACTTTGCGGAAAACATCAGAGTTATTTGAAATTTCTAAGTCGACATTGCACAGGTACCAGTAGTAGCTCCAGTAAAGTGTTACTGAATCACCGCAAGATAGTGTGATGTCGATGAACTACATCGATTTTATTTGTTTTGACGATTTGTGAACAAATCTTTGATACTTAACATCTTACATATATAAATGTTTAATTGCTGCGTTAAACTAAGTGAAGTAACTTCTTTCTTATTGAGTTAAATTGTTTGAACATTCAACAAATTACTATGAATAACAAAAGCTCAAATAATAACCTTAAATCATTCATAAATTATGACAAAATCACTAATCTACATCATTTCTAAATTATTCAAACACATTTGTTATTATATATATGAATTTTTGTTGGGTTTTACCAACTGCTTTGTACGGTTTTGTAATTTGCTTGTTAAAGTTTTTTATAGATTGTTTCCAGTGCTTGCTCTATTAATGGAACAATTGTTTAATTTACTCTATTTAATGAATATAAACATGAATCAACGAGTAGTTAATTTATTCTGTCGTAGGCTCTTGTAGTTCTTCTATGTTGTATTAACTACTCCACCTGTTCGCGTGCACTTCAATCGGGGTTAAATCCAGCACGAATGTTTTACTCAGATTCAGCCACTGTAAATATTTCAACTCTTTCAGTCCGTAAATGTGAACGATTGGATTTTCGGAGAGTTCAACGGTTTCAAGATATTTGAGTTTTGAAAGTGGAAAAAGGTCCACGACGTTGTTTAGGTTCAGATCCAGTTAAATTAGTGCAGTTAAATTGCGTAAAACGTGAATGTCACTTATTTTGTTACGGGCCATGTAGAGGTTTGTTAGATTTGAAAGAGATTTTAATGGACTTATATCCGTTATCATATTACGCTAGAGGCTAAGTTAACGAAGATTTATAAGGCGTGATACTTCTTGTAATGGCAAGTGCTCGTTAATTTGAATACAGAGCTTCTCAAGCTGGATCATTTAGCTTAAACCATCAAGATTTTGTATTTAGCAACTCACTATAATTAGTTGTAAGATATTATTGGGTACTCTTTAAAACTATAAGTTGAAGCAAAAGTACATTCGTAACTCTTATACGCTAAACTGCTCAACAAATTTGAAGTTAGTTATATTCTAATCATGATTAATTATTATAACCGGCTAATTTTTCTAATGTAAATATGCTTATGTCATAATATCATCATATTATTACCACTTATCACTTGTTAATACTTATATTAAACTCTATTATTACATTATTAGAATGGAGTGATATTAAACATTACAACCCAGTGGTTTAAATATTGAGCTACATAATTAACCAAAATGGTAACATCTAAAATATTATTTAAATCATTTATTGCGTTTGAATTGTTGCTGTTGAGTGAGTCATGTTATTATTTAAATCAAGTTAGATGCATGATTTCTATTCAAGTTTAAAATACTACATAACGTTGCTTGTAAGGGAGATGCAAAAACGTATGCAAAATGTATCTTTGGAAAATATCAGGTAATAATATGAATGATTTTTGATCAAAAACGCATTGTATTCGTCACTTCATTGTAAGGGAGTTCCATCATGTAAAACTCCCTTAACTAGCGAGTAAACCTACGAGTTATAAGCGAAATAGCATGTCCCTTACAAGCAAGATAATGAAGCAGTTTGTGTTTGCAGTTTAAAGAGTACACTATTTATTATGAACCATTTTCATTCTAAAAATTTTAGTTTGTTCGAGTGTCTATAAGAGAAGATAAATATACATATAAATATCACAAAGGCGATGTATATAATTATTGATAGATGATAATATAATATAATTTTTATGCTTCACCACTCCGTTAAATGAGAAAAATAGCCACATCTGAGCTTATGCATGTACTTTAATTATTTAGTGATATTTAAATATACATTTCTGTTATAAAGGACTAAATAATTGTTTTAAATGAAAATAACGAAATTTTAAATGAGTATCCTATAAATTGCTGTATGAGTCAGTCGTTTAGAAAACAGAAGTACAATTATAACCAGTAGTGTATTCTTGAAGGTTATTTATACAATTTAGTATTGTGTTAAGGAGTGTCATATATTTAAATTTTTGAGCGAGTATTCTACATCGAAAATAGGACACTTGAGCCCGCTTTTTACATTCCTTAATTGGATTTGCAATGGACGTGGTCATTTTACGGCTGTTTATTTTCTTATAACGACCAGTTATATGTAAGTAACTAAAAACAGGTTTACGCTTATCACAACAATAAGTTAAAATTCATCAAAGACCTGTGTGGGACGTTTCATTAGTTCGCAGATTTCGTTTTTCACTTTGATAATATCGAGGGCATTTTGAGCATTCTAACAGATGATTTATAACTAAAAACTGTTTCAGATGAATTATATAGGTTTCACTTTCAGTTTATTGGAAATGGAACAATTATATTCTAAAATTATTAATAAACGTTAACGGCCGTTTATAACATAGTAGATTAAAAACTAATTTTTATTAAATTGATAACACTCGTGGAAAGACTCGAATTCAATAACGGCCTTAAAATGAGACTTCCAGAATGCTTTCAAGAGTAAAATAGTACAGATAATTTTGACGATCTTAATTTATTTGAAGAATCCGAAGATCTTGAAAGAATATTTTAAGATAAAGTTGATAACGTAAAAAAAGTGTTTATTCAACGCCAAATGACACTGTTTCCAAACTACATACAGTAAATGGAGCTGTTCTATCCGTATGATAACAAAATATAATAACATTCATTGTATACGCCAAAAATTCAGTTCTTTCAGCTGATTAACGTGCAAAAAATAATGAACGACCTGTTTATGGCGATTGAAGACGGATATGTCTACATTTTCAACAGTCTTCTAGAAATATAGCACAAACACTAGATTGATTACGACTATTACAAGACAAAATCGGATGCGCGTTCTGTAATCTATAACAATTCCATTTTCTTTATTTCGCAAACACATTTATACTAAATGACTGGTTTATCTTTAAATATCATTCCTGTTAATTTCACACCGTGTAATATTTTAACTTAGAACGACAAACTTTACATTTCAAGTAGTGAAGCGTTAATTTTGATAACAAAATTAATTTTGAATTCATAAAATCCCTCGGTGGCCCTTTATTTTAATATAAGAGTTATATTTACGCTATTGCACGTAGGAACACGTTATTCAGTGTTAATTCAGAGTTTACTCAAATTAAAATCAAATAGTTTTAAGTTCTAAATTCGGTAAAGCAAATTTAAAACGTTCTGGTTTTTGACTGCGAAGACAAATTTTTAGCGTTGATGATGGAAAACGGTGAATTACTCGAAATTGAAGATGTAAATGTTTAAGTCAAATTCAATGAAAGGGGAATGCATGTACTTAATGAGGTGGAAATGGATTCAATGGGATTAGAAATGCAAATTGAATTCGTTAAGTTAATAATATCAAATAAAATAACTTAAAAATCTTAAAATTTAGAGCGAAGTAAAGGTGAAATAGTTAAGTTAATGAAATAATGCAATGAAAACACTCAAACAGCTATTACAATGCACTAACAATTGCTTGAAAAATTTATGACACTTGAATCCACGTATACTCAATAAAACACTACTCAATGAAACTATGTATTTTGTTTTTCTTCTCATTATTATATTGTTTTAGTAAGTCATATCGTATTCTTAAAAGATGTTTCAATCTCTGCTATATAGAAATTTGTTTAAATGTTGATCGATTTGATAATTGAAAATATTAACGAAGTTAGTATAAATATGTTAATATTTAGTTAGATCAACCACTTCAAATAAATAAAATGTCAATACTTGATCGATACACAATTCTTGAATCTGAACTTATCTCGGATATAAATATGACTGCATAAACTATGATTAATACCGGTAATAACCTGCGCATTATAAAGCTGACTCCACTTGACCCGGACTACAACGAGTCAACTTTCAACATCGCCTTCTTAACACCACCTGAGAATTCAACTGGCCTTCCTCATATAACAGAGCACTCAGTTCTTTGCGGTTCAAAGCACTTTAATTTGAAGGAACCGTTTCAAGTTCTTCAGTAACAATCACTTTAAACGTACTTGAACGCTACCACTTACGCAGGTCACACCGTTTACCCGTTCGTCACCAGAAATTAACAGGACTATTTTAACATAATGGAGGTTTATCTAGATGCAGTTTTCAACCCGCGAATTCACGTTGACGAAAATATATTCAAGCAGGAAGGACACCACCTTGAAATCGAAAATGGAAAACTGAAAGAAACGGGTGTTGTTCTAAATGAGATGAAAGGGTCTTATTCTGACCCGCTTAAAAGCGGAATCACCAAGATCTAACAACAGATGTTCAAAGACGGATCTATGGCACACTTATCTGGCGGAGTACCTGAAGAAATAGTTAAATCAACTGCGTAATAACTGAAATAATTTCATTAGAAACACTACACAACAGATAATGCTGTTTTAATTCTAATTTCGAAATTTCAACTTGAAAAAGAACTTGAAATTGTTGAAATATACACACAAAGCGCATTCAGAGGATATATTACACCTATAGTTAAATAATAATAGATATTGCACCAAAAATTGACTATAAACTCAAGTTTAATGCAACAAACCAATACAATAATGAACGGATATAGGTTATATGATATGGATAAAATAAATACAATAGAATTTGTTGCTCATAATATTCTCGACTCGGTTATCCACAATTCTCCAGGATCATTATTTAAAAATCGATTGGGATGTTCTGTTTAATCAGTATTGAACTCAAATTAAGCTTAAGCATATCTCATTTTAATTATTAATGGTTCTAAGAGTTCCACAAATGATATTTAGAACACAATTAACTAAATTTATGAGGAATTGTCTGAATAATCTGATTATATAAATTATTCTACTCTCATGGCAAGCTTAAATAAATATGAATTTAGGTACAAAGAAATACAGGATAACCAAGGCCTCTAAATTTCATAAAATATTTTTAAGAGTTTGCTATTTGGAGGAGAGTACAAAAAACTATTAACTCAACAAGAAGCCATAAAGTAGCTGAAGTCCATGAAGCCCGAGGAGTTCGTCCAATATTTCAGGAACTTGATCAAGCAGTACTACCAGCCGCAGATCCAAGTCGAGATGATCCCAGTTGTAGGCCTCGCAGACAGGAAGCACGAGCAGGAGGCCAAGGAGTTCGAGGAGAGGCTCGCGAAGATGACCGAGGAGGAAAAACAGCAGATCATCAAAGAGCAGGAGGAAATCCAAAACAGACAGAAAGTGCCCAACGACCCGGAGGAGCTCAAGAAAGTGGGCAAGCTCAAGGAGAAAGATTTAACGAACATCGGCGACCAGATCAAGAACCTAGAGGGGCACTTGAAGACGGTTGACCAGTTCAGCTTCTACGAATTCGATACGAATTCGGCTGGCATATGTAATATGAGAATTTGTTTTGACATGTCAGCGAATTCAAATACGGAAACATTGTCGTATGCCGCTCTAGCTGTACGTGTTCTTACTCATGTGAGAACTTAAAAATGCGAAACACTTTAGTAAATAAATTAGCAAATTGATAATTTGATGGGGAGTTTGTTAACATCACTTTAGATAGATGATACTTGTAATGGTGCACGTGTTTTATTAAATATTTCGACAAAATTCTTGGTTGATTTATCAGAATAGGTTCTTGATTTTATATTGGACGTTATTAATACTTCAATAAATTTCCTAACTGCTTCAGAGTTCACGAAAATAGTAAATGACTTTGCTCTCGAATTGGGCAATAGTTTGAAATCCAAGTCTGGTTACGAGCTCGCATCTAATCGCGCAATGGCGTAGTATTCTTCTGCTTCAGCTTCTGTAGATTACATAAATGGAATCTAAATGCTGAAGTTTTTGAAGGCAGGTCCGTAAATTGAGAAAGTGCAGTCATTTTTTGCTAATATCATGAATACGTTCCCGGTTTTATTTTGTGTTGGGGCGCATAAGTCTTAGTTTATGTATTTGGAGGAAACAATTGCTAGAATATTCAGTAGTTTCAGGCACGAGTCTCGTTTATTCAGCAAAATGCCGATAATTCGTTCTCAACTAGCAGCTTAGCATTAGAATTCTATTTCCGCTCCGATTAACGCGAATTACGTAGCTGTAACGTACGATCACCACGAAAAGTTCAGTTCTTCAGCGGTGATGCTCTCTGACGCGATCCTCTCAAAATCGTACTTGTGGGACAACATTAGAATCCTCGGTGGAGCCTACGGCTGCTTCCTTTAAACTTCGCTCAATATGCAGCAGTACCTCGTGAGCTACCGCGACCCGAATATTTAGAAAACGTTCGACGTTTACTGTCAAATTCCGAGTTTTATTAAAAACTTGTGTTTGACCGAGAGTGAACTATTGTCCTTTAAAATTGGAGCTCTCAGTTAACGGTAGAAATCACTCGTTCCGTAATAAAGGTTCAATTCCTCGGTGAATTACTTCCTTGAGAACGTTGACGTTCGTAAGTACGCCGAGCTCGTGAACGGAATTATCAATGTGACAGTTGAAGAGTTGCGTTAAACGGCTGAAATTTATCAGAAACTTGTGAACGGGAACAAAGTGGTCGTAGGAAGAGCAAACGACGTTAAAAAGTGGGCGCTAGATAATTCGATGGAATACGAAGAGGTCTGAGATTTAGTTATATATTACTATCTCATTAGTTTATAAATTCTAATTTATAATGCTTAATTTACAATACCTCAAATCATCAACAAATTTTACTAATTCAATTTTCTAAAGAAATATAATTATAAGTTAGCTCCCACAATTATTAATATTATTCTTTACCACAAAGAATTATTAAAATATATATTATTTTTACTTGGATATGGTAAAATAACTAGTATATATTTATATATTGCGTTTAGATGTATTGTTGGATTGTTGCTGTTGAGTGAGTCATGTTATTATTATATATTATGTGATCTTCCCAAATTTGTTTCTTTTTTATTATTTAGATGCTTATAACTATTATTAAATTAGAATTATAATGTTTCCACTTCAAATAATGCCTAAAAATAGTAATATAATAAACAAAGAATAGGAACACTAATAATATGAAAACTAATATGACGAATAGATGGTACGAAAATATACAGGAAAATCAAAATATTTGTCTTTGAAAGATGATTAAAATATCACAACTCTAAAATTTGTGGATGAGTTAGACTTATAAGAATTACACGTATATTTTTGTTATAATATAAATTTAACCAGAGTTCCATTGCGTTTAACTGATTTGCACTTTATTTCATGCAATATATAGAAAATAGAAGGTCTAAGGTAAATGTTATAATTAACAAAATTGAGCATATATAATAATAGTACCAGAATTCATTTATAAGAGTTGAAATATCTCACTAATTTAAAGTATTTGCATCTGGACAGATGTAAACTTATAGACATCACTCCAATTAATTTATTGATAAATCTACAGAATCTTAATCTATCAAGAAATAATTTATACGATATAAATCCTTTAAGAAATCTTAAAAATCTACTAGAACTTGAACTTGTTGAAAACAATATAGTTGATATTTCACCCCTTCAAGACCTTGTTCAAATTCAACGCATGGCACTATCTAATAATCCAATCATTCACATATAAGCTCTCAGAAATTTTACTGAACTTTTTGCGCTGAACGTATCTTAAACTTTCATTTAGGATCTTTCACCAATTTAAAACCATTAGTTACGCAACGAATATGAAATATATGACTTAAAAATACCAACATAAGATTAAATATAGCATTCTTTGAACTACCTTTACATAAAATATCTTGAAGTAATGCTAATAAAATATGAAAACTCTAAAACCTAATTTAAAAATAAAATTCATGTATTTAATAAGAAAATAACAAAGCCGTACAAAGGAGCAGTTAAAAATCAAAACAGATTCTCGGAAAAACTAGCTATTTTGTTCAAACAGATAGAAGTTGATGCAACGTTCGAATAATGAGTATTAATGAGTTATGATATAAAAAATATATATTCACATATACTCAAGGTATCTCAAGGTTTATATTTAAGATTAATTAGTTAATCATTAAGCTGTAAAAATATTAATATTGCTTTGACGATTGTTAGAAATTAAAATGAACTTAACCAACTAAAAGAATTCTGACTGTTGGAGGGACTGGGTGGGCCGAAGCGATCATTAAAATTCATCAATCTATAATGATATTTCTATCATCATTTATAAAATAATAATTGATAACCAAAATCTGCACTTTAATTGTGTAAGCGTAGCAAGCTACTATTATCATTTCTATCACATTTATACAACAAACAAACAAAACCACTTCGTACCACTTCACAACAGATGAATCATTTGAAATCATCAATTGGGCCGGATGTGCTGAAGGAAACATAACGATCTGTAAATTTAAAAGCAGCTGCTTTTAAAAAGCAAATATGCAGTCGACGTCTCCGTCATCCTAGTTACAAGGGCATCTTCCAGGATCTACGCTTAATCAGGTCTCTGCTAAATTGATAACAAATACACGAAAGAGTTAATACACGTTTTTGAAAAACCTATGAGTGATAATATAAATATAAAAAATCTAGTTTACTTGTTATCTCGTTATATTTCAAGATAAAGTGGGAAAGTTTAATTGGCTAACTATGTTTTCAACGAAAAAGACAAAGTTCTTCACACAAAATATGGGACTATTAAACCACTTGCGTATAACCAGATTATTTAAATGTATATCTCTGACACTTCAATCATAAATATTCGATCGACTTATAATGGCGAAATAGAGGGGCCAGTAGTAGCATTAACTGTTTTACTTCTTAGCTGGAACAGCTAGCGATAATTGAATCAGATACTATAAAATATTTTTTGAAGTTATATCACCTCACACGTATGTCATACTCGCTGGCATATTGACATTCACTTTTTACTTCTTGGCGATCTTGGTTGCGCCGTTTTGCTTTTTGTTTTTGTAGAAACACAATGCTAAAACAGATAAAACAACCACCCCAGCTACAACTGGAACGACTATCAACGCTATGTTGGTTTATCCAGCCTTGTTTAAGGAATCCTTGCATTCTTTGCCTACTAAGTATTTATACGAACTGGGACATTCGTTAAAGCATTGCTTAAGTTTATTATAAGGGCTTTAGACATACACCTTATCGCATTTTGCCTGGCACACATATGAATCTCCAACTCTGGAGTAGGAATCAGTTGGACATTTGTTAACACAAATATTTTCTTACACGTATCCAGAGCAGCGATCAACACATTGTTTTTAGTTTCCGTTTTATACATTGATTTGCATGTAGTTTGAACAAGAAGGAACACACTTCAGACTGCCGTAATTGTCTTCATACATTCCAGATGCACATTTTACAGAGCAAAGACCAGATTCAGAAAACATAGATGAGCTAGGGCAGCGGTCCACGCACTGCTGAGAGTTACCATTAGATACGTTGAGAACAAACAAGTTACACGATTGTTGGCATTTCAGGATAAAGCGGCCGCGATATATTACATTAGTATTTTTGTATGAGCCCGATGTGCATCTGGATAGACAAGCTCCAGTTTCGTAATATGGAGTTTCTTCGGGGCAGTTCATGATGCAAAACTTTGAGTTCTCGTTGGACGAGTTAATAATATACATCATTTTACCGCAGTCTGGCATGCAATGCAACTCAGAGGCTACATTTACGTACATGTAAGCTTTGTTTGGACATACTGCGTAGCAGTATTGGTCGTCTCTATATGGTGCTCTTGGCGGGCATCTATATTGTAAGCATTCGTTATCAGCAATAAGATGATGTGAATAACATTTTGATAAGCATAACTTAGAATTTTAATTGGTTACGTTGATATAATAGAAGTTAGAACAACCTTCCTGGCATACCAACGATTTGGTGTATGTGCCATTTACTTCGACATAAACAGAAGAAGCACATCTAGCAACACATGCTCCGTTTTCATAAAATGGTGCATCTGCTGGACAGCTGAGGCACTGTGTTGAGTTCGTATTATATTCATTCAAAGCAAACTTTCCACCGCAGCTCGAAACGCATATCATATCATTATCTATTAGCTCATAAGCTCCGGTAGAACATCTCTTTACACATGAAGCGACTTCTTTGAATGGAGTGTCGATTGGACACGGATTCCAGCGACACTACATATCTTTACCAGACGGATCAGATATTGGGTAGTCAGCAGGACACTTGTTGTAACAGAAATACTTCCCGTTAACGTGTGTGTAGAATTTGTCGCAGTAAATCCAGTGATTTACTTCTTCAGATAGAATGAAGGCAAACAGCATATAGTGAAGTGGTAGTCCAATGTATATAGTACCGCAAAGTGCACTTTACAGCTAAAATCTAATTATAAGACAAATAGAATTTCAAAGACGCCAACATACATTTCTAAGATATTTGAACACTATATAAAATGTCACTGAAACATTTAGAAGAACTGGCAAATAGATACTTTAACGCTAATCAAATATTACATTTTCTAAGACGCAAACATACATTTCTAAGATATTCGGGCTTGACCTATAAATGCATAGAAGATGATAACAGCAAAGTGCTGTGTTGAGATATTAAGGCACACTGTATCAAATCATTCTACTGTTAACTATTTCAAAATTAATAAATTTTTGCGCTCACGCTGACAAAATGTAATTGTGTTCTCTTACAAAATATAAATGGCTAACTATGTTTTCAACGAAAAAGACAAAGTTCTTCACACAAAATATGGGACTATTAAACCACTTGCGTATAACCAGATTATTTAAATGTATATCTCTGACACTTCAATCATAAATATTCGATCGACTTATAATGGCGAAATAGAGGGGCCAGTAGTAGCATTAACTGTTTTACTTCTTAGCTGGAACAGCTAGCGATAATTGAATCAGATACTATAAAATATTTTTTGAAGTTATATCACCTCACACGTATGTCATACTCGCTGGCATATTGACATTCACTTTTTACTTCTTGGCGATCTTGGTTGCGCCGTTTTGCTTTTTGTTTTTGTAGAAACACAATGCTAAAACAGATAAAACAACCACCCCAGCTACAACTGGAACGACTATCAACGCTATGTTGGTTTATCCAGCCTTGTTTAAGGAATCCTTGCATTCTTTGCCTACTAAGTATTTATACGAACTGGGACATTCGTTAAAGCATTGCTTAAGTTTATTATAAGGGCTTTAGACATACACCTTATCGCATTTTGCCTGGCACACATATGAATCTCCAACTCTGGAGTAGGAATCAGTTGGACATTTGTTAACACAAATATTTTCTTACACGTATCCAGAGCAGCGATCAACACATTGTTTTTAGTTTCCGTTTTATACATTGATTTGCATGTAGTTTGAACAAGAAGGAACACACTTCAGACTGCCGTAATTGTCTTCATACATTCCAGATGCACATTTTACAGAGCAAAGACCAGATTCAGAAAACATAGATGAGCTAGGGCAGCGGTCCACGCACTGCTGAGAGTTACCATTAGATACGTTGAGAACAAACAAGTTACACGATTGTTGGCATTTCAGGATAAAGCGGCCGCGATATATTACATTAGTATTTTTGTATGAGCCCGATGTGCATCTGGATAGACAAGCTCCAGTTTCGTAATATGGAGTTTCTTCGGGGCAGTTCATGATGCAAAACTTTGAGTTCTCGTTGGACGAGTTAATAATATACATCATTTTACCGCAGTCTGGCATGCAATGCAACTCAGAGGCTACATTTACGTACATGTAAGCTTTGTTTGGACATACTGCGTAGCAATATTAGTCGTCTCTATATGGTGCTCTTGGCGGACATCTATATTGTAAGCATTCGTTATCAGCAATAAGATGATGTGAATAACATTTTGATAAACATAACTTAGAATTTTAATTAGTTACGTTGATATAATAGAAGTTAGGACAAGCTTCCTGACATACCAACGATTTGGTGTATGTGCCATTTACTTCGACATAAACAGAAGAAGCACATCTAGCAACACATGCTCCGTTTTCATAAAATGGTGCATCTGCTGGACAGCTGAGGCACTGTGTTGAGTTCGTATTATATTCATTCAAAGCAAACTTTCCACCGCAGCTCGAAACGCATATCATATCATTATCTATTAGCTCATAAGCTCCGGTAGAACATCTCTTTACACATGAAGCGACTTCTTTGAATGGAGTGTCGATTGGACACGGATTCCAGCGACACTACATATCTTTACCAGACGGATCAGATATTGGGTAGTCAGCAGGACACTTGTTGTAACAGAAATACTTTCCGTTAACGTGTGTGTAGAATTTGTCGCAGTAAATCCAGTGATTTACTTCTTCAGATAGAATGAAGGCAAACAGCATATAGTGAAGTGGTGGTCCAATGTATATAGTACCGCAAAGTGCACTTTACAGCTAAAATCTAATTATAAGACAAATAGAATTTCAAAGACGCCAACATACATTTCTAAGATATTTGAACACTATATAAAATGTCACTGAAACATTTAGAAGAACTGGCAAATAGATACTTTAACGCTAATCAAATATTACATTTTCTAAGACGCAAACATACATTTCTAAGATATTCGGGCTTGACCTATAAATGCATAGAAGATGATAACAGCAAAGTGCTGTGTTGAGATATTAAGGCACACTGTATCAAATCATTCTACTGTTAACTATTTCAAAATTAATAAATTTTTGCGCTCACGCTGACAAAATGTAATTGTGTTCTCTTACAAAATATAAATGGCTAACTATGTTTTCAACGAAAAAGACAAAGTTCTTCACACAAAATATGGGACTATTAAACCACTTGCGTATAACCAGATTATTTAAATGTATATCTCTGACACTTCAATCATAAATATTCGATCGACTTATAATGGCGAAATAGAGGGGCCAGTAGTAGCATTAACTGTTTTACTTCTTAGCTGGAACAGCTAGCGATAATTGAATCAGATACTATAAAATATTTTTTGAAGTTATATCACCTCACACGTATGTCATACTCGCTGGCATATTGACATTCACTTTTTACTTCTTGGCGATCTTGGTTGCGCCGTTTTGCTTTTTGTTTTTGTAGAAACACAATGCTAAAACAGATAAAACAACCACCCCAGCTACAACTGGAACGACTATCAACGCTATGTTGGTTTATCCAGCCTTGTTTAAGGAATCCTTGCATTCTTTGCCTACTAAGTATTTATACGAACTGGGACATTCGTTAAAGCATTGCTTAAGTTTATTATAAGGGCTTTAGACATACACCTTATCGCATTTTGCCTGGCACACATATGAATCTCCAACTCTGGAGTAGGAATCAGTTGGACATTTGTTAACACAAATATTTTCTTACACGTATCCAGAGCAGCGATCAACACATTGTTTTTAGTTTCCGTTTTATACATTGATTTGCATGTAGTTTGAACAAGAAGGAACACACTTCAGACTGCCGTAATTGTCTTCATACATTCCAGATGCACATTTTACAGAGCAAAGACCAGATTCAGAAAACATAGATGAGCTAGGGCAGCGGTCCACGCACTGCTGAGAGTTACCATTAGATACGTTGAGAACAAACAAGTTACACGATTGTTGGCATTTCAGGATAAAGCGGCCGCGATATATTACATTAGTATTTTTGTATGAGCCCGATGTGCATCTGGATAGACAAGCTCCAGTTTCGTAATATGGAGTTTCTTCGGGGCAGTTCATGATGCAAAACTTTGAGTTCTCGTTGGACGAGTTAATAATATACATCATTTTACCGCAGTCTGGCATGCAATGCAACTCAGAGGCTACATTTACGTACATGTAAGCTTTGTTTGGACATACTGCGTAGCAATATTAGTCGTCTCTATATGGTGCTCTTGGCGGACATCTATATTGTAAGCATTCGTTATCAGCAATAAGATGATGTGAATAACATTTTGATAAACATAACTTAGAATTTTAATTAGTTACG
This sequence comes from Hexamita inflata, assembly GCA_963988835.1. Taxonomy (NCBI): domain Eukaryota; phylum Fornicata; order Diplomonadida; family Hexamitidae; genus Hexamita; species Hexamita inflata. Next base: position 77,937 of record CAXDID010001225.1, read on the forward strand.
TTGATATAATAGAAGTTAGGACAAGCTTCCTGACATACCAACGATTTGGTGTATGTGCCATTTACTTCGACATAAACAGAAGAAGCACATCTAGCAACACATGCTCCGTTTTCATAAAATGGTGCATCTGCTGGACAGCTGAGGCACTGTGTTGAGTTCGTATTATATTCATTCAAAGCAAACTTTCCACCGCAGCTCGAAACGCATATCATATCATTATCTATTAGCTCATAAGCTCCGGTAGAACATCTCTTTACACATGAAGCGACTTCTTTGAATGGAGTGTCGATTGGACACGGATTCCAGCGACACTACATATCTTTACCAGACGGATCAGATATTGGGTAGTCAGCAGGACACTTGTTGTAACAGAAATACTTCCCGTTAACGTGTGTGTAGAATTTGTCGCAGTAAATCCAGTGATTTACTTCTTCAGATAGAATGAAGGCAAACAGCATATAGTGAAGTGGTAGTCCAATGTATATAGTACCGCAAAGTGCACTTTACAGCTAAAATCTAATTATAAGACAAATAGAATTTCAAAGACGCCAACATACATTTCTAAGATATTTGAACACTATATAAAATGTCACTGAAACATTTAGAAGAACTGGCAAATAGATACTTTAACGCTAATCAAATATTACATTTTCTAAGACGCAAACATACATTTCTAAGATATTCGGGCTTGACCTATAAATGCATAGAAGATGATAACAGCAAAGTGCTGTGTTGAGATATTAAGGCACACTGTATCAAATCATTCTACTGTTAACTATTTCAAAATTAATAAATTTTTGCGCTCACGCTGACAAAATGTAATTGTGTTCTCTTACAAAATATAAATGGCTAACTATGTTTTCAACGAAAAAGACAAAGTTCTTCACACAAAATATGGGACTATTAAACCACTTGCGTATAACCAGATTATTTAAATGTATATCTCTGACACTTCAATCATAAATATTCGATCGACTTATAATGGCGAAATAGAGGGGCCAGTAGTAGCATTAACTGTTTTACTTCTTAGCTGGAACAGCTAGCGATAATTGAATCAGATACTATAAAATATTTTTTGAAGTTATATCACCTCACACGTATGTCATACTCGCTGGCATATTGACATTCACTTTTTACTTCTTGGCGATCTTGGTTGCGCCGTTTTGCTTTTTGTTTTTGTAGAAACACAATGCTAAAATTAGCTGCAAATAGACATAATTTAAGTGTGCTATTTAAGTGTTATATGACACATATTCGACATGATATGTGAACGTACGAAGTTAAAACTTTAATATGTTCTTATCATATTATATAATGTCACTGTATGGGTTCTATCTGCATTTCACTAAATTTAATACCAATAGCATCCAAAAATATTTCAAAATTATGATATTATTGCTTAATATCATACTTGCATTTTTGTACAGTTTTATAAATTTTACAAGTAAACTAGTGTTTTACGGTCATATATTCATCATTTAATTTGTTTAGTCCATGTATTTGTTTAATTTTATCTGCAAATAGAATTTAATTTGCAATGGGTATTTTTTGTTTGTCTAAATAATGTAATTATTAACCATATTTCTTCAAAGTTGTGAAATCTAAAATATAATTGTCTTATAAATCAAGAGTATCTAACTTTGAAAATAATTGAAGTGTTTCGATGAATATCACATTGTTATTCGCTATTTAAAAATTATTTAGTTTTTATAGTTTACATATAGGAGCGATATCAACAATATAATTATTATTTAGACTTAATTCAGTTAACTAATTCAGGTTACTTAGTGCACTAATGTCAAATATTTCATTTTAGTTTAAATTTAGTTTTATTAATCCAATTACCTAACTTAATGGTTTTATATTAACAATATTATTACTATCTAAATCCAGGATTGTAAGCTACTGCAAATTTTGTATTGATTATATATATATATATATCTTTATTTGGAGTGGTACGTATCAGCAAAATTTCATATCTCAAAAATTGTTTTAAATTTGGTAAACGCGAGCTTATAGTATAAGCCGAGAATGAAATAAGTGAAAGTTTATAGTCACTCCTCAATTATCAGAAAATATCTCAGATTTTCACTATTTGTTTGAATGACTATTTTGTACTATTATATAATATAGATCTGAATAATAATATCAGAACACTCCAAATGACTCTTCTTGTTGATGACAATTTAATAGTTTGAGGTAAACAGATTATTTTCAACTATTCATTTTCCTTTATCTGTTTCAGTAATAAATGCTTCTCGGCAGGTTGTGATTATTTGTTATTTGAATTCAAATCGTGCAAATGTTAAAGAATGAATAATTTATCAGATGAATTTATGTTTATATAAGCGGCCTATAATATAAGTTATATATGGCTGCGATTCTGTGAATCATGATTTTAAATTTATTATTACTAATTCAGATTTAGCAATACTAAATTTTCATTTGTGAAGTGATTAAAATGTATTAATTTTCAAATATTATAAAGAAATATATTCTTAAAATTTCTATTTATAGACACGCACATGAAATCTCAACAAAGATTAAAGCTGGGAGTGTCTCTAAAAGGAGCAGTTAAAATATTGACAAAATTATCATTCTGCTAGCGTTTCATATTTTTTGCTCTCAAACTGACGCTTAAATGACACAAAAATTCTAAATCTCAAAATTTCATCCAGACAGCCTTCCTAAAAATCTTCAGCAATCTGTTTTTACTTTGTTTGTCTAAGTTTATAAGTCAGATATTTCAAACCCGGGGGTCTAGATTTGTCCTATCTGAATAAATCTTCAAATAATTACTAGATGCAAAAGTTGTTATGATTTCCAGAGTATCTCTGGATGTGCACCAACAATTGAGATTGTGTTCCAAAGCATCCGCTTCAACCTTCAGAATTTGAGTTTTCTAATTTTACATGAAATTCAGTTTGCATTCTTATGACAAACTGTTCAATGCCCACATATAATTTTATCTGGTTAGCTTTATATTTCATCAGTGACTCTGCAGCTATCCAATTTTACCCGTAACTCTTAAATGTTAAGATATCACGCATGTAAATTGCTCAGAATTAAACTTTCGATGCCTAGCTGAGTATTTTAATCATCAAATCGCGTGGTCCGTTTTTCAGTGATATACTGTTCATAAGAAGTTATGCGAATTCTATAACTCGTCATCCATCTGTGGTGTGGTGCTCTCGCTCTATTTCCGCCATGGTGACACCCACAGTGTTTTAAATCGATATTCTAAAGTATTAAAATGTGTGCTCCAGCTCATCTTTGAACCCTAGATATAAAGAGATATATATATATAATTTTATTAGAATCTAAATACAGTTCGTTGAGTGACTAAAGGTATTATAGCGGTTCTATGTCACAAAAATTATTGTATGAACTTATACAAAGAGACTTTAAAGATTATAAATATTTAAGAGGTTATGCATTAACAACAAAGTTATTATGTAAACACAAGGTACATATAACAGGTAGTGATGCTAACGCATCTATATTAATAATTTTATTAAATCTCAAACATAAAATTTACAAATTTATAAGTTTTTGAATAGAATTTACATTGTCTATAGAGTTACTATCTAAATATAGTTCTTATAAAGATACTATGTAACATACATCATCTATATTACTTATATTATTTTAATTTAATCCTAGAATTACAAGAGACTTTAATTATTTTAATGGTTCTAATTTGTTTTCAATATCATTATCATCTAAATATAATTCTTAAAGATATATCAGTTAGCATATTTCTAATATATTAGAAATTTTATTGCTTCTTAAATTCAAAACTGTTAAATTAACAAGATTATTTAATGAAATAGTATTAGTAATTTTACAATTCATTATGGTTAATTCTTACAATTAATAGATGTTTGATAGACTTTCTATACTTATATTATCATTATTAATTAGTTCAAGACATTTCACATTACAACTTTAAGTAAAAATAATGTTTTAGCATTATTTAATAATTAATTATCTAACTCCTTTTATATTAATTTCATTTAGTTATTAATTTTCAATATTTAATTAATAGTAGAACTAACAATTAAAAAATTGTATTTATGGATCAACTTTATGTTATATTTAATATTTAATATTTTCAGTGTCAAATGATTAGCAATAAATTGTGATACTATTATTATTTTATTTAACATTGCTATTTTTTATATCATATAAAATATCTGAAATTTAAGAATAATAATTCGTATTATTACAAATTGAAAATTAAGAAATTAATTCAATTTTATCCTTATATTTAGCAATATCAAATTAAGTGTTATAATTAAATTCTTATTAAATATTTGACAGTTCTAACATAGAGTTGCTCTAGAGTTATAATAATTATTAGTTTTACATTTACAATTGAAGTGGTATTTTCTTTTCTTTACATTAAATTATTTACTATTTATAATCTTTTAATACGTTTAGTATAATTAGTATATTTATTCTTTATGTAAGGATGGACTTTTAACACTGAGGTGGTATTTTTGTATTGAATAATACAGCAAGTAGTGTCATTCAACCGAAACATACTACCATTTAAAAGTGATTTCCGCGACGTATATTGATTTACCATCTCACGCTCCAAAAATCAAAATTATGACTTAAGTGAGGCTTAAGTGAGTAAGCTTTCATATTTATATAAGTTTCTAACTCCAGAAATATAATTTGCAATTAAATAAGCAACAATAACACGTTTGAAAGAGAAATTACGTTGTGGTTATGAACGATTCAACAAAGGAGAGTTCGAGTGCCTAATAGCCAGCTTTATCGTAATGATGTGCGCACCATAACCGAATTTGTAATCTTATTTCGGAAGTACAGAATTTTTTAGTTATCCATTCATTTAAGAAATGTTTAGTAATTACGATATCAAAACATACTTATCTTGCCTGAGCTTTTATGAACGTACGGTTAAAGATGATGAAGATAGCGAAGAAGAAAGCAACAGTGAACAAGAAAGCGAAGATGAAATCTTATCAGAACCCGATGAAAATTCATAAATTGAAGATTCAACTATAGATTTTGCCCCAGTACCAGGTCCGAAAATTGTTGACGAAACTAAACCAAGTAGCATAACTGCATAGCTAGTAAATGAGTTCCTACTTATGGTCGAAAAATTGTTTATTCGACACATGCCGGATTTTTCTATATTAAGTTTAGATGAGTCTTTGATTCCTTGTAAATGTAAATGTTGTCACAAAGTATCCCCAGAAGCCTCATAAGTATGGAACATTGGTAAGGTGTGCTTGTTGTGCGAGGACAGGTTATTGTGTTTCGCTATTTCTACATTAAAGTAATATTAAATATACTTGCGAGGGAATATTTTAAAGACTAATAGAAAATTTACCAAATAAAATTTACCAAATGATTTCAGATAACTATTATTCAACAACAAAGTCAATCAATTTTTTAGTGAAAGCGAAAATTCCGTATGTCGGTACTATTCGTTCAAATAGATTTACTGACGAATAAAAGAATATACAATTAGAAGTAGGCTAATGTCGTCAAATACCTAAAAATTTTCATCATCAAAATTTTTTCATTACCATTTTTCAAGCTACAAAATCGAAAAAAGTTTACTTCGCGCACACGAATAATTATATGATACCGTAAAAAGAACAAAGCTGGTTAGATATTAACTGCAGCAAGCCTCAGGTAGTTCAATATTATAATTACTACACAAGAGGAGTAGACCACATGGACTAGATGATTGAGAAAGTTAGATGGAAACATCGTACTACCCGCTGGCCAGTTAAAGTATTCTTCCATTGTTTAGGCATAATGCTTCATAATGCATTTGTTCTGTGGACTCTCGAAACCTAATAAAAAATAACATTCGTACACTTTTGTTTAGACATAGCCAGAGAACTAAAATAAGAGAACTTCAAAATAGATGACGTTCATAATACTGGACTTCATCGATCCTTTATTTAAAAGCATGAATGTTTGAATGTATCTATTATACCAAATTTAAAGCCAATAACAAGAACAACGTGTTCATATTGTTAGAAACGCACTTATGTATCATGTAAATGTGGAGAGAAGGTATGTAGAAGGTGTTTTTCAAGACATTTAGTTGATACTGTCAGCAACATGTTGGAGTGAAAAATTAATTTTTGGGTACGTTACCACCTATGTGTGCATAATATAATACAAGTACTCACTGGAAGTTCTCTTTGTAATTCGAGGGGCTCAACCCTCACTCTTAGTGTTAATACATATTATAAAGAATTTTCATTCCTCTTTATAAATAGTTGAATAGTCATGGCTAGTAACGAATATGTCATAACTCTTTAATCAGTTTCTTCCTATTGTGTCATTTACTCTAGTAATAATACTTTAAATTGTTAATAATAATTCTAAAGTTGAGTCAAATACACTATTTAATTATTGAAAACAAAATATTACTTTTGCAAACGAATATTACGAGTATTGTATAATGCCAATTATTATCTCTTATTGTAACAAAATACTTATGCTTGTACTAAGCCTAGTAATATTTAGTATTATTTAGCGAGTATACTATTATTGGCTGTTCATTTGTGGCCCAATTTCAGATATGTAGCTAAATAAAAAGATACAAAAATAGAAAAAATGAGTTGTTATTCTTGTTTATATATACCTATATAATCTATTATAACTGTAAAATGGTATTCCCCAAAATGCATTTTTGCGCCCAAACCCGTCTGGTCCAAACTCCCACCCCTTTAGAAGCATGACTTATAACTTAACTCAGGCTGCAGCTAGAAGCATGCGATTTTGCTCAGATAAAAGCTATATTGCTATATTAAGAAGGATCCCCCAGCAAAGCTCAATTAATTATTCAAAATAAGTGCATGTTAGATCTTACAATAGCTGTAGTTCAAATATATTTATTAGTTAAAGCAAATAATGATAGACCAAGGACTAAACAATGTAGAAAAATAAACCATAGCAAACCAGTGCCGTTTATATATAACAAACAAAAATTAACGTAAAATTACTAATATCAAGAAAGATGTGAAAGTGATATCATAAATGTAACATATATTAATAATAATGTTAATCTGTGAAAGTGGTAGTATTTACAAATGAGTGAAATCAAGTTAAAATTCTCAATATAGGTTTTAAAAGTCCCTATAGTTTGAAATCCTTTTATATTTTCATGAATCATTGGGCTTAGGCCTAGTTACCTACTATCAAAAATAAAAGTTGTAAAACCAGTGCCATTAAAATCAAAGATATCGAATCTGAGTACCTAGGATACAAATGGCTGTTCTGTTTAGCGAATTAACATTTCTTTCCGAATAAATATTAATAAATACATTTTATTTCACAAGAATTCCACTTCAAATGATCCGTCAGAACCAGTTTCACTACTGTCAGCGCCTGCATCCGGATTTGTCCGTTTATTTGATTCTGACGAACAACTAATTGCAATTTACGGACGACCAGGGCTAAATTTTGTGTAACTTTCCAAATACGTTACTTTCGAATTCAACAATTGATTTCGTTCAGCCTCAGCTTTGCACTTTTGTTCTCTGCCAAGGTCAAATTTACATTCAGATTCGGTCGGACGTGTTCGTTCTGCGAAATTTGTCCTTTTAGTTCGTTTCGAGCATTCCGGGAAACGTTGGTTCATATTACGGTCATTTATTTTCACTCCACGATCGTTTATTCGCAGCTAATGGAAATGAACTGTTCGAACTGATAAACGGAGTGTTTTAAAGCGCTTTCAAGAACGTGCGCGGACAATTCTTCAGTTTTTGCGATAACGTGCTCATAGTCGTTGACAAGAAAGTGTACTAGTTGAACGAAGAAAATATGGAACTGGAATACGTTTGCGAGGGAGCGGAACAAGTCTGGTTCAGCGGAGGCGTACTCGTACTAAGGAGCAATGACTACAAGGAGTGGAAAATAATAGAATTCGTTACTAAATAACACAAAAATTTGAACGAAGAACAAATAAAAAGGATAAACGACTTCGTAATCGGAAACACGGGCATGGAACTGGACCCAGAACTGATTAACGAACTATTCGGCGAAGGATTTGACGAAATACTCGAAGACGAATGGACAAACCACATGATAGACACGATCGAAACACACCCGCTATACACAACCGAAATTAGCCTCGTCATATTCATTTTAGCACAAAAATAATGGATGCATGAAGTATAACTGTACCTTAGTTACGCTCAGTGAAATATATATGTAGAATGAAAATTTGCCAACTCAATTAATTAAATCACATTTTTGACATTTCCTTTAACATACTTATTAAATCTGAAACATCTTCTGTTTCTTACTATTCCGTTAAGGTTTACTAGATGTTGGGATTAACTCGCGATATCCAATGAATTATTTAATGCCTGTTTTTATCTATTTGTTTTTTGTATGAAAATTCATCAGTAACATTCAAATTGAATTATTGTTTAACAAGCTTTTCCAGCTCTTTCCTGTAATTCACACTTTCCACTTAATTCATAGAGCTTATTAATTATTTATTACCTTCTAATTTAGATATAATGAAATTTTATATCTCTACTTGAACTTTGAAAGGATATTATGGTAGAGAATTTGGGACAAGTACACTAAAAAATCTATTTTATGATTTCGATTTACTAGAATAAGACTTCAACCCTAATTTTGCGTCAATTTCTGCCCAATTTATTTTATTGATTATTGTTTTATTTTAATGATAAAATAACGGCAAATTTTGTAGATCACCTATGTATTTAAGTTGTTTAGCAACTAATATCAAGATTCTGTTATCATTATCTTATATAGTTTTTAACATTTGAAAATATTTGAAGTGTTAGTCACTAAACTATTCTATTTTACTATTTTAAATAATTTCTAACTTATATTGTAGTGTGTCATAAAATATATAATATTTCTGGTGAGTTCTATTCTTTTGAAATAAAAATAAGCTATAATTGCAATTAAGGTCTCATTTTGAGTAAAAACCGACGCCGTTTTTTGGTGACAATCTAATTTTAATATATGAACTATCTAAACGGAGCTTGAAGTGGGAGAGATCGCACAGTTGAATTGACAGTTTTTGTTCAAAATATTGACTATCTTATAATTCAATATATAACTGTTTAATATTTATTGATGAAAAGAATAGTATCACTATTAATTGTTGTCATTTCCTTATTATAACAATCTAGCCACTGAATTTATGAAAACTTCGTGCCTATTAAGTGAATTATTAATCAGTTAGTGTGTTGTTTTCTACTTTTTAATTATTCTTTCATCAAACTCAGTGTGTTTTTTGTTGATGATTGCAATTTGATCTGTAAAGCCATGAATTATTTAAATCGATTTTGAAATGAACAGTTAGCGAGGTGTTGGTTATTATTGATCTTACTGATTCCAATGTTCATGAGCTTTAATCAACTCAAACGATTGTACGTAGTTGAATTGTAAGTTGAGACTTTGCAATTAGAGCTCTTTGAGTGGCGTTGTATCAATTATTTCGTTCATAAACATGTCAAGTGCTTTTAATTTCGTTAGTTTGCGTAGTGGGTAAACATCAACGATCTGGTTGCAGGACATTTGCAAATTTTCCAACTGCACTAGATTTCTCAGGTATATTGCTGCATTCCCGCTGAGTGCGTTATCGCAGACGTACAATACCTTCAAATCTACCATATACAGCAGCGGTTACAAATCAATATCCGGGTTTTGCGATATGTTCAGCTCTTTCAAGTTCAGTGTGGAGAGAATTGAGATATCTTGCAACAAGTTACTAGCCAAGTTCAACTTTTACAATTAGTTCATATTTTACAGCCCCGAGAGGCTCACTAGCTTGTTGTAGCCCAGATCTAGTTCTTGTAGTTGGATTAAGGTGCTCAGAACAGAGGCGTTTTCGAGGTTTATCTGTTACAAGTTCAAGATCGTGAGCTGGGTCAGTTCCTATAGCGGGCATATGTTAGTTAAGGTCTGGTTGGCCGTTAAATTCAGGTACTTAAGGTTCTTTAAGCTTTGGAGTGGAGAAATGTCAGTGATTACGTTGAAGCTGAGGTCTAGCTTGGATAAGAAAGTGAGTGTTGAGAGCTCGTTTATTTACAAGAGTTTGTTCTAGGTGAGGATTAGGATTGTCAAGTTAGGGAATAGGTGCAATCCGGTCGCGAACTGCAACTCGCAATCTAGGATGTGCAACTCGGTTATTTTACATGATTATACATCAAGCTAGGTATTAGGACAATTTTCTATCAGCAAAGTATCAATATCAAAAGAACTTATGAAATTCAAACTAGTAAGATTCGCATTTTCCGACATTTTCAACATTCTGTCTTTAATATCATTCTTATATTATTACACCATTTCATCTGAATACTATGTTTGAATACAGCTTTGAGAGCAACACAACATAATCAATTTGGAGTGGCATAAATTATTAAATTAAAGGATAAATTAATATAGTTTAAGAACAAATAAATTAAGCCTACATGTAACCTTAATTATTAAGGTGTCCATGTTAAGGTTTTAATGAATTGAAAATGACGGTTTTAGATTGTTATGAATGATCCAATTAACACAACTATATATGTATTACTTCCGGCATCCATGTTAAGGTGTTCCTTGTTAAATTTTAATGTTGATACGTTCCTGAATTATCATCTGTAATTTACAGTAAAGCACAAAAATAATTGTTTTACATTACAACCACGTATTTTACTGAATGACATAAATAATATTTATGAATATAAGTAATAATTTATTAAAGAAAAAATAAATGAAGGCCAATCATTTCAACGAAGAAGCTATGTTTTGCTTTCGAAAGTCTCAATGAAGTCTGTTTGTACCGTCTCGAGGAACAGAACTGAGATATATAGTTTTCGTTTATTTTACTACAAACAACGATTGAATGATTATTCTGAAGAATAAATATATTTTTATGTTCCTATTGCATTAATGACTTGTTCAAAATGTATTTCAAGCATTTAAGACACTAACTTAATTTAAATATTATTATATATTATTATATAATATATATATCTCACTTCCTCGAGACAGCACAAACAGACTTCATTGAGACTTTCGAAAGCAAAACATAGGCTCTCGCACACCAGTGTTTCTACTTTCAAAACGGGCTCAAACCGTCATTTATGCCCACTCAGTAAAGTCCTCACGGAGTCGTTATTATTATTCTTTTCTCACTCGCTCATATTCCAAGTCTTCAATTCTCGACGGTTACTCCGAGCCCGTCCGATCCAGCGTTGCCTTGGGCTTCGCCTTCTTGCCTTGCTCCCACACCCTCGAGGCCTGGCGGCGCTCGTAGTGCCCTTCTTCCGGTAGCTTGACGGTCTCTCTAACCTTACTTCGTCGCGATGGTGCCTTCATGCAGAGCATTAGTGATCAAGCTGGTGTAATGCAGCTTGGCTTCTTCGTTAGCGCGCGCTACTGCAAGACAGCAGTGTTTGCTTAGGAAGGAGTCCGTGATCTCTGGCAGGAATGTTGTTAGCATATTCATGGATTTCTCGTACACAGTGCCGTTGTAGCGAAGAACGAGTGGAATCACCCGATTATCGCCATACGTGCCTCCGTATTTGAGAATCTTGCCCTTGAACGCGTTGCATATATTTGCTTCGACAGCGAACGTGACGTCAAGGACATAGGTTGCGTTTTGATACTGGAATTCTATATCAGGTTTCTCCAATTTGTCGGATGAGGGTAGATTACCATGGGCTTTGTCGACCGGGCGAGGGTGACGATGATGGTCTATCTTGGCTAGAACCTTCTTCATAACATAGTCATGACGAACAGTTCGGATTCCGGCATTTCGGTTGCACTTGATTTCGTGTTGGGCGGTCATTCGATTTCCACATAACAAACACTTGCTGTCCGAGTCGAGCTCTTTGTTTAAAACCTAAAATCGGTGTTTTATTAGGTCGAAGAGTTCATTATCGGTCAGATAAGTGAAATTGTTGATGGCATAGCCAATGGCCGGTACTCCAGGGTGGTCCTGAAGGGTTTTGAGGTATTCTGCGCGCAAAGCTTTGAAGATGCCGACGCCTCCAGCAAGAACCGCTTTTTACTAGGCTTACATGAAGTCGTAGTATAATGAGGGCACGACCATTTCTAGTCCGCCCTTCGAAGCAGAATTTGTGAAGAAATCGGCTTACTCCGTCTCAGACAAGTCCTTGACGGCGAAGAGATCGCTTGCGTACTTGAACACCATCTAGTCAATGGGTCCGTATTAGTTGTCGAAACTGTCTAATGGCGTCTTGGGCGCAAAGTCGACTAGCGGAGCGTAGTTTACTTTGGGAAGGACCACGGAACGCAAAAGAAGGAACTTCTAATGGTTCGTGATCGGGGAGGCCTCTAAGACTTTGAGACACTTATCGATCTTATCTGTCAACCGCTCAGCGAGTGAGGAGGTTGATGTTTGCGAAAAGGTTTGACCCAAAAAGGTGATTTCACCACCATTCTGGGTAGATGAGCACTTCTCAAGCGCCAGTTCGAGACCTAGCGGTTGGAGAAGCTCAGAGAGTTCCATGAGAACCACGTCCTTGTCGACGTTTGGGTCGTGGCTTATCTAAATGTCGTCTGCGAATACGGTGAGTTGGTAACCTTTAGCTTCCATAGCAGTGATGACGTAGTTCAGACAGATGCTGAATGCCAGTGAACTGACACTATTACCAGCCTGCACGCCTGTAGTAAGTGTATCTGCGTATTTACAGCTCCGCGTGTTTAAATAGGCGCGGTAGTACTCAACAAAAAGAGAATTGACTCCTTGAAGTTGCAGGGCGTGCATAATCGCATTGTGGTCTATAGCTTAGTACGCGTTTGTACAATCGGCTAGGGTTAGCGTTTTGCCCTGAACTTTGAATTATTCAACCCTTGCTAGAGCGTGAGTAATACCCCCGCTAATATTATTATTATTAATTTTCTCACTCGCTCATGTTCCAAGTCTTCAATTCTCGACGGTTACTCCGAGCCCGTCCGATCCAGCGTTGCCTTGGGCTTCGCCTTCTTGCCTTGCTCCCACACCCTCGAGGCCTATTATTATTATTATTATATATTATTTCATTTTTTATTTTTGACATAGAAAGACTATTTTGGTTAATTATGTAGTTCAATATTCAAATGCACACATTCAATGTTTAATAACACTCAATTCTATTAATACTCGCTCATGTTCCAATTTCAATTATCGAAGATTACTCTGAGCCCGTCCGATCCAGCGTAGCATTGGGCTTCGCCTTTTTGTCTTACTCTATATTGTATAATAGTGTAATAAAACTTCAGTGAACAGTAGAATAAAATACTTAATGAAGTAATCATCATACACTAACTAGACCTTGGGAATATAGTGATAACAATTCTAGATACAATCAATACAGTCAATAATAATAAATTATAATATATAATTTAAGAGTTAAACACAATATATTTTCACTTCAATTAATGAGTTATGAAACATGTAAGCAAATTTCAGAGTGTTCGAAATTTATATGTTCACTTTTTCCATCTTGTAATGCAAAATCAAAGTATAATTCCATATTGTTGGATGTATTTGCGATATTATTTTTTATTATTGCTGCGTGTAACGTGGTTATTTTCGTTTTGTACATTTCGATGAAGTAGAAGATCAATACGACGATTTAGTTTTTAAAAATATCTGTGGTAACATCTGTGGCCTTATTGTGTCGTGCGTTTTGGTGTTTATTTTACAAGTATGCGTATTCTTCAGATTCTGCAGTGCAGGTTTTGTAGATTTTGAACGCCACTGCTCTTACGTTAATTTATTTGCAGCAGAGTTTTTACATTCAGTCCTGGCTGTAGGTAATCCTTGTTTTGAATTCGATGCGTGGGAAAACGCTAGTTAAGTGGTTATTCCCTGTTATTGACTCCATATTATGCTTGATTTGCGTTATTCTAATCACAATTCGCTGTTTAACCCACAACAACCACCTCTATATTATTTTCACTCAGTTCACCGCCTGTATGTCACTATCCTTATCAATTTTGTTCATAATAACCGGTTCAATAATCTTCTCAAAACTTAAGTCTCAGTACCGTTTCTGCTCAAAAACGGTTCAGTCTTTCACTTCAATTGCGTTCGTTTTCGTTATTTTAACGGTCATGAGGTTCTTGGCGATGATGTGGTAGTTCTTTTATTAGAAAATGGAGCAGAATACGTTCGGGATTTTGGAGTACTTCGTTCCAGATGCTGTTTCAAGTTTTGTAGTAAATGGAATGCAGCTTGGAATCTACTTACAGATCAACAGGAAGTTCAAGTACGACGGGCTGGTGGAGGAGGGATCGCAGGCGTACACGCTGTGAATTTAGTGAGATGGTTAATTTGATGATGATAAAGAAGTGAATTAATTTGTAGTACCAAGAATCAGAAGTTTTTGACGAAAGCCGATTTCAGAAGGAGAATGAAATTAGGAATTCAAACTATATTTTTGGAAGATATAGATCTTTATTCTCGTTTCTCATATATTTTTAGGTTTGTAACGATTCCACTTGAGAATATCCAAGATTCAACAAGTTCATGTATTGTTTGAAGTGACTTTTATATCGATTCTAATTGATGCTGAGCAAGATCTTGGGTTAATGTAAAATGTATTAATAGTATAGTATAGTATTGATTAATATACTATCATCACAGTATTGAGTAATATATTATCAAACTAAAAAGAGTATACGTGCATAATTTTCATTTAAATTATTTAATATTTACAAAAATTGTAGGTAGGTGTAGAAATGTACCCATATTTAATTGTGTGTTAAATTTGTAAGCTGTAAATTAATATAATTATTGTTAATATAATTATAGTATTCCACTTCAAATGGATGAGCTTTGCATACAGAAATGCTCTGAGCTAGTGTGCTCGATTTTCCCTTCGTGCTATAAGAAGTCAAGATATAGTACAACGCTTTTACTGTCGTTCGCGGTGGTGTTCTTCATTTTATCGGTTGCTAATATCATTCTGGCCGGAATGTTCATTCACAAAAGAATCAGATCTAAGAACAAGGCAACTGACGAGTACATAAAGATATCGGTGATAACGGTCCTGGCTCTTGTTTGCCGCGCGTTCTGGTGTTTGTTTTCTTAGTACTACTACAGAGACAATTTGCCAGTGGAAACCGAGTAGGTGCTGAATGCGATTGCGCTTACCTGCATATATCTATAATAGAGCTTTTACGTGCAGTCTTGGATACAAATAATCTTGATTCTGAACTCATCCAGAGGAGAGAAAATAATAAAATAATCTTTCTCAACTATTTATTTCACTCTCAATGATAATTATAATAATTATCAGGTGTGTAAACAATGACCCAAATTTATACTCAATATTTTGTGAAATAGTCGCAGGTGTTAACATAGTTTTAGGTCTCGTTTTCGTGGTCGTTGGTTTTATTCTCTTTAGAATGCTTTAAGTGCACTTCAATTTTTGTTCAAAAACAGTTTTAAATTTTATTTTAGTATCCTTAATATTTCTATTTATCACTTGGACCAGATTTTTAACGTAGATTTGGAAGGAGATAAGCGGAGAATACTTAGAATAAAATACATTCGGGATCTTGCAGTACTTCTTACCGGATACTGTTAGCACTCTGGTGATAAACGGAATGCAAATTCAAATATATTTGCAAATTGACAAAAAGCAAAAAGCTTTCAGATAAGGGCTTATTGAAGAAGGATCTAACACATATACACTGTGAGATTATATTTGTTTATGTTGTCTGATTGTTAAATCAGAATCATACAACTATTATATGATTAGAACATATTAGATTGACATTATTTTAACAGAAAAAACTTACTAAATATTGTTATTTAAGAATATTAAATCTCACATGTCCTCGCACTCTTTCTCGTTGTCTTTTGCCCACTGCCTGACTTCGTGTGCTTTCCCCACGACCACTTGATTCCCGTCAACCAGTTTTTGGTAAATTTCGGCTGTTTTCCTCAGCTCCTCTATTGAAACGGAGATGATTCCGTTCACGAGGTCTCCGTAATTCTTCACGTTAACTCCCTCGAAGAAGTAGCTCAGGCTCGTGTTGAAGCGCTACTCTGGCGCGACTGACTTCTGTTTCTGACCAAGCGCTCCTATTTTGAAAGAGAATAGTTCATCTTAAGTTAGACTAAGAGAGGAGATGTAGCTCGGAATCTGCTTGTAGGCCTCGAAGGTCTTGTTGATGTTCGGGTCGTGGTAGCTCACGAGGTACTGCTGCATCTTGAGCGAGGTGGTGAGGAAGCAGCCGTAGGCTCCACCGAGGATTCGAATGTTGTCCCACAAGTACGATTTGGAGAGGATTGTGTCTGAAAGCATCAGCGCGGACGAATTTATCTGGTGGTTGTGGTCATAGGTAACCGCTACGTAATTCACGTTCACTGGCGCCGAAATGGACTTTTACGCCATTGGAGTCAGATTTGAGCGAATCTCCGGAATCAACTTGAATAACCTCGACTAATGCGGTTTCGGCTTGAAATTTGCAAATGAACTCGCTATTTTCTACTCCATTTACTAAAACTGCGCAATAGCCAGTAACGTTATATAAGTTTACTAAATTAATTCTCAAGACTTGGAATCTGCTTGTTAGCCTCGACAGGAAATTCTTTTTAAATCGAATATTTTAAATTGTAAATAAAATAGGTAAAAATTGTACATGTATACAAGTTAAATATTAAAAAATGAAAGACATCACTCCGTAAATTACGTCTATACTGGTCACCATTTTTCTCTGATGATCACATTTCCTTTCCTTTGTAAACGATAATCAATAAGAAAACAACAGCATTCCTCTCTAACCAAATATCTCGCGTGGCGTTATCACACGTCAAACCTCCTCACAGACTCTCCGTTAGCTTTTTCGGGCTAATGGTTTGTTTTGGAGATAGTTAAATATTATACTTTTGTGTGTTTAAATTTACTATTTGTAAATTTATATAATTATCTTAACATTCCACTTCAAATGAGTTATGAGGTTTGCATATAGAAATGCTCTGAGCTAGTGTGCTCGATTTTCCCTTCGTGCTATAAGAAGTCAAGATATAGTACAACGCTTTTACTGTCGTTCGCGGTGGTGTTCTTCATTTTATCGGTTGCTAATATCATTCTGGCCGGAATGTTCATTCACAAAAGAATCAGATCTAAGAACAAGGCAACTGACGAGTACATAAAGATATCGGTGATAACGGTCCTGGCTCTTGTTTGCCGCGCGTTCTGGTGTTTGTTTTCTTAGTACTACTACAGAGACAATTTGCCAGTGGAAACCGAGTAGGTGCTGAATGCGATTGCGCTTACCTGCATATATCTATAATAGAGCTTTTACGTGCAGTCTTGGATACAAATAATCTTGATTCTGAATGCGCTTAGAGGTCAGAAGATAGTTAAGTACTCCTTCTCAACCATAGACATTTTAATTTCAGTAGCGGCTATCATAATTATTATCATCAGGTGTGTGAACAACGACACGAATTTGTACTCCGTTTTCTGTGAGATTGTCGCTGGTGTGAACATCGTTTTGGGCCTCGTTTTCATAATCGTGGGCGGAATATTGTTTAAAAAGCTCCAAATTCACTTCAAATTCTGCTCGAAAACGGTTCAAAGCTTCGTTCTGGTGTCAATTATATTAGAATGCTTTAAGTGCACTTCAATTTTTGTTCAAAAACAGTTTTAAATTTTATTTTAGTATCCTTAATATTTCTATTTATCACTTGGACCAGATTTTTAACGCAGATTTGGAAGGAGATAAGCGGAGAATACAGTGGTGGGCCCTCGAAATGCTTTTTTGAATTAGGAAGAAGAATGAAGTTTATTATTTGAATCTTACTTATATCACTGCCCGGCTCAATAATGAGTGTGTTCTCCCTCCTCATCAATACACTCATTAACTCTATTTACTATTGATTTGTAAAGTGCTTCAATCACATCAAGGCCTGGTTGAGCCTTGGATAGCTGTGCTACAATAATTAACGTATATAACTCTGTATATACTTCAATAATAAGTTTCAACTTTACCTAACGTTGTATAATTTAACAATCAAGAAAATTGATTTCTCATTATGAAATGGAAGTGGAAGATCATAAGTAAAATAACTGTTGTTTTAGAGTAGCATCAATATATTATTTAATGCTGGGCCCGACTAACCCACTTGATTCCATTCTTCAAGAAACAAAAATGCATTCATTATTTGAATATTGAGAATGAAAGCGACTGTAACTACCTGAATTATAATTCTAATTAAGCGAAGTACCAATACTTCATCTTGAGCTCCCGGTTGAGATTGAAAGAAAAAGTCCTCCATTGTTTTTCGTGATTAAGAAATACCTAAAATCGTTCAGATTGACCCAGTTGAAGATGAACACCGAGGTCCTCTGCAGGTCCAGTGCTTGCGCTACTAGTTATAAATTACATATTGCGTCCGTATACCAATCATTGGATCCTCTTATTCTTTTCTCCAATCAGGCTTAACTACCATATATTTTCGAGATAAAATCTTTCATAAATTAGTTTTGTTGACTAAAACGTAGAAATTACACAGGGACATCTTAAACAAGTGATATAACTAGTTCAGATTGGTACAATATTTTATGAATTCATCCGTTGGACCCAGAAATGAAGAGAATACAAACGCTTCAGAACTGCCTAAGTTTGTTAAGTGAATTAGTTGACCTTCCCTAAACATCTTCTACCGCGTTTATTTTTGTCATTGCCGTCCTTTTATTGCATGTGGTAATTTCTATTTTTCCTTTTTGGAATATTAAATACCGACTTTGAATAGTCGATTATGGTCTAATACGATCGAAATCATATTTTTGGCCCTCTTGTGTTAATGAGTAGTTCATGAATAATCTCCAACTTGAGATTATTTATTGGAATTTGTCATCCGCATTAGAAGTGGCAAAATATTTTAATATATAATTACTCACATAGTAAACAAGAAAAAGCAATTCCACCTCCCATAACTGTATCTTGAATAAAATACATTCGGGATCTTGCAGTACTTCTTACCGGATACGGTCAGCACTCTGGTGATTAACGGAATGCAAATTCAAATATATTTGCAAATGCACAAAAAGTAGTAAAATACGGATAGATAGGAACTAGTTGGTGAAGGGTCGCAGGCGTACACATTGTGAGATTTATTATAGCTATCAGACTTAATAATCATATTTATTTAAACCATTTGTTACATTTAACGTTTTAACGTGGTCTTTTCTAAGTCTAGGTTCATCTTTTCTCTGTTGTAAATCAAAATTGTAAAATTTATTATATATTGATGATATTTACAAAGATTAAATATGTTGTCTGATTGATAAATCAGAATCATACAACTATTATATGATTAGAACATATTAGATTGACATTATTTTAACAGAAAAAACTTACTAAATATTGTTATTTAAGAATATTAAATCTCACATGTCCTCGCACTCTTTCTCGTTGTCTTTTGCCCACTGCCTGACTTCGTGTGCTTTCCCCACGACCACTTGATTCCCGTCAACCAGTTTTTGGTAAATTTCGGCTGTTTTCCTCAGCTCCTCTATTGAAACGGAGATGATTCCGTTCACGAGGTCTCCGTAATTCTTCACGTTAACTCCCTCGAAGAAGTAGCTCAGGCTCGTGTTGAAGCGCTACTCTGGCGCGACTGACTTCTGTTTCTGACCAAGCGCTCCTATTTTGAAAGAGAATAGTTCATCTTAAGTTAGACTAAGAGAGGAGATGTAGCTCGGAATCTGCTTGTAGGCCTCGAAGGTCTTGTTGATGTTCGGGTCGTGGTAGCTCACGAGGTACTGCTGCATCTTGAGCGAGGTGGTGAGGAAGCAGCCGTAGGCTCCACCGAGGATTCGAATGTTGTCCCACAAGTACGATTTGGAGAGGATTGTGTCTGAAAGCATCAGCGCGGACGAATTTATCTGGTGGTTGTGGTCATAGGTAACCGCTACGTAATTCACGTTCACTGGCGCCGAAATGGACTTTTACGCCATTGGAGTCAGATTTGAGCGAATCTCCGGAATCAACTTGAATAACCTCGACTAATGCGGTTTCGGCTTGAAATTTGCAAATGAACTCGCTATTTTCTACTCCATTAACTAAAACTGCGCTTTGTGAGTACCGACACAAAACAGAATAGGAGCCGATTGCGAAATTCTGGTAAACATCTCCTGCAAACGCTCCAATTTCGGTCCAGAATTCAGAAACTTCAACATTTATAATCCCTCTGTGTAGTCAACAGAAGCTGCAGCGGATGAATATTGCGCCATAGCTCGGTTAAAGGCTAATTCATAGCCAGAGCTTGTGGTTAAATTATCATTTAGCTCATTGTAGTATTCGTCAATAATTTCGCTTAAATGTTCATTTGTTAAATAATTTATTGATGACGAAACTACATCGGCTAACAGATCGCATGCCTACTGAGCATACTCGACAAGGAATTTTGATTTTACGATCAGAAGAACGCGTGCCCCAGAATTGGTGTCGTTAATTTAAGTATTTGACTGAACGCTACCAGTCACATTCTCTATTTAGTCCTGCAAGGAAGATAGTGAGCTGTGCTTTTATGTTCTTACGCGAGTTAATATACGAGAAGCTAAAGAAGCGTACGATATCGTTTATGTGTCGGCATCAGCTGATAAATCGAAGCAAACCTTGAAGTAGCAGATTGTTGGAATGTTCGTGTCGAATTCGTAGTAGCTGAACGGATGGACTTCAATTTGGAATCCCTCTAGCTTTTTGATTTGCTCTCCGATGTTTTACAAATCTGACTCGTTTAGTTTACCGATTTTCTTTAGTTCTTCTGGGTCATTTGGTATTTTTTGTCTGTTTTCAATTTTCTATTGGTCACTGATTATTTTATCTACTTGTTCCTTGCTCAAAGTCTTTAGCATCTCACTGAGCTCTTTGTTTTCCTGTTCGTTTTTCACATCCGTTTAATTTGTAACTGGAACCATTTCAATTTGAATTTGTGGTTCGTAGTATTGTTTAATTAAGCTTCTGAAGTAGTTTACGAAATCAGTTTGGTTCATGGACTTCAAATAGTCAATTGAGTCCTGTTGTTTGAGAATTTGTCGTACGTTCCGCCATAGAGCCAGCTCCTAAATACCTTATTTGCAATTGCGATTCCGTGATGGTCTCTTACTTCCTTGTATCTGAATTCAAAGTTATTTAAGCAGGCTCTCAGTGAGTTGTAGTTCAAATAATCTGAATTTTCTTGCAAATCCTTGTAAATATTTTCAATTATTTGCTGCGCTTCTGCGTGAGAATACGTAGTGCCAGATAAAGTTGAGCAAACCATAGCTTATGCATTACTGTAATCAAAAATTGTCGAAAAAGAACCGCCGAGAGCAGATTTAAACAAAGAAGCTGGAGAATCGTGTATTAATTAGTCGAGAACGTTATGCGCGACGAATTCCATTGCAGTCACAGAATCATTGTCAAATAACCTGTAACCATTCAAATATATTTGGTCTTGAGATTCGGTTGTACTGAATTCGATTTGCTTAAACTCTTTAATACGTTGTTATTGTTTTACTACAGGTGTTATTTTGCCTCTAAAGGCTTATTTAGTATACTTTGTAACAAGCTTAAGCTCTTTTTCTAAAGGAAATTTAGAAACTAACACTAAAAAGGAATTATCAGTTGAATAATGCTTTTTATGGAATTATTTTAAATCTTCTGGTGTCGAATTAACTATTTACTCAGGAAGACCGCCTGACACATGTTTCATAGACCCATCCTTGAACATTAACGAATCAACAGCAGTAACACCTATTCTTTGATGATCAGAAAATGCTCCCTTCATTTCATTCAGAACTACACCTTAATGCTATAATTTACAATCATCAATAACAAAATGATGTCCTTCTTACATAAATATGAGTTCATCCTGATGAATTCTCGGATTAAACACAGCATCTAAATACACTTCCATAATATTATAAAAATCTTACTCGTTTCTGGTAGCAAATGGATATACTGTGTGTTCAGAATAGGTTCCAGCATTTAAATATGTTTCAAGTGATTATTAAGAAAGAATTTAATACGGTTCTTTCAAATTAAAGTTCTAAGAATCACATAATACAGAGTGTTCGGCTATATGAGGTAATCCCATTGAATTTTCTGGAGGAGTTAAGAAAGCAATATCAAATGTGGCTTCATTATAGTCTGGATCCTGTGGAATAAGCTTCAAAATATGCATTCCGTTGACTAAATTTACCAATTCTAAAGCTTGCATATTTATATCGGGAATAATACAGTTGCTAATAATTTTGAAATCATTTTATATCATTTGTTAGTTTTACATTAAATTTGTTAATGGAGTGTGAAGAGATTAATTAGAATTTTATAATTTAAATTAATTTACATAGACAAAGTAAAATAGAAATGTGTATTTTCTTTAGTGTAAATTTGAGTTGTTTAATTTGTGTTATTCACAATTTTATTTAATTATTACTTAAATTAAACTTTAACAAAATATGATTGGTTTCATTTCAATCACTTTCATTTCATTTTCCTTATTATCATTTACCTGGTAATATAGAGCTTACTAATCTCAGCTTAGTATTATTAAGAAAGAAATTTATTAGTTTTCATTATCTCAAGTTATGAGCTTTTTCTGATTATCACCCGTACAGTATATATTAAACCTTATTATTACCTCGCTTATATGAGTTTTACTCTTATATGTGAGTTTTACAAACTTACTTAGTTGTATGAACAAGTTTGGTTGGAGAGGAAATTGTCATATTAGTACTATCATTCTATAGAAGGTATGTGTTCTATTTGAAGTTTAAGTGAAAATGCGATCCCTTCTGAGTGAGGTTATGATAAATAAACGTAAGTTTCATATGAATATCACATATAAACACGACGTATACTTTATTATGTCATCTTATTTATTACTTTATTTACATATTTGTAGTCGATTTATATGTTAATATTTAATTTTGTATCTAGTTTTGTGTCCCATACATTAATTATACATTAATTTGGTCAATAACATTATTAATTATGTTGTCTTCTTCCTTTTACTTTAATTTGGTGATTCTCGTGCCCAGAAAATACTTTTACTGTCCCAGATACAATATCCAGCAGACAAAAACCACAACAACTATCTTTTCTTATCTTATTCAATTATTTTCATGTTAAATAATTTCTCCGCTCCAATTCGCATGTTCAGCTTATTCGCTGTTTCCTTCCAATTCAGAAGAACGTGGTTCCAGCATCAGAAACAAATAAATTCAGATCCGAACAGTTATTTAACATTCGATCAGTTTGTTGACCACTTTGATAATACGAACACCTCAACATTCAAATAACGCTACTTAGTCAACAACTCACTTTACAAAGAGAATGGACCCCTTTATGTATTTATTGGTGGTGAAGGCGCACTCGGTGATCAGGTCCTGAACAACAAATACAGCATCTCGTACTTTGCTGAACAAACGCATGGATTCATGGTTGCACTCGAACACAGATACTACGGAGAATCACTCATCAACAAAGATATGGCCGACATGAGCATGCTCTCCAGCAAACAAGCCATCTCAGACCTCGCAACTTTCATCCCATACATCAAAAAGCAATATGGACTCGAAAAATCAAAGGTTATCGTCATCGGAGGCTCATACGCTGGAAACCTCGCAAATTGGGCCAGAACTCAACTCCCATTCATCATTGATGCAGCTATCGCCACCTCAGGACCAGCCATGGGTGAACTCAAATTCGAAAAGTATATGAGACACGCGTAAGCTTTACTCAAAGCACTTGCAAGCCCAGAGTGCTACTCTAATATCACAACTGCACTTGACTACCTTAATGCTCTCTTACTCAGTGATATAACCGCCTTCAAAGAATTCTTCGAATTGAAACCCGATCAATTTGTTATTAACTTTGGACAAAAGGATATTGCTAGTGCTTAAGGATACTTATCTGATACCATTATCGGATTGATTTAATATCACAATGCAGCTGGATTTGATGGAAGCGATTACATTGGTTCAATCCCAGAGTTTTGCCAATAATTCTTGGTTAATCTTACTGATAAATCAACCGAATTAGATATCGCTAAAGCGTATAAGGTTATGAATCCTTTAAACGATAAGGGTAACATAGCATATACCGGTTTGATCAATTGTATGAAAGATATTAGCGATCCAGACTGTAGAGATACGCGTTCATGGATTTGGTAAACTTGCACTGAATTTGGTTATTATCAAACTAATGACTACTAAGAATCAATTTGGGGATAAAAGAATGGTTTGAAATTCAGTATTAAGGCTTGCAATGAAGTATTCATGCAAGATTTGATTCCTGAAGGTAATGGTGATTACCCCGAAACTCAAGCCGTTATCTAATAAGCAATTGATTTCACCAATGCCCATTTTGGAGCTAGAAACTAACCAAGAAGTCACATAATTTTCACCAACGGACGTGTTGATCCATGGAGCGAACTTGCCGTTGTCCAAGAGAAAAACTGGGCTGACGGATAATACAACGGTGAAAACGCCATGTTCTGGATTGAGAACGGCAGCCATTGCACAGACATGTATCTCAGATGGAAAACAAATGATGACGTAAGAAAAGCACAGCTTGATAAACTCAGAGAATGGGGATGCGTGTGAAACATTAACTTCTGTTTTAAATTTAGAAATTGCAACTTGATAATTTGAGTACACCATTTACTTAAAATATAGTTGGGTTAAACACGAGTACATTAAAAGTCTTAATATTAAAGTAATTAATGTTAATGCTTTGCGAAATCAAATTTAGTCCAGTAAAATTTTCTTTATATTATCATGCAGTACTAATAGATTGATGATTCATTATATAGTTAAATTTATATCAAGCAATGAAATCAAAATACATAGTACGGTCATATTTAGTCATTGATGTTTATAAATTCATTATTTTATTATAATTTATAAACTTTTTAATTTCCTTTTCCATTTCACAATGAATATAATAATCGTTGCATATTTTGTTGGAGGTCTAACAAGAGGTGCAATGTTGAGTTAACTAACTACAGTTATAATGCAAATGTATATGAATACATCAATTAAATAGTTAGATTTATCAAAAACGATTATAGCGTTATTATCTATTTCTGCACTGATAGGATCATTAATTGGAACAATAGTGGCTCCTAAGCTAATTAAATAATTTGGAAGATTTCCTTCTTTGAGAATAATGTCAATAATAACGCTTATTGTTAATCTAATTAGTGCAGCTCCAGTACATTGGGCTTATTTATTCACATGTAAAATTATTGGAGGTTTTTCAACTGTATTAATGGTTACAGTTATACCAGCTATCGGTGCTGAATTTCTTGATGCTCGGATGCGTGGTGTTGTTGGTTCACTTACAAATATTAGTTAATAATTAGCTTTATTGATTTGTAATGTAATTTAGTATTTTATTTGCTTAAATGATAAGTTTTACCCGTTATCACTCATATTTCCAGCTTCTCTATCGATAATAATGGTTATTGTTTGCTTTATACTGAAAGAATAACCAAAAATCACAAATACTACTCAGCCAGAAAGTTAAGCAGCATAGTAAACAATTGTTACAGAATCTATTTGGTAAAAGAAGCATTTAAAAAGCCTTTTTGTGATTCTTGCTCTTGGTATGTCAATTGGAGCCACTGGTATTAATCCGATATTAGCTTATTCAACGATTATTTTCAAGAACACGTTTAATTCTTCTAGATCTGGTACGATTGGTGCGATAATTACTGCTTCAATAAGTTTTATGTCTTCAATGATTTCGATGCCTTTGATAAAGCGTTTCAAGCGGAAATCTTTATTTTCGGTTGGTTTGTCTTTGATGTTGGTGTCGTACATAATTTTCATAGTTGCGCTTTCAATTACTATTTCGAAGAAAGCTCAGGACAACATTATTTTATCAACTACTGCCGTTGTGATCCTGTGCTATCATTTTTCATCCGGCTCCCAGTTTTTCATAATAATGGGTGAGGTATTTCCGCTCCAGGTGAAAACGGCTGCTATTAACTTAGTTATGGGCTTCTGTGTAATATGCATTCTGGTTATCGTGTTCATATTTCCACTCCTGACTTAAAAGTAGAATTACATTTTGTATTTCGTTTGGGTTCTAATTGATTTGATTTTAATTTTAGTTTTCGTTCCGGAAACACACAACAAGAAACTGGACGAAATTTAAAAACTTATGATCCCAAAGGAATTTCTGGAGAAGGAAAACACTTAAAACGAAAAGGAACCGAACGGACTCACCTGCTCGGAAACGGAACTAACGGTCGCGATTGAGTGAATTTTTGCTTTTAATATTTTAAAGTTCAGGAGTAAAATAATATAAGTATAATGAAAACTTAGTGCATAAATACAATACTTCGAAAATTAATCGTTTTAGCAGCTTATATGTCTTATATGTCTTGGAAAGCTTTTTGATGCGGTTTTGAGAAACTACTTATGTATTTAATACATTTTAAAACATTTTTAATAAACTGATAAACTTCATTTCATATGCATTTTAAAGGAATCGTGTTAATACCGAATCGGTATATGGTGTATTTGAAGAATTCTCTGCTAGATTTTTAAGAAATATGTCCAAATTATTTGGCCCTTAGCCCATAACTGGTATTCCACTTTCAGTTAAATATAAAAAATAAGGTCTATATCCAGATAAGTCAACTAAATTTAAAGTACCAACACGTTTTAATTACTTTTCATCTACCATTTCAGTTTATTCAAGTTTAATTGTAAAGATATAATGTGATTTTGCGCAAGATGCTGCCATTCTCACACAAGATACTTACCTATTCTCATATCCTTTTTTCAAAATGTTTTCCAAATCTGCTTCAGTCCTACATCTATGTTCCGACAAATTACCAATGTAGTAACCTTGCTATAAATTTTCATCAATCATCAATTCGTGCTAATTAGATAAGAGATCTCTAATATTTTCATCTCTGATTTCAAAATAACTAGCTTTCAACACAGAACCTGATTTCGTTGATATATAGTTGATAATATATTTGAATGAATATTAAATACAACCGGCATGATCTGGAGTTCCATACATTGTAAAACTTTTTCCAGAACCTGTTTAACCATAAGTAAAAATACATGAATTATATCCTTATGTAATTGCTTCAACAAATGGTAAAAACGACTATGCAAACACGTCCATATTCGAAGATTAAATATCAAAAGCCCTGTTGAACTTATATATAAATGGAATACTCATTGATATCTCATTTTTTAGTTTTAGTCTTAAATTTTCAAATTAGGGTCTAATATTACTTATTCTA
The DNA here is from genome assembly GCA_963988835.1 of Hexamita inflata. NCBI lineage: Eukaryota > Fornicata > Diplomonadida > Hexamitidae > Hexamita > Hexamita inflata. The sequence continues at coordinate 105,199 of CAXDID010001225.1, forward strand.
GATCATGATTAATGTTAATAATATTGTTCGCCCCTTCAAATTATTCCTTTTAGTTGAATGGTCTGGATCTTATAATGACTTTAATACATTCTTACATTTAAATAGTTATGAAGTGGATTAAATATTATAATGACGTATACATATATAATAATATTTATTATTAACATGAACAACCAGAGCGTTGATTAAGCTGATTTTTTGAGATAATAAAGTTGTGTGGCACCTCTGAATCGAACACAAATGTTATCAAAGTTGTTCTTTCACTTAGCAGTAAAATTATTCTGAACATTTATCGAAATATTATTTTGCAGTTTTCAGTAATAATCATAGTATGTATTGGGGCTTTTAGTAGTCACTCAAGATAAGTGCCTTAAATTTGATAGTTTTGCATTAATATATAATTATATAAACATATATATAAACAGAACTAAATTTGACCAAAATAAAATATATTCGCTTGGTTGTATCATTAACAATATAATTAATTGTGCTATAATAACGATTGTAATATCAATAGATTGTACAGATGAAAAGAGACTAAATTAGAACATTCAAAAAACTAAACGGAATTCTGCGAAAGGATTCTTCAAAGTGGCGTTGTTGCTCTTGCTCGCACCAGTGTCTTCGAACGGATTACTCACCAGCTTCTTTCCTGGGCTTGTTGTCGATTGTTAAGCGGATACCATACCAGACGCAGTGTTTTGCAAGCTGTTTGTGTTCTGCGAAGCCTGTCCAGATAGTGGTTTGGTGGGCTTGAAGTCAAAGTCGAGACCGCTGATACCGGATGTTTCTGCAGTCATGAACTGGAGCTTTGGTTGTTAGCTGAGTGACTCAGACTGTGTTTATTGTTGTGGCTCTGAATCTATTCCGACTGAGAACTCAGGGGCTTTGAGTGTTTGCTTCATTTTCATCTGCACATGGCGAAGGACGTTTAGCCCAAGCATCTGAATGCAATTTAAGTTTTGATGCATTAACATATTTGAATTTATAATAGATAATAATCTCTAAACTATTCGTAGGGACACATTAAACATATGGCTTTAGAGTATTTAACAATATAAACTTAAGTATAATAGATTATTCATCTATTTCCTAAATATTAGTTGGTTGGGTCTTAAAATTACGTTGATTATATATTTTTATCTGAATTTACTATAAAGCGAAGTGAATTGAAATCGCGCTTATCTATAATAATGTCGGTATGCAATATATAATCAGCATAAACAACATAATTGTCAATAAATATGTATAAATAATATTTATGACAAATCGACACAATGTTTTGTACATATAGTTATAATACTACTACAATATATACTCAATGTTAGTACATTTTATTTGATATTTGGTGATTAGTACGCATTAATTTAAATGGGACTAAATTTGACCAAACCAAATATATTCACTTGGTTGTATTATAAACTATATAACTAATTAAATTGTAATTGGTAATATTTGCTATGTCAATGAAATTGAACGTGGTAAACTGCGACTAAATTGGAACGTACAAAAAACCAACGTCAATGCAGAGTGGATCCATTAACTGTATTATATGATAATTACATGTATTTTATGTGACAAGTAACTTCAAATTAGTGGTTTATCTTGGTATACAATCTAATCAAAAATTGATATTGAATCGATTTGTAAGTAAAGATTGCTCGTTGTATTTTGACACTTATTTCAAATATCTTCCACTTCAGAATGAAGATCGTTATATTGGCCTATGTCATTGGCGGACTCACAAGAGGTACAATGTTGTATCAACTAACAACTGTTCTTATTTAGATGTATACTGGAATTTCTCCAGTTACATATACCCTAACGCCTACAATTATTGCAGTTCTATCTATATCGTGCCTTTTAGGCTCTTTAATTGGGACTGTTCTTACTCTAAAGCTTGTAAAGAGATTAGGAAGAGAGACCAGTCTTCGCTTGGTTTCCATATTGACTCTCGTACTCAACATCATAGCAGCACCTGCCGTACATTGGGGCTATTTATTCGTATGCAAGGCACTTGGAGGTGTTACAACTGTTTTAATGGTCACAATGATTCCAGAAATAGGCGCGGAATAGCTTGATGCTCGCATTAGAGGTATCGTCGGTTCTTTGACAAACGTGAGTTTGCAACTGTCCATGGTATTATGCAATATCATTCAGTACTTTATATGCTTGAAAAACGCTTTTTACTACATCTCACACGTTTTACCTTCTTTTTTATCTGTTGTTATGATAATCCTTTCATTTATGATGAAAGAGAAATCTGCAAAAGAAAAAACTTTAGAAGAGATAGTGCCCGAGAGCATTTTATAAAAGAAGTACAAAAAGAGCTTAATAGTTGCGCTTTCATTAGGTATGTCCATAGCAGCAACTGGGATAAACCCGATTCTCCACTACTCTACTATTATATTTGAAGAGACTTTCAGCTCTCCAAAGTCTGGAACTATTGGTGCTCTAATTACATCTGGCGTGAGCTTCCTAGCTTCCATCTTTACGCTTCCTCTTATTAAAAAGTACAAGAGAAAAACTTTGTTTTGTTTGGGCTTGAATATAATGATCGCGTGTTACATCACCTTTATCGTAACTCTCTACGTACTTCCTATGCAGAGCTCAACTAGTAAAATTATTATTTTAGCTGCTACAGCCGTTGCTATTGTAAGCTACCACTTTTCTAGTGGAGCATTGTTTTTTATTATCATGGGTGAGGTATTTCCGAGGAATATTAAGACTGTTTCGATCAACATAACTATGGGCACATGTGTCTTGGCGATTTTGATTACGATCTTCATCTTCCCGTTAATGTCGCAACAAAGTAACTACATTATGTATCTATGTTGGGTTCTTTTGGTGGAATTCCTTATTATTGTGTTTATCCCCGAAACGCATAACAGAAGCCTAACAGAAATAGAAGCGATGATGGTGTTAGCAGAATACAGAATTGATATGGAAAATAAAGTTGAACAAGATTTAAAAGATAACAGAAGCACTTGCGAAACAATCCAGACACAGGCTCAAATAACTGATGAAAACGATAGAAATGTTGTGGTCGCCAGTGATCCTTGATTCAATTTGTTATACACTAAATAATTAATCAGATTGATATGCTAACACTACCAACAAGTATATATTCTATAAAATTTACAAATAACCTCAGAATGGGAAGAACGGACTTGTAGAGCTCTTCCCGTCTTCGAAAACGTCGAAGGCGTTATTATCGTATTTGAATTCTGCGAAAGGATTCTTCAAAGTGGCGTTGTTGCTCTTGCTCGCACCAGTGTCTTCGAACGGATTGCTCACCAGCTTCTTTCCTGGGCTTGTTGTCGATTGTTAAGCGGATACCATACCAGACGCAGTGTTTTGCAAGCTGTTTGTGTTCTGCGAAGCCTGTCCAGATAGTGGTTTGGTGGGCTTGAAGTCAAAGTCGAGACCGCTGATACCGGATGTTTCTGCAGTCATGAACTGGAGCTTTGGTTGTTAGCTGAGTGACTCAGACTGTGTTTATTGTTGTGGCTCTGAATCTATTCCGACTGAGAACTCAGGGGCTTTGAGTGTTTGTTTCTTATCAGGTTCAGTTAAAGTAATTGGTTTCATCTTCATCTGCTCTGGAGCGGATGTAGACGCAGCTGGACGGAGGTTGTCTAGTTCAACATGTTAGGACTTCCTATCTTGAGGTTAAGCTGGTGGTGCTTGGAAAGTCGGTGGCTGGAGGATTTACTGCTGAGCCTTCTGATATTGCTCTTAGTATGTTGGCTTTGGCTGAGAGTAATTGGTCATCTGCGGTGGTGGTGTTGGGTTACGCATCTAAACTGGTTATTTCACGGGTTCTTAGTACTGAACTTATGGTTGAGCAACCTGTTAGACTTGTTGAACTGGTGGTTGTTGGATCACCTAAGTTTTTTACCGATGATCATCTGAAATGACGAGGCTTTGTGCATTTTCGTTCACCATTGAAACTGGCTTCATCTCAACAACGGGTTGAGTGTTAACAAGATTGTTTGGTAGTGGAGTGAATGGCTTGTTTATGATTTAATCGGCATTAGAAGGAGTCTCAGACTTTTACTTACCTTAGTTTGGATTGAACTGTGTAGGAGCTTGGTATTGTTATTAATACTGTGGTTCATAAACTGGCATTTTCGTAGATTGCTGAGATGAGTTCAATGATTGCATTTCTCTCATTTGTTTCATCATATTGTTTATCATTTCCTATTGCTGTTAAATAACCTGTTAGTTCTCATCAACTGACTTTGATATTCTTAATGGCTCTTATTTAGCCGCTTGCTTTCTTGGTAAATCTTTCTAAATACCATAGCTAATTTCAAGTGCTCTCATTTTTTGCATTGTGTCTGCATCGTTTGGATCATTGATTGATTGGCTATTTCTAACCGAAGCACTGGCTCCACGTTGAACTACATCCTTTAGTTACTATTTAGCCTTTTAAAAGCTGTCAAGTTATGGATTTCTAACTTATTGTGGTGGCTCGATTTGGGAATAGGTCATACCATTTTATTATTGTTGTTGGAATTGTTGCATTTGCTGCATTTATTGGTTTTGCTGAGATTGTGGTTGGATATACTAAACTGGTTACTGAATAACTTATTGAACTGGTTATTATATGCTCATATTTCCGTTCATGCTTGGGCTTTGTGGGTAATCAGGATAAGAGTATTATTGCATTTGTGGGTTGAATCTTCCAACGGAACCTGCTCTGTAAACGTTGAAAACTTTGCTTTCGACGTCTTGCATTTGTCTGATTTCTTCTTTTTCTTGTTCGACTTCCATGAGAAGTTGTTGTGATTTCAGGTCGTCTCTCTTTTAGTTTACTTCAAGTCTGAGTTTTTCGAGTTATACTTGTTTGAGTTCGAGTTGTTTGTTCAGTTGGTTAATATCTTCTTCTCTGAGTTTGAGTTGTTATTCTCTGATCATCATGTCCCTTTCTTTTTGGTGCAGTCTATTTTGCTGTTGGATGTTCATCTCTTCTAGTGCGCTTGCTCTCTGGTCTTTAATAGCTGCGTCTTTCTCATATGTTTGGTATCTGTATCTGATGTGTTCAGCTTCTTATTGTGCCATTCTGAGTTTAAGTGTCTGTTCTTGAATTGATTAGTTTTGTGTTTTCAAATCGTTTTCAGTTTAATCCAATTTGGATTAAAGAGTTTTTACCACTTCAACGTAAACTTAACAGGTTCCCTTTGGATTGTTGTTATCTTGATTTTAAATTGGAGCGTTTGGAAGGAATTGGAGTTGTTCGAGAACATTTTAGAAGTGAACGTTCAAATTCTAGTTGATATCTTAAATTATCTTCTGAGCGAGATTTTATTAATTAATTGGTTATTGTGGAGTGGGTGTTGATTGTTGTTGTTATTATAACAGATTGATCAATTGAATTTGGTTTTGTTCCAGGTTCTGGTTCAGGTTTTGAATGTAGTTCCTGAACATGTTCTGGAACTGCTCCTGGATCATCTGGCCAACTTGAACGGTTAAAATCTGTTCGATCTGTCCTTGGAGATTGTTGGTCAGGTTCTTCAATTGGAGATTGAAGTTCTGATTGAACATGGACATGTCAATTTTCGGCTCAACGATCTTGGTCGCGAATAGTTCATCAATTTTCCTTTCAAGGGACTAATCGAAGGACTTAAGCACATTCAGCACCTCTTGAGATTATTTAATCAAATTGTTCGTTATGTTAGCTTGCTGCTGTTAGTTCATCTTTTGTTAATCTAAAACTTCGTTTTCGTTAACAAACGCTTGTTTTTGGAAAGTGAGTTCAGTCTCTTTGCGTTGAACGGCAAGTTCTCTTTGCATGAGCTCGTTTGACTTGAATTCAAGTTGCTTTTGCGTTTAGTTCGTGTTGTCTGTTAGTTGTTGCATTTTTGTGGTTACATTCTGGGCGTTAACTTGTTACTATTTTAGTTCTGTTATTTCAGCTTTTAGTTGAGATAGTTGGTCGTTAATGGGTTGCATGTTTGGTTAGTGCTGCAAAAGAAGGTTCTTTATGTCGTCCAAAGTGAACGCTGGAGCTGCTGGAGCAATGTTCTATATTTGAGCGTGCTGCACTTGGAAGTCATTCTATAAATACTGTGGCTCGAATCTGGGCAACGAAATTACTGGGGCGGTTTCAGACAACTGCTATTGAATAGTGTTCTGGGTTATTTATGGGATAACTTACGGTTCAGGCTCGAACTTCTGCACATTTTGAATTATATGCTGGCTCGGCTGCTTCACAAGCGTCTGACTCGGCTGCTTTTATAGGATTGGCTCCTCCTTCTTGATTGGCTCCTGCTTTGGCTCGAAGAAACTCTTCTTACCAGAAGATGCACGAGATTTTGGCTCGGACTCCTTGGATTTTGGAGCGTCGAAGGCGAAATCCATCGCAAACTCGTCCTTTTTAGCAGACTTAGCTCTGGATTCAGACTTTTTGGGTTCTACTTTTGGCTCTGGTTTAGCCTTTGGCTTGGTGTCAAATGCAAAATCTTCTTCAAGATCATCCTTAACTTGCTTTTTGGGCTTAGTGTCAAACTCAAAGTCGCCACCAAAGTCCATATCGTCATTATCAACAGCTTTCTTAGATTTAGACTCCGCCTTCTTTGGTTTTGGCTCGTCGAACTCCATTGGACCAAAATCGTCTTTTGGTTCCTGCTTCTTAGACTTCGACTCAGATTTCTTCGGCTTAGCGTCAAATTCGAAGTCGCCTCCAAAATCCATGTCATCCTTGGGTTCTTCCTTCTTGGACTTTGATTCGGATTTCTTTGGTTTAGTTTCAAAGTCATCACCGCCAAAATTAAATTCGTCGTCATTTTACTTTGGCTTGGCTGGTTCCGTTTTCTATGCTGGTTTGCTATCAAAGTTGAAATCATCATCTCCAAAGTCCATTTCGTCTTTTGGCTCTTCTTTCTTTGATTTAGACTCAGATTTCTTTGGCTTAGCATCAAAATCAAAGTCGCCTCCAAAATCCATGTCGTCATCTTTCTTTGGAGCCTTTGGTTTAGCTGGAACTTCTTTTGGTTCTTCTTTTTTAGATTTAGATTCTGATTTTTTAGGTTTGGATTCAAAATCATCGTCGCCGAAATTGAATTCATCATCTTTAGCAGCCGGTTTTGCTTTGGGTTTACTTTTTGGTTCGTCAAAGTTAAAATCGTCTCCAAAATCCATATCATCTTTGGGTTCTTCTTTCTTATTTTCTTTTGCTTTAGGTTTAGCGGGCTAGTCGAAGTTGAAATCATCGCCGAAATCCATATCGTCATTTTGCACCTTTTTCTTTTCTGTTGTAGCTTTAGGTTTAGGTTTGGGTTCATCAAAACCAAAGTCGTCACCAAAATCTAAATCGCCTAAATCATCATCCGTCTTTTTTGCTTTCTTATCTGCAGCTTTGGGCTTTGGTGCATCAAAATTGAAGTCATCTCCGAAGTCTCCGAAATCACTCATGAAATTTTAGAAGTGGAGTGGTTGTTTAATTTTAAATGTTATAATAGTTAGCAAATCGTGCAAAAATTCATTTATATTCATCATTAATTTATTACAAAACTATGTTTATAGAGTACAATAATTAATACATGTTATTTACAACTTTAATAAATTAATATTTTCATAAACAATTCAACTTATACCACTAGGATAAAGTAATCAACGCAATTGTGAAGACAATTGTTATGACAATGAAGTCGAAGTCTTTCCAATTTTAGAAAGTTTGTTTAATTTTCTTTACTTATTCTATATTACAGTATTTTAATATATAATTAAATATTTAAATTAAACCACACCATGAATGCAAGCTGAAAAATAAAATAAAAATGAGTAATAAGTAATTAATAAATACAAAAAACTAATATTAAAAAACTAATTACAGCTTTAAAATAATTAAAAAATCAATGATATTATATTTCTTGATTAACTAAAATTTAATGATTTATTAATAGAGAACTGCAACAACATTAATATCAGTTAACTTCCTTCACATATTGAACTATTAACTATTAAATCTATTTGTCTTTAAAATATTACATAGTTTCCGCAATTAAAAAATCTAATATATTTAGAAATTTAGCGTTGTAAACTTAATGATATATCTGGCATTTCTAAACTTTAAAACCTTCACACATTATTATTGAATGGCAACGACATTAAAAATATAAATATAAATGAAAAAATGCCAAATTTAAAGATATTAGAATTAAAATATACAGTTATGGGAGGTGGAATTGCTTTTTCTTGTTTACTATGTGAGTAATTATATATTAAAATATTTTGCCACTTCTAATGCGGATGACAAATTCCAATAAATAATCTCAAGTTGGAGATTATTCATGAACTACTCATTAACACAAGAGGGCCAAAAATATGATTTCGATCGTATTAGACCATAATCGACTATTCAAAGTCGGTATTTAATATTCCAAAAAGGAAAAATAGAAATTACCACATGCAATAAAAGGACGGCAATGACAAAAATAAACGCGGTAGAAGATGTTTAGGGAAGGTCAACTAATTCACTTAACAAACTTAGGCAGTTCTGAAGCGTTTGTATTCTCTTCATTTCTGGGTCCAACGGATGAATTCATAAAATATTGTACCAATCTGAACTAGTTATATCACTTGTTTAAGATGTCCCTGTGTAATTTCTACGTTTTAGTCAACAAAACTAATTTATGAAAGATTTTATCTCGAAAATATATGGTAGTTAAGCCTGATTGGAGAAAAGAATAAGAGGATCCAATGATTGGTATACGGACGCAATATGTAATTTATAACTAGTAGCGCAAGCACTGGACCTGCAGAGGACCTCGGTGTTCATCTTCAACTGGGTCAATCTGAACGATTTTAGGTATTTCTTAATCACGAAAAACAATGGAGGACTTTTTCTTTCAATCTCAACCGGGAGCTCAAGATGAAGTATTGGTACTTCGCTTAATTAGAATTATAATTCAGGTAGTTACAGTCGCTTTCATTCTCAATATTCAAATAATGAATGCATTTTTGTTTCTTGAAGAATGGAATCAAGTGGGTTAGTCGGGCCCAGCATTAAATAATATATTGATGCTACTCTAAAACAACAGTTATTTTACTTATGATCTTCCACTTCCATTTCATAATGAGAAATCAATTTTCTTGATTGTTAAATTATACAACGTTAGGTAAAGTTGAAACTTATTATTGAAGTATATACAGAGTTATATACGTTAATTATTGTAGCACAGCTATCCAAGGCTCAACCAGGCCTTGATGTGATTGAAGCACTTTACAAATCAATAGTAAATAGAGTTAATGAGTGTATTGATGAGGAGGGAGAACACACTCATTATTGAGCCGGGCAGTGATATAAGTAAGATTCAAATAATAAACTTCATTCTTCTTCCTAATTCAAAAAAGCATTTCGAGGGCCCACCACTGTAATGAAATTGAAGATATTAATGCTTTGTTGCACTTTAAAAATCTTAAAAGTTTAGACTTGTCGTATAATGAAGAACTTTAGAATATAAATGCTATTAAATATCTAAAATAACTTGAAAGTCTCAAAATTAGTAATTGCTTTATTAATGATATTGAATCAATTTCAGAATTGCCCTATATATAAATGCTATATGCGTCTAATAATCAAATATGTAGTATTGAATCATTATCAAAATTATAAGAGTTAGAATGGTTAGAACTTTCTAATAACAGAATAATTAATGTAAATTCACTTTTAAAATTAAAAAAGTTAGAGCGAGTGTTTATTAATAACAACTATGTTTAAGATTTCACGTAGTATTATGAATAGTAACATTAAATTCCATATTTACATTATATAACTTAGAATAGCCCAACGGCATAACATATAAGTACATATTTCAGATAAGTTAAAATAGTCCAAGTTTAGAATATGTTGCAATAATATATTTAGAAAGGAAAATCCATACAAATCAAAGAATTTATAGGTTAAACTCATATTTTAACAACGTAAGCAGTGTAAAACTTAGTTAATTTTACTGGAAAAGTTATAAATTTGATATCTTTAATTTCAGATTACTGGGTATGAATTGTTGGGAATTATCATTTTGGAGTGAATTATATAAATTTATTTAGTTATGTTATATCAAATGTTTATTTCACTTCAATATATGAATCCGCCATATACAGAAGGTTTATTCCAGAATTAAGATGAACTTTATGATTCTCAGATGATACAAAAATACAAGAAGAAGGTATATGCTGGTATGTTGTCTATTTTGAACAACAAAAATCTGCGCACGTTATCTTTTGTTGATTAGCTTCCCGTATCCGAGCTTTCGATTGATATTTCGTATAACATTGAGTTTTCTCGCGTTCCTTCAAACCTTAAGAAGCTAGCTGTGAGGGCTTGTAATTTATAAGACTAAAATAATGAGCAAATTATTTTATCTGGATATAAAACGCACGATTTGTCATAGTTTAAATACATGATTAGTCTGGAGCATCTTGATTTGCGTTCAAATAGAATTTAGAATTTAAATTTCATCTCTCCTTTGATTAATCTTGTTTATTTGAATCTTTAGGACAATAAGGTAAAAGATTTGCGCCCCTTACGCACATTGAACCTTAACCGCCTTGATTTGGAGCGAAACCTCATTTCCGACCTCTAAAATTTTAATATGTAATCATTAACAGCTTTGAACCTGAACTACAACCAGATAGTGAGCGTTCTCCCCTTAAAACGATTGTCGAACCTTAAAATACTGTCCCTGAGTTATAACTATATTGTTGATGTCGAACCACTCCGAACGCACTAATTTGAGGAACTGTACCTGAACGATAACTACATAACAGACTTGGAACCAATTAAATTTCACGATAAAACGCACTACGTGTGGAACTAACAGTTACCTCCCACTCCCATGATGAAATTAATTGATTTGAGGATGAACTGTATTTACTCTAATTCCGAAAAACTAAACGTTCAATAATAAAATGTTGCTGGAGTGGAAATAAAAATCAAATAAAGAAAAATTAGAGAAATTGTTGAAAGTGCGATAATAAAACATTGGAAAATGGTTGAAAGAGTTAAAGTTTTGCTTGAAAGAGTAGTGGATTGCGATTTGTAGTGAAAATAATATAAATAATTATGACTTGATTAATATAAATTATATATATATATAGGACAGACTTCATTGAGACTTTCGAAAGCAAAATATAGGCTCTCGCAGTGTTTCCACTTTCAAAACGGGCTCAACTTAATTTCCAGAAATCGGTTCTCGCTTCTCAGTTTCTATTGGCTCGTTATTTCCTAGAGGTTGTTCCGTTGTATTGGCATTGTTTTGTGATGGTTGCCTTTGATGCATTGTTCCATTAACTTGATTAGGTACCTGGGTCCTTTTTAGTTTATTTGTTTTTGCAAATTCCTAATTTCGGTGGATTCACTTTTTCCTAGGGTTTAGCTTTGCTGATATCTTATTTAGTTCTCTATTGTTAGATAAACTATTTCTGATTGATACACTATCTGATACTATATTCCGTTTGGAGCTTCTTCTTCTAGGTTTTAGTTAAGCTTGGCTCGGTTTCTTATTTTGCGTCAGTAATGGTTTTTTATTCATTTTGACCAACTTTTGGCTATGATTTGACAGGCTTTTCTAAGACAGATTAATTATCCTCTTTCTTTTTCTAAGTTTCCTTTTGAGGAGACTTTGTGTTCGATTGGGGCATTTTAGTGGTCTTTTGATCTTGTGACTTTTAGACTGGGGGCTATTTCTCTTTCTGCTTCTGAGCGTCCTTAAGCTTCGTTTTGTCAGGCGCCTTTTCTTCGATATTCTTCGTAGGTTCAGCTTTCTAACTTACTTCAGTCTTTTTCTTCTCATTTTCAGACTGGGCTTCAGCATTGTTTGTCTTTTAACACTTACAGTGAGGGTTGTAGCCCCTCGAATCACAAAGAGAACTTTCAGTGAGTACTTGCATTATATTTTACACACATAGGTGGTAACGTACCCAAAAATTAATTTTCCACTCCATGAAATTGATGATGCTCTTCACGGGAGTTTTGAAAATAATCAATATAAATGGATTATATTTCAGCTTCAAGTACCTTGGATAAGGGCGCAGCGAATGTTGACGCTAAATTTTATTACTGTCAAAATATTATTAAATAGATCAATATCACTTAACTCATTCTGATACTAATTCATGCGGGTATCGACCCATTTTGAGCAGTATTTCTGACTTAATAAATTAATTATATTATTAAAATCTGAGTACGATAATTATTTGAAATCAAATACCGAAATGTAGTACTCCAACCCAGTAAAATTTGAATTTTACTTTTTGATAGAATTTCAATACAAGTTGAACTAAAAGTTCCGAATTCAATACACATAATATTACCAGTTTAGCTGATCTTAGCTCATCTAGTTCTCTTCTAAATAGCTTCATAACTCCAAAGTACCAAAACATGAAATCACTCCGGAACAGAACCTGAATAAACTCTGTTGCTCCATCATTTCTTTTTAGAGGTTGTGGTAGCACAAATTCTTCAACTATTGATTTATGGCGGCTGAACCTGCTTTATTAATGTTAAAATAGCCTATGCGATAAAAATTAATTTTCCTGCTTGAAGAAATTTATTTAAATTGAATTTGCTTTAAGCTGTTTTGAACATTAGATTTAATGAACTTTAAAACAATATACAATTGTTTGAAGAAACTTCTATACAGTCTGCTAATGTTGCTAATGTGTTTAACAGTGTTCAGGATCTGTTAAATATGAAGAATTTTACATACTATGATCCAAAACTATATTTATTCCCAGATTACTAGCAAAGAACTTCTGAGTATGAAGAAATGGGTATTTCAGGTATTATTTCGTTTTAAGATGCGATGTATATCCTTAACTTCTATTTAAACTATGATTTTTTGCGGGAATGGGCATAGAATTCAATTGACCGTTTACGATCATAACTACCGGACGTTGATCAGTTTTTTTACAATCAAAAAATTCATTTCTTTGATGCCTACCAGCACGAACTTGATGAACTTACAAAAATTGCAAGCAATATAACAAACAACGATACTTTTAATGAACTAAAAGAGAAAGTTGGAGGAAATAATACATATTTTGTTTTCAACGACAAAGAATATTTAGCTGATGGTGTTCCTTTTACGAATCCGATGATTTTTAGTAGGTTTAGGAATAATCCTACGTTGGTTTATATAAAATGGCCATTTCTGACCCTTATATAAGTTCAAGTTTTAATAAACTTTCGACCTTGATATCAAAACTGAATGAAATATTCAATACCTTTATAATTCACTTATTAGATTCTAAACTTTTTATAAGTAACTAATTTGTATTTTTATCATTTATAAAAATAGATAGGGTTGATATAATCTTAATTTTAATTATGCTATCTTATTTATTACAACTCGTTTTCACTTACATTATGAAGTGGTATCTATCCTATTAGTTAACAATTATCAAATTCTAATAATAATCAAATAATTCATATCAAAAATTTACCACATCAAATTTTGGAACTTCATCGTGTCAACTAAACGGCAATCAAATAGCAATGATCTATCCGACTTCTGTTCTGTTTAGTCTATATTGGTAACCTTAAATTGTAACTCAATCCCAAGGCGTTCAGTTAAGCTTTGCAGACAACTACACAATCGATACATATTTGTTCTTTAGAAGGTGGATACTAGTTTTATGATGATATCAACATGATATTTTTTGGTAGTGAGTTCAAATACAGGTTGCGTTGAATTTCAGATAGTATTTAAGCTAACTAAATGAAAGGGCTCAGCTATTAATAGTTGGGTTTGTTGAAAACAATCTTCTGCTAGATCTTGGTCTTAATACCTTTCATTGAATACTTTGTGGATGTTCGAGTATGATCTTTAAGTTGTTGAATCTTGATGAAATACCTGTATCCACTACATTGCATTCATGTCGTACATATTGAACCGTTCTAACATCTTCTGAAGATAAATTTTGTAAGCATTTGCTACTACTTTTATTATTTCAGAACTTTGCGTTTGTAATAAGAGAACAATGTTGGTTTTATGGTTCTTCAAGCAGCAACTAGTGGAATCAAGTAAGAAACTACACTCACAAGGTGTATCAGTGTGTGCAAGGCTACTGTGTGTAAAAATAATTGGGGAAGTAAGTTAGATTCTTCATAAAGCGTATATGAAATCTCATATATTGAAGAATGAGTGAACATAAATCATTATTTATATACTACTATACTGCAGTAGATGTCATTTTGTTCAAACCCAAATAGGATGAGTCTAGGTTTAGCAAAGATACAGTGTATATTTTTGATAACTTCGATGATTTTAATGTTTTAAACTACTCAGTTATTGAAACAAGCTCGCTTGTTGATAGAATCTGATTTATATTATAAACGCTAACTAATAAATTAATGTAATAGATAAATTATTTAAAGTTAAATACCTTTCATTAATGCAAGTTATTATATTACAATAAAACATAACAGAATACATTAAACAAAATATAATTTATGATTAACTAGTGAATGATTTCAGGTTTATTCAATAAATTCAATTAGAAATTGAAGAATAAAACCATGGATAAACATATAAAATATTAAAAGGGACTGAAATTACTACTTCTAGCAGTTATATCGTGTTTTTGTTATTTACACAACATTGTAACTATATTGCATCTGGTTTACAATCAAGTAAAAGCAGAATAATAATTATAATTTCCTAATAGCTTTGCAACTATTATTTTGTTAAATTCTACCAACACGTATAATTGTTTTTAAACTATGTTGATATTAATTCATTTATATAAAGCTCTCTAAAATCAATAATATAGTATTTAAATTAAGTGTATTATAATGAAATACCTTCGTTTGGAAATGTAAATAATTCAATAATATTCATTAAACCAGTATACATAAATTAATTATACATTAGTTAGTAGACTACAAGTTTTATTTAACATTTAGTATGTTTAGTGTTGATCACTTATCCAGAACAATAATTTAAGAAACTAAAACACAAAGACCAATTATTGATCTTTTTGCTTAATACTCAAGTCCTATTAGCAACAATGGGATAATTCAATCTTTTTATTAATTTTAACCAGCAATTTTCAATAAATTAGACATCAATATTAATCATTCGGATTATATTTAAGTAACTAAGCAAAAACTATATAATATAATAGATAGAGAAATATTTATGATAAATCCATCAAAATATTAAAAACAATATAAATTCAAAGATTATACTTCTATTAATACTCTTTCAAGTACTTTTTTAGGACAAATGTTTAGATTACCTTACAAATATTGTAAAACAACCAATTAATAATATATAGACCAAGTTGATTTCTTTAACAATTATATTTCAAATTCGTAATTAAATTTTACTTATCTTCGGTCTAGTGCTTCTCTATCACATGTTTCAAATTAAGAAATTTGTTTATATGAATAAGGATGTGTTAGTGAGTCCTCAAAGTTTTTAAACTATCAATCGCTTATGAAAGAAATGTTTCATCTTAATATACCAACATCAAGGTGTTAAATACCAAAATTATCTAATTTCACTCTTCATGCACATTAAGAAATTTTGGTTAAATAGTTCTAAAAATTAAGAAATGTTGGTAACTTTTCATATTTTATTAGTTAAATGGAATAAGCATTATATCTAGCAAGTATTGATAAAGCTTATTAAGCTTTTAATCTTCCATTAATTAATTTTATAGTTTAAAATACATATTTTCCAACATAAATAATAGATAAATTTCATTTCTTTACATATCAAATATAAAAAATAGTAAACAATACATTAATTGATGTATAATTTGACGAAATACTTTCTGATGAAACAGTTGTGGTAATTCCAATAATGATATTTGATATTTTATACGGACTCAATGAAATATCTCTTTTTACAGCTATTACTAATAATCTTAAACCATTAGTTTATGAATAAGAAATTAGTGAAGTAGTAATAAGTAGTTTAAATATAGATAATTCTCTGTCTTAATATATATCATTATTTGATAATTAGTTTGATATGCTTGTTGCTTCATATTAACACCACTCTCCTTTAATGTAAGCTATGATTTTAGAACGAATTTCGCTATATAAATAAAGCATAGAAGTTTATTAACTGCATCAGTTTTCATATTCAACTGGAAATAATTGGGAATAGATCATGATCGAACAATTAAAAGCACAACCATCAGGTCTAACTGAAAAGTTCCGAATAAGCTCTATTGACGATAAGCTTAGTGTAACTAAAGCACTGACAGTACAATCTTAAACGCTTGATAATCAAACTACAATAAGTGGATTTTTAACGGTGGTGCTTAACTAATCTTATAAATTATTAAATAATTTAAATGAATCATATTCTCTTTTTGACTCCAATATGAGATTTATAGCTGGGGTTAATGATTCACGATTTCACAATGGAGTTAAACAAATTCTATTCAAATATCAGTATATTATTTGTCAATAAGTTAATTATACACTAGGTAATATTTAATAAGTGTTAGAGCTAAATAATAAGTTTTGGTTTGATGCATTGTAAAATTCACAAAATAATATGTATACAATAGTAATAACACTATAATAATAATTAGAATAATTTTGTATTTTTTGATTTTAAGCCAATAATTAACTTTTCCATCAACAAATAAAAACTAGTTAATGCTGAACAAAATAACAACGACAACAAATTTCATTACTTAATTACATAACTATAACCTGAATATTTACAAATTATCAGAGTAAATCGATAAAACTTTTATATTTAAAGAGCTAGAAATATATTATAAATAGCTCTAGTTATAGTAAAGACTGAATAAGTAATTATAGTATTACGTGATTTTAATTCGGTAAATTTAGTATCAAGATCATAAAATATTAACAACAGATGATTAGAACTTTTGTAATTTATAAATTTAGCATCTAAAAATTAATATATAGCTGTCAAATTAAGAAACTAAGTATTTCCCCCTGTTAAATAAATATTTTAATTCATCCACATCAAATATATATATTTTTATCCATAATATTATAATTATAGTCATCTACATTCATTTAATGAACCTCTTAGTTGAGGAATAAAGTTAATACACTCGTTAAAAACCATTTTAATTCTAGAATTGAAATTGTAAAATTCTATTGGTAGAAATTGGTATAATTTCTTTCAAAATTAATAATTCAAGTTTCTTGTGTTACTAATATTATATAAGAACAAAAGTAATTATATTTCCTATTTTTAATTGATTGTCGTATTTTTAATGTCTTAAATATGAAATATTTAGTAAAGTAAAATAATTTAATAGGTACTATTATTTGAAATTATCGAAAGCATAAATTGTATATTTGGTTATGCGGTTAGTAGTTTTGCATAACTTCAAATGTTTTATAGAATTCAATCTTGTTATATTAATTTCAATAAAAAATATCTCAAATAAAAGTGTAGTGATTGAGTTAATTTAATTTTTAATTTAGCTAGTGTTCTCTTTAAGTTAACGAAGCCGTTTGTCACTTGAACCTGGATCTCAAGTTTAATATCGATTTTATTTGTTTCTATTTTACAATGTTATTGATGCCCTGTAAATTTAATGCTTAAAATTATAGAATATGAATAATATAAGGAATTATTCATGCTAGATATTAGTTCAATTGCTGAAAGTACAAACATTTATATTTTTCATAGTTTTCAAATTCTGGAAACTAAACTTACAACATTTGAATTGGGATTAATAAATATTTTAAAGTTATAAAATTTTTATGGTGCTCGATTTGAGTAATGAGTACGATTTTATTAAACTATTAATACAATATTATTTAGTCATTACATAAAAAATTTAATTTCAAATTCATTTAAGAAGTGAAAATGTTAAATTAATTTTCGTCGCACATATTTGCTCATATATAACATATTATTAAATAAATGCTCCTTGCTGATTATTTATAAAAATATTGTCATGTGTAATAACTAAGGATAAATCAACATATTATAATCAAATTTCGTAAAGCGACTATAATTAATCAGAAATTCATTAGCGCTCTGTTATATTTGATGCAAATTGCGACTATTTTGTGGGTGGCAAAATAATAGTAAAATAATTGGGTGCGGTTGATGGATTATTAGTTATTTTCAAAGATGTTATGTTATCTAATTTCAGCTAAGATTTAAATCTAGTTGATACCAATTTCTTATCCCAAAATTAATTTATACTGACGATTTGAATAAATACTACGCTTTGTAGAACACAATTACCCATGAACAAATATATCAATTCTTAATCAAATAAACGCAAACTAAAGAAAACCTAAATCAATTCTCATTCTCCATTTTAGTAAATTCACAAATATACTCAATCATGCTGAACCGGATAATGTGCAGCCCCTCATGGATTCCAAATAATTTTATTTAGTATTCAGGAGGTTTCCGAATAAACATTTCGAACTGTAAATAATTCAAATCATCAAGAGTAACATCTTGCAATTTGAGCTTTGACGATAATAAATTTGAATAGGACACGTATATTTTGAGAGTATTTGATGACAGTAATCAATTTTTTAATAGAAATATGCATACACCGTGTAAAATAATTACATTTATATTCAAAAGTAGCAATATTAAAAGAAGTACTTAAATTACTGATATTTTAGACTGGACTAAATTATTGAAGTGATAAAATTATTCTATTTTTTATCTATATTAAATTAACGAACTATATAGCATAAATAGACTTTATTGAGACTTTAAAACGAAATATTGTAACGATAGCCAAGTATTTTCTTCGATTCTATTCTATTCATAGGTTCGTTCTTAGCTTTCTAACTTATTTCAGTGTTTTCAGCACTTTGTGGTATATTCCTACTGGGATAAATCCAAAAATAAAAGTTCAAAATATAGATATGATTCAAACATACAAATAATATATAAACAAAGATCCATTCTACCATTCTACAAAATATCTTTTAAAACGATAGAAAAAACTAATTAATCCACGTAATACTATTAATTATTCATACGTAATATTATGTATATATGTTTTCATTACATACCATAAGATAAAGTAAAATAGTTACTTGATATAAAAAAGATCACACATAGAACTAAATACATTTAATATTATCACATAAATTAAGATGCATAAGCACTTAGATTCAAACAAAGATGAAAACTATTTTAATTAACTCGAAAATTATCAACCACAATTATTAAAAATATAAAATGACTCACTTAACTGTAACATTATCATCAGTACTAAGGCTCAATTCAATCATTCCATCTTCATCTCATAAATCATGACAATCAACATCATACCTCATCTTCTAGGATTGTCACTCTGAATAGCCTCCTCAGACAACCTAAGTTAGTTCGGCACTTGAACATTGTTGACCTCGGAAGTTATCTTTGTAACTATCTTTGGGATGGCTGGTATGAATCTTGGGACTAGCGTATCAGCGGCAACGCGTAGTGCTTCTAAGTTTAGAGCTTGATTTGATTTGAAAATATATGATGACAGGTACATTTCAAAAATTAACATACATAAAATTAAATCTTTATGTATAACGACTTTTGGCCTTTTATTAAAAATATATATTATTTTTACTTGATCATAGTAAAATAACTTGTATATATTTATTTATTGCGTTTGGATGTATTGTTGGATTGTTGCTGTTGAGTTGGATTGTTGCATGTTATTATTTCTCTGTTTCAAAATGTCTTCAATGCTCGATTTTGTTCAGATTGTTGTTTGTAGTTACTGAATGAAATTAAATCATTCTAACTTTTGATATTTATTGGCGTATTTTCTCTGACATTCATTTTATGTTAACCAGATGATCTTTATATTGAAAAGACGAGTTATGTAATATCAGTAACGTATCTATTTGTACCTGATGCATAAATAGATTTTATGTACTTTTGTTAAACCTACCATACCATATTTAATATTATTTTTGTTTATTATTGAAGTCTGGTCAAATTTAGTCTCTAGCTATAATCATTTATATTTCACTTGGTGTTATAATATACTCTAGATTTGTTATATGTAAAGAATTATACCAAATCAAGTAAAAATCTTGGTATCAAAACCGATTTTATATCACTAATTTAAAGCGTTAACTTAATTTCTTCCAATTATCGAATTACCAACCCACTCCAATAGATGAATCCACTTATAGCTCTTACGTAATTGGCGGTCTTTCTCGTGGAACTGTGTTGTATGGTCTCACGACTGTGATAATTCAGATGCATACTGATTCTTCTACTGTGAAGTATACTTTAACAAAAACGATAACAGCAGTCCTTTCCGTTTCGTGCCTTCTTGGGTCCCTTCTAGGCACTATTTTATCCCCTTTTATCCAGAATAAGTTTGGTAGGTATTAATCCCTGCGTATTGTGTCCATTTTAACCCTTTGCATCTCCTTGGTGACCGCTCCAGCCGTACATTGGGGTTATCTGTTCGTGTGCAAGCTAATCGGCGGCTTTTCAACTGTGCTTATGGTGACCGCGATTCCGGCTATTGGAGCGGAGGTACTGGACGCCAAAATTCGGGGGACTGTCGGCAGTCTTACGAACGTTAGTTTGCAGCTTTCGATGGTTCTCTCGAACGTCGTTCAGTTTTTTATCAGTTCAAATTCAAAGTTTTATCCGGTTTCGGTAGTTCTCCCGAGCGTTTTCGCTCTTTTGATGATCATTATTTGCTTCATGTTGAAGGAAGGTGAAGGATAAAAGAAGGTTAAAGTGGTTAATGATAACTTAATGCAGAGAAAATACGTTAAGACTGTAATTGTGGCAGTTTCTCTTGGGATGTCAATTGGGGCAACCGGTTTGAACCCGATTCTGCAGTATTCGACCATTATCTTTAAGGATACGTTCAACTCGCCCAAATCCGGCACCATTGGTTCAATTATTACCTCCAGTTTGAGTTTCATCTTCTCAATCGTAGTAATCCCGATGATTAAAAAGTACAAGAGAAAGTCACTATTCATCTTAGGTCTGAATTTAATCCTCATCTGTTAATTAACAATTATAATCACTTTGTACCTGAACCCGCCCAAGAAAACGCAGAACGGGATCATTCTGGGGGCCACATTCGCCTTCATTTTCTGCTACGCGTTCTCAAGCGGTTCTTTATTCTTCGTTATCATGGGTGAGGTGTTCCCAGTGCAGGTTAAAACCATTTGTGTAAATATTGTAATGGGGGTAAATCTGATTACACTGTTAATAACCACATTCATATTTCCACTGCTCAAACAGCAGGAAAACTATTTACTATACGTTTGCTGGGTGATACTCGTGTAAATACTCATTATAGTGTTTATCCCCGAAACGCACAACAAAACACTTGAACAAATTGAAATGGAGATGATCCCTGAAGAATTCAGGACGAAATACGTAGAAAGCATGCAAGTGGAGCACAAAGACACCATCACACTGCCGAAAATTGAAGGACTCACCAGAGACGAACTTATCGTCGCAAACGATCAAATAGAAACTAATGCTGAACTGTGAAACAAAAATATAATATTATAAAATATTAGACTTTTCTTTTCTGTCCGTTTATACATACAATCTTAAATGCAAATCTTATATACAGTTTCATTTCAATGATGGTTAATAGTATTTTTCTGACACATGGCAACATATAAATTAATATCCACTTCAATCATGAAACCACAAAATTTAAACAAAAGTCTATGCCTGATCACAGATAAAACAACGTTCACGGATAATGATATAAGAAATTCAAATAACTTTAAAATTCAAGATATCATAATTGCTCAGATAGATAAAATTCCAATACATGCGACTTCACTCATTATAGTAAACAATTACTTATGTTCAACACTAGGAATAAACCTCCACGTAAATCTTACGTATTTGGATTTAAGAAATAATAGGTTGTTGAAAGTGGATCTGTAATATTTAGTAAATCTTGAATATTTGGATTTGAGCGCAAATAATTTAAATGAGTTAGATTCTATTTCTGGAAATATAAAGATAAAAACTTTGAAAGTGGCTTCCAATAATTTAATGAAAGCAGATTTTATTGCTACATTATCACAACT
Source organism: Hexamita inflata (assembly GCA_963988835.1). Lineage (NCBI taxonomy): Eukaryota > Fornicata > Diplomonadida > Hexamitidae > Hexamita > Hexamita inflata. The sequence continues at coordinate 127,220 of CAXDID010001225.1, forward strand.
TAAAGAGCTTAACATCGAAAAAAACTTTATCTACGATTTGAAATCTTTATATTCACATTGCAATTTTTCTTCATCTTGGGTGTCCATCTAGAAAGTATTTCGTACAAACTCTAAACCTGAAAAATTAATCAACATGGTTGAAAGATACAAAGATAAAATCAAATTATAAGATGGAAACGTAATTCTTAATATAAATAACGAGCCAGAACTGACTGATTTAGTCTTTTTAGACTAGATGAATGTTACAAATGTGTTTATATCCGAATGTCATAATATTTCTTTTACTTAGGTACCGAAGCTTTTGAAATACCTTTGGATTTGTAATTCTGATATTCAGAACCTAGTAGGCATTGAGAAAATAACGTAACTTGAACACCTAACATTGAGGCAATGCAGCTTATCACGAATATAAAATCAACTCGAAGCTGTCAAAAAACTTCCGAATCTTAAATATTTAGATGTAGCATAAAATGATATCACAAGTGCAGAATGTATTTGTAATGAAAAATTAACTAGTTTAAACGTGAGCGAAAATAACTTAAAATCACTTGAGGATTTACGTTTTATGTATAAACTAAAAGCTCTTGATGTAAGTGGAAATTAACTTAGTTCAATATCCATACTTGCTGATTTAACTGATTTAATTGAGCTTAATATAAGTTTTAATGCGATAACTTCGATTTATAACCTCTACCGCCTAACAAAACTCATTTATTTAAACGCAATTTACAACAAAATTATCGATATAGAAGTCTGTATTAAATTAAAAAGCCTGATTGACTTAAGAATCAATGGAAATATAGTTCAAAACAGATACGTATTGATAGAATACCCGAATTTATTTGAATCTATGTAGTAAGAACAATTAATAGCTGATTCTAACGATCTAGAAATTCAAATACTCAGAGAAAAATCCAAGAACTGTAACATGCTTGAAAAGTACAAAGATTAAGTTAAAAACAAGTCACTAATAATAAATAATGATCAGTTTATCGTTAGCTTAAAATTCTCAGATTTTCTTGAAGTCAAAAATGAGCTCTCAATTTCAAAATGCAATAATATTTCTTTTGAGGTTGTACCAGTTTTGGTTACCAGTCTTAAAGTAAATAGTTGTAGTTTATTAAATATTCTTGGTCTAGAACAGATATTACAGATCACAAGTCTTGAATTAAGCGATAATATGCTCGAAGATGTAATTGAAATTCAAGAACTAACTAAGTTAACCAGACTTGTACTCAATAACAACAAAATTAGCAGGTTAAGCTGGGTCAACGCTTTAACGTAGTTAAAATATCTTGATCTTCAAAATAACAAATTTATTTCAGTAGAATGCTTAAAATAGGTGCAAAGCCTTATTGAACTATACATTTAAGGAAACATGGTGTAAGACACAGAATATCTGAGGCTTTTACATAATTATAACGAAAATTGGAACTCACCTTAAAGAGATTTCAGCTCGACTGATGTAGAATACTATTTAGGACCAAACAGAACTCAATTAATGGTAAATGAGTGTATAACCAGACTTAAAAATGCTAAGATATATCTTAACGTTGCATTTACGTACAAAAACAATGTGATAGGATCAAAACTAATTATCAAAAATGATAATGGTGTAATAGACTTATTGTTTGTGACTTTTATACCAAGTTTGATTTAATCATCTATTGATTCTGTTTATGTGGATAACTGTTCTGTTGTGTTCTGTAACATTTAACTTGCAATTTAATCTCTTACTATCACTAATTGTAATTTGAGCAACTTAAGTAACTTGACACTAACTAGCCTTATTCATCTAGATTTAGGATTTAACAACTTGATGGATGTATCAGCACTTGGGGGTTTATCTAATTTAAAAAAATTAATATTAAGAGATAACAATATTTACAGACTGGAATGCTTAAAATTATTATTTAACTTGGTGCATCTTGACGTGCGAAATAACAGATTGTTATATGTTAGTTTTATTTAATAACTCCCTCAGCTCTCTGAACTGTTTATAGAAGGAAATATAATTTGCAACTTGAAATGCGTGGTGGAACATCCTAGATGCAATAATTTTATAACTTTTTAAAAAGACCCTATTTTGAGCGATGTTTAGAACTACGGATAATGCACTAAGCAAGAAATTGATAACGAGTTTAAATCTATTTTCTTACAAATTGAGTAGCGAAACTCATTGCCGTAGTACTAAAATATTGTTAAAATGATTGCAAAATATAAATAATAGATTTAGAGTTTAACATGGATCACATTATTAAAATAATAGATTTAAGGAAAAGAATTAGATAAAATAATTAATATGGAAAACTGTGTATGTGACTCATCTGGCATAAACTGGAGATTAACATGTTAAAAAGATCTTGATACTGTTTTGTAAAAAATATAGGAAATAGATCCTCAATTGAAAACAAATATCGAAGAATTTTGTTAACTTTAAATCATCGATGATGTAGAAATTTATAATCTTTCATTCATCAATTAATTTAAGGTATAGAAATTAGTTGTGGAATAATGTGAAAATATTAAGTTCAATTGTGTTGCAAATACTAAAGTTCTTCATGCAAATAATTGTAAACTTAATAATATTAATGGAATTTAAAATTGGTGTCAACTTTTAGAACTCAGTTTATGTGAAAATTAACTGAATAATATAACGCAAATTAATAACTTAACAAATATAACTGATTTAGCATTAAATTAAAATTAAATAACAGATTTATAACCTTTAAAAAAACTTACAAATCTCACAGATCTTTAGTTAGATTCAAATAAAATTTCAAATATTGATTCTTTAAAAGAACACATTAATCTAATGGAACTCTACTTATCCAAAAATTTGTTACGAAATATTTAAGCTTTGTAAGGGCTTGTTAACCTTAGAACTCTTGATATATCGTCAAATATAATTGAGAATATCGACTCTCTAAAAGATCTCAGGAATCTTTAGAAACTATATTTATAGTAAAATAAAATTAAAAATATTAATTCTCTTAAAGAACTAGTGAATCTAATACATACGTATGTTTAACTCTACAAGAAAATCAAATTCAAAATTTAGATTCATTAAAAGACCTTATAAATCTTTCAATCCTAATATTAAGGTAAAATTAAATATAAAGTGTGGATTCTTTGAAGGGGTTAGTTAATCTCACGATTCTTAACCTTTCTAATAATTAGATACAAACGTTAGACTCATTAAAATATCTTGTAAATCTCACAACTCTTTCGATTCGTTCTAATAAAATTTCAAATATTGATTCTTTGAAAGGACTCTCACATCTCAAAAACCTTTGGATATCTGAAAATAAAATATAAAATATTGATTGTCTTTAAAATCTCACAAACCTCATGGATTTTGATATATCTAAAAATATGATTTAAAATGTTGATTCCTTAAGATATCTTATTAATTTAACAACACTCAGATTTTAAGAAAATTAAATAAAAAATATTGATAGTATAAAATATCTGGTTAAACTCAATAAACTAAATATATCAAATAATTAAATACAAACTATAGATTCATTAAAAGATCTCACGAATCTTACGGAACTTGAAATTCGTTGGAATAAGATAAGTAACTTCACACCAATTCGTAACCACCAAAATTACTTAAAGTATCAAATTCGAGGTTAATATGACTTTGAGTGAAAATAAAAATATATACTTACATATATACTTTAAAATATATACTTACATATTGCAGATTAACTGATTTTTTCACAGAGATAAATTTTTGAGAATATGTTAAATTAATAAATAATGTATTTAAAGTTTTCATTCTCAAAAAAACACATAAAGAGATTTCAGCTCTGTGAAAAAATCAGTTAAGGAGATCATACTAAAATATAGTTTTAATAAGCGCTTTCGTTTAGTTTCATCAATTCTAACATAAATTGACAATTTCTAAAAACCACGCAGAACAGGAAATTTCAATACATAAATGAATGATGAAATTAAAATGTATGTTTTAGAAGGTCTGGTCTTTCATTAATAAATGAGGGAATCAATGTTATAAATAGAAATAAGTTTATCTGTAATTAATTAGAAGTCAATAAATATTATTATTAACACATAATATTTTTTGAAAATTTTTGAATATTTATTTTATATTTCAACAATTTACTAATATTGAGACAAAAGTGTACTCAACTCCACTCCACAAAATGAACCATTAAAATTTTCACATTTTTATTAACCAAGAACTCCTTAGATTTAGGCGGTAAGAAGGCAATACAATCTCTATATAATGATAATAATACCAGACCATTTTGAACAAGCGGTAGTCAAGATTTAATATGAAAGTTAGTGCTTCAAAAGTCGTCAAAAATACAGAATTTGATACAATTGTAGCTACGCATGTAAGTAACTCAAACATTAGCTGTAATATTAGAATAACATACCAGATGACCGAAACTAGTTGTATTAATAGGACCAGTTTTACACGAAATTTCAACATAAGTTATAACCAGATTTGAAATATTGACTAATATCGATTGAGGACTAATTACAGTTCAGAACTTTTGCTTCACTGGAGTTGGTTAATCTATAAATTGAATTAAACTGAACACTAATTTTGTTGAACTTTTGGTTCTAAAAATGAAAATGAATTGAAATAATAATGATCAAAGCGGTTAATATTCAGATTTCCATAGATTTACATTACAAAAATATAACATGTTTTTTACCTATATTTATGCATTATTACATATTAACCACTTCAATGTGAAAGAGAGAATATGTAAAATTGTAGTAAAATACACATATACTAATTTATAATATTTAATGCTTTGAATATTGTATAATTCAACAAATTCTATTGCTTTTTAGTCAAGTATAAAAGGATTTAATATTTTTTGTTTCCAAACATAACAATCAAACATCAAATAAAGTACGTTGAAATAACTAAATGATGAATTCAACACGAATTACAAATAATACGCTCGTTTTACAACAGATATTAATAGTTTTATTCATATCAACACTTAGTTAACAAAGTAATATCATGACTAATTAGAGAATTAATGAAAGCACGAAATATAAGTATCCGTCGTGTATGATCAAGGTTTGGAGCCCAAGTATTAATCCACATTTTAAAGAAATTTTGTAATTGATTTGTAGTGATTTTATACAGTTAAACATACTTTATATATAGCTATAAATACTATATTGCATAATAAACCTTATATCGAGTCGTTTTCATGAACTTTGTTATACCTACCATTTCATTTAAATTAAAATATATATTTTATTATAATTATCATGTTTACATAACTTTTTATAACTTTATTTTTCAAATCTATTTCAAATTATGGAAATCTGAACATTAACCGTCAAAGCTGCCCGAATCTATCTCAATTTAATAGTAACCTCTTACATTTAAATTAAATAGTTTAACATGTTCTGAATATTCTATTGTAAGAGCTATTATTGTGATTTTACAATTATTGAAGAAATTCGTTGGCTTGTAGTGGTGGTGAGAAAATAATTAACCCGATAAATATATATTTCTGATGTAATTATTTATAATCACCAGTACTCAAAAATATCAAAACTAGCTAACATCAACTCAATAGTATAAATCGATTACTATAAAAATGAGATTAGTTCTGATCTGATTCATCAATTATAAAGTCAATGTTTAAGAATAATATTCCCTCCTTGTTGTAGTACTATTATAGATCTTCACAAAATTATGAAGTTCATAAATATATTTTGTACGCAACTATATAAAATATTTCTAATAACGAAGAATTCTAAAACTAATAAGAGCAGTATATAATTATTATATATTCAATTTCATACGATGCTTATTGAGTGAGTTGTTAAAATTATACTGATAATTTCAAGTCCAATCTATTTCAATAACTAATCTGTAGCTGGGCTTGGAAGAAATATAAATAATATCAAATAATATTATCAAAATATAAGTTTCATTCTCTTGGCTCTTTATCATTTCAAATTACATCGACTTTTAGTCAAATTTTATGTTATTCTGTATTAATAAGATAACAAAACTCATTGTAACGAAATTATTATATTAATTAATATCTAAACAAATATTATATTTAATACATATTTTGTGGCTCAACGGGCTTAAACATCAATATTTCCAGAACTTTTAAGAGCTTCGTTCAAAAGAACAAGACAGATTTGAGGCGAGCAGTTATGCTATTAATATAATTGACAAGTAAACTATATAAATCTTCTATGTATTAAAATTCAACTTAAGTATTTTATCAACTGTACTCAACCAAGTTCAATTTTGCGTGAAATAGCCAAGCAAAATATTCATAATATTCAATGATTGTTTAATTATTTAGAAGTAGTAAGTACTGCAGTATAATTCAATTCAGCTTATACTTGATAGTTTCTAAATTAATTGTACATTTTGTACTTCCCCTATTTAAAAGTGAGACTCAGAAGTGAATAAGTAACACTTAGTATATTTATTATTGTGGACCAAGTCATATACAAAAAATAATCTGATGTGTTGAATGTGCCACTCAACTATATGGTTACGAAAATAATGCAAATAATATTGAATTAATTGAACAACTGTTTTAGTAAGTATGCGGTAGAAGATTAATTGAGTTGAGAGGTTTATTTTATGTTATTAATTTTGTTGAAACGAAATAATGTTAAGCTTGTCAGTATTTCCACTTCGCAAATAATTAACAAAATTCTCGAAAACGACTTCAACCATTTAATAGGTAAATTACTATTTTTGTGTTCAATATATATTAAAACATATTATTCGTATTTTAAATCACTTTATTCATTTTTTATAAATGTGTGTACCCTCAAATGTCATTTTATTCACTAATATGCGTTTTATAACACTCTGGACACAAATGATATCCTTTGCACGAACACACATATCTGCTATTACATTATTTGCAGCCGACACATTACGCACTTACTTTTATATACATGATAGCGGTTATATGCTTCTATTACTGGTTCTTTAATTGGGCTTACTACTGGTTGGTTACAACCTTCAATTTTTCGTGGTGTAGCTTTAATTTCATATTTTGTTAGATTTATTTTCATTTAATCAATTATGCTTTCAACATAATCCGTTATTTTAATTTCTTTATATTCTGGATGCAATAATTTCATCAAAGAAAACCCATTAACTAATATTACTTACATAAAATTAATTATTAATGGTAATGCAAAAAGTAGAAAACTTTAACCATGATATATACAAAATCAAAATTTGTGAAATAACCCTGTTAAATGTAAGAATTTGTAAGTTCTCGTGGTATTCCCAGAGAACAACCTGAAATAGTTCGTTACTACAATAATAATTATAAAGGAGTTGATTACGTAGACCAACTTACAAAAATATTAAGTTTCCAGGACGATGTACTCGTTGGACCACAAGGATGTTTATTTATTTTATGTAAGTAATATTAGTTAATGGGTTTTCTTTGATGAAATTATTGCATCCAGAATATAAAGAAATTAAAATAACGGATTATGTTGAAAGCATAATTGATTAAATGAAAATAAATCTAACAAAATATGAAATTAAAGCTACACCACGAAAAATTGAAGGTTGTAACCAACCAGTAGTAAGCCCAATTAAAGGACCAGTAATAGAAGCATATAAACACTATCATGTATATACAAAAGTAAGTGCGTAATGTGTCGGCTGCAAATAATGTAATAGCAGATATGTGTGTTCGTGCAAAGGATATCATTTGTGTACAGAGTGTTATAAAACGCATATTAGTGAATAAAATGACATAAGAGGGTACACACACATTTATAAAAAATGAATAAAGTGATTTAAAATACGAATAATATGTTTTAATATATATTGAACACAAAAATAGTAATTTACCTATTAAATGGTTGAAGTCGTTTTCGAGAATTTTGTTAATTATTTGCGAAGTGGAAATACTGACAAGCTTAACATTATTTCGTTTCAACAAAATTAATAACATAAAATAAACCTCTCAACTCAATTAATCTTCTACCGCATACTTACTAAAACAGTTGTTCAATTAAGGAGATCATACTAAAATATAGTTTTAATAAGCGCTTTCGTTTAGTTTCATCAATTCTAACATAAATTGACAATTTCTAAAAACCACGCAGAACAGGAAATTTCAATACATAAATGAATGATGAAATTAAAATGTATGTTTTAGAAGGTCTGGTCTTTCATTAATAAATGAGGGAATCAATGTTATAAATAGAAATAAGTTTATCTGTAATTAATTAGAAGTCAATAAATATTATTATTAACACATAATATTTTTTGAAAATTTTTGAATATTTATTTTATATTTCAACAATTTACTAATATTGAGACAAAAGTGTACTCAACTCCACTCCACAAAATGAACCATTAAAATTTTCACATTTTTATTAACCAAGAACTCCTTAGATTTAGGCGGTAAGAAGGCAATACAATCTCTATATAATGATAATAATACCAGACCATTTTGAACAAGCGGTAGTCAAGATTTAATATGAAAGTTAGTGCTTCAAAAGTCGTCAAAAATACAGAATTTGATACAATTGTAGCTACGCATGTAAGTAACTCAAACATTAGCTGTAATATTAGAATAACATACCAGATGACCGAAACTAGTTGTATTAATAGGACCAGTTTTACACGAAATTTCAACATAAGTTATAACCAGATTTGAAATATTGACTAATATCGATTGAGGACTAATTACAGTTCAGAACTTTTGCTTCACTGGAGTTGGTTAATCTATAAATTGAATTAAACTGAACACTAATTTTGTTGAACTTTTGGTTCTAAAAATGAAAATGAATTGAAATAATAATGATCAAAGCGGTTAATATTCAGATTTCCATAGATTTACATTACAAAAATATAACATGTTTTTTACCTATATTTATGCATTATTACATATTAACCACTTCAATGTGAAAGAGAGAATATGTAAAATTGTAGTAAAATACACATATACTAATTTATAATATTTAATGCTTTGAATATTGTATAATTCAACAAATTCTATTGCTTTTTAGTCAAGTATAAAAGGATTTAATATTTTTTGTTTCCAAACATAACAATCAAACATCAAATAAAGTACGTTGAAATAACTAAATGATGAATTCAACACGAATTACAAATAATACGCTCGTTTTACAACAGATATTAATAGTTTTATTCATATCAACACTTAGTTAACAAAGTAATATCATGACTAATTAGAGAATTAATGAAAGCACGAAATATAAGTATCCGTCGTGTATGATCAAGGTTTGGAGCCCAAGTATTAATCCACATTTTAAAGAAATTTTGTAATTGATTTGTAGTGATTTTATACAGTTAAACATACTTTATATATAGCTATAAATACTATATTGCATAATAAACCTTATATCGAGTCGTTTTCATGAACTTTGTTATACCTACCATTTCATTTAAATTAAAATATATATTTTATTATAATTATCATGTTTACATAACTTTTTATAACTTTATTTTTCAAATCTATTTCAAATTATGGAAATCTGAACATTAACCGTCAAAGCTGCCCGAATCTATCTCAATTTAATAGTAACCTCTTACATTTAAATTAAATAGTTTAACATGTTCTGAATATTCTATTGTAAGAGCTATTATTGTGATTTTACAATTATTGAAGAAATTCGTTGGCTTGTAGTGGTGGTGAGAAAATAATTAACCCGATAAATATATATTTCTGATGTAATTATTTATAATCACCAGTACTCAAAAATATCAAAACTAGCTAACATCAACTCAATAGTATAAATCGATTACTATAAAAATGAGATTAGTTCTGATCTGATTCATCAATTATAAAGTCAATGTTTAAGAATAATATTCCCTCCTTGTTGTAGTACTATTATAGATCTTCACAAAATTATGAAGTTCATAAATATATTTTGTACGCAACTATATAAAATATTTCTAATAACGAAGAATTCTAAAACTAATAAGAGCAGTATATAATTATTATATATTCAATTTCATACGATGCTTATTGAGTGAGTTGTTAAAATTATACTGATAATTTCAAGTCCAATCTATTTCAATAACTAATCTGTAGCTGGGCTTGGAAGAAATATAAATAATATCAAATAATATTATCAAAATATAAGTTTCATTCTCTTGGCTCTTTATCATTTCAAATTACATCGACTTTTAGTCAAATTTTATGTTATTCTGTATTAATAAGATAACAAAACTCATTGTAACGAAATTATTATATTAATTAATATCTAAACAAATATTATATTTAATACATATTTTGTGGCTCAACGGGCTTAAACATCAATATTTCCAGAACTTTTAAGAGCTTCGTTCAAAAGAACAAGACAGATTTGAGGCGAGCAGTTATGCTATTAATATAATTGACAAGTAAACTATATAAATCTTCTATGTATTAAAATTCAACTTAAGTATTTTATCAACTGTACTCAACCAAGTTCAATTTTGCGTGAAATAGCCAAGCAAAATATTCATAATATTCAATGATTGTTTAATTATTTAGAAGTAGTAAGTACTGCAGTATAATTCAATTCAGCTTATACTTGATAGTTTCTAAATTAATTGTACATTTTGTACTTCCCCTATTTAAAAGTGAGACTCAGAAGTGAATAAGTAACACTTAGTATATTTATTATTGTGGACCAAGTCATATACAAAAAATAATCTGATGTGTTGAATGTGCCACTCAACTATATGGTTACGAAAATAATGCAAATAATATTGAATTAATTGAACAACTGTTTTAGTAAGTATGCGGTAGAAGATTAATTGAGTTGAGAGGTTTATTTTATGTTATTAATTTTGTTGAAACGAAATAATGTTAAGCTTGTCAGTATTTCCACTTCGCAAATAATTAACAAAATTCTCGAAAACGACTTCAACCATTTAATAGGTAAATTACTATTTTTGTGTTCAATATATATTAAAACATATTATTCGTATTTTAAATCACTTTATTCATTTTTTATAAATGTGTGTGTACCCTCTTATGTCATTTTATTCACTAATATGCGTTTTATAACACTCTGGACACAAATGATATCCTTTGCACGAACACACATATCTGCTATTACATTATTTGCAGCCGACACATTACGCACTTACTTTTGTATATACATGATAGTGTTATATATATATATTGTTTATATATATTCCCAGAGAACAACCTGAAATAGTTCGTTACTACAATAATAATTATAAAGGAGTTGATTACGTAGACCAACTTACAAAAATATTAAGTTTCCAGGACGATGTACTCGTTGGACCACAAGGATGTTTATTTATTTTATGTAAGTAATATTAGTTAATGGGTTTTCTTTGATGAAATTATTGCATCCAGAATATAAAGAAATTAAAATAACGGATTATGTTGAAAGCATAATTGATTAAATGAAAATAAATCTAACAAAATATGAAATTAAAGCTACACCACGAAAAATTGAAGGTTGTAACCAACCAGTAGTAAGCCCAATTAAAGGACCAGTAATGGAAGCATATAAACACTATCATGTATATACAAAAGTAAGTGCGTAATGTGTCGGCTGCAAATAATGTAATAGCAGATATGTGTGTTCGTGCAAAGGATATCATTTGTGTCCAGAGTGTTATAAAACGCATATTAGTGAATAAAATGACATAAGAGGGTACACACACATTTATAAAAAATGAATAAAGTGATTTAAAATACGAATAATATGTTTTAATATATATTGAACACAAAAATAGTAATTTACCTATTAAATGGTTGAAGTCGTTTTCGAGAATTTTGTTAATTATTTGCGAAGTGGAAATACTGACAAGCTTAACATTATTTCGTTTCAACAAAATTAATAACATAAAATAAACCTCTCAACTCAATTAATCTTCTACCGCATACTTACTAAAACAGTTGTTCAATTAAAAGTGATTGTTTTTAGGACATTTTGTAAGTGTAGAACTATACGAGCAGCTATGAGGTCGTCATTAGTACTATAAGTATATTATATCAGAATATTAACATTCATAAGTATATAATTTTTCCATATCAAGAGCGTAACTTATAAGTTCAAAAGTAGTGTTAAAAGGGACGAATTTCAAAATCAATTAATTCACTAAAGCTCTTGGGGTTTTCTCTTGATTGAGCTAATTCATTTATAACTTTTTTAATTACACCAATTTACTGCTTAAAAATATTTATTGTTATGTTTATTAACATTACTATATTTATTAACTTATCATTAAAATTTAAGAATTATATCTGAAGTGAAATTATATAAAAATATATTAATAGTATTTATATTACCTTAGATAACATATTAAAATTGAATATAAATCTTGTATCATGTTTGGAACACCTATAAAGTGTTTGATACAGCCTATCATATACCATCATTTATGCCTAGAGATGGGTAATTTGACGTGAGAATTGCAAAACTGACGTGGTAATTTTGTCTATTATTTCATCTTAGCAATTATGCTATATTTGCAGGTTTCCAGATAGGACCGCCAAGATTTTCATTTTTGCGAATATTGAATTTTTGTTTGAATCAAGATGTCTTACACTGTATTATACTATTAATCAACTTAAATTAAATGATAATCTATTCAAATAAGCTAGTCGATCTAAACACGTAAAATTATTATACATAATAGTTTCATATTATTATGTTTCTGCTTTATTTCAGTTTTTAAAAAATAAAATGATATTTATTAATTATTAATTTAAGCCCAATTTTACTAATTTTACTTTAGTAAAGACCCAGCAGGGCCCTCACTGAGTCGTTAGCGGACCAGTTTTACCATAACTATATTTATATAATGTATTTAACCATTATGAATAATGAAGATTGAATAATGATTGAATTGAGCCCAGTATTAACGATAAGGTACAGTTTAAATGTAATTATATTAAACGTTTATGACAAGTTGATATAAATAGTCTATAATGATCAAATCAAATGTATTTTTTAAATATAATGCAATATATTGCATCTTTACTGAGTGGGTATAAATGACGGGTTGAGCCCGTTTTGAAAGTGGAAATATGTGCGAGAGCCGATGTTTCGCTTTCGAAAGTCTCAATATCTTTGTTTGTGCAGAAGTGACATAATGTTAATTAATGTTATTAGCATCAAAAAAATATATTATATCATATAAATCACAGAATCACCATCCATATAAGAACAAGTTACCACCGCTTGCTGCGACCAGTACGTCGTCTCCGAACGCAACTTTTTCGACTTTTCCTTGAATTTGGTCTCCGTATGCGTTAAGTTGTGTTTGTCCTTTGTTTACGAGTAGTTTAGCTCCGACTCCGTTTCCTGGGATGTCGGCTTTGTATTTTTTGAGGATTCTGGTTGCTTTCCAGCCTAGTACGTCGTTGTTTAGGTTTCCTACTTCGATTTGGTTTCCGTAGAAGCCGCTTGCCCAGAATTGTTGGTCTTTGGAGATTGCGATGTTGAATTTGGTTTCGTGTTCTTGTTTTTAAATTACTGGTTGGTAGCTTTCAACTGTTGAGTAGCTTTGTTGCTTGTGTTGTTGTTAAAAGTTCAGTTTCGGGTTCATGTTGTTTTAAAACAGTGGTTTGTGCAGGTTTCTTATGTCGTACACTGATAGATATTATGCAGTTCTCGCGAACACTAGATTTGGCGGGTTAACCTGTATATCCTGTATTTCTCCCACTCCCGGTACGGTTACTGATGTTTGCTTCAGGTTCGCGCGCAAATCGTAAAGCCTCAATTACCCAGTTGAGTACCCAGCTAATATTAAATTACTATCTTGTGGGTGGAATCTGGCGGTGGTAATTAGGTTCATTTTTTAATCTAAACTGTTCATTTGATTGTCAATGAGGAGGAACCCGTTCAGGTGGTCCTGAACCCAAAATTAAGTGACCGAGAAGTCATCGGCCACCAGAAACGAGTCCCCTCCTGCCGAAACGGAGAGCGAATTCAAGTGAAAGTTGGACGCATTTTAATATAAGCGTTTTGGAACGGCCTGTAATTGCTGATTAACAATGGAGGGAAACAGTAATGAGCCGTTGTGATTCGGTTTATAATTCTTGTGTGGAGCGATTTTGAATAAACGCACATCGCGCTCGGAAGCGGTCACTAAAAACTACCCGTCGTGCGTTGGAGGGAGGAATTTCAATGAGAGGATTTCAGAGCTGACTTCTTGAGAACGGGAGACGTCGAACTGCCGATAATGGGCCGTGAACTCGCACACGGCGCTGAACTACGGCAAAACGGTGTCCTTGCGCTGAAACATGATCACGCGGCCGCCCACGTCGCCCACAGCTAACAAGCGCGAATCGTCCGAAAACTCTATCTGAGAAATCACATCGTCCGCCTAAATGGGCGCATTCTCCTACTCAGCCCCAAATGACTGAGAAAATTTATAGTTGTTGTGCTTGATCATTGTCGCGGAGTGGAAATACGCTCGATTATACACATAATCACCCAATATGGTGCATATATTAATAAAATGAGATAGTTTAAAAATATATTAAGAGTTATTATAGCAGTTATTATAGCAAAACTGATGACTGCAACACTGAGAACTTTGGATTCACTCAACAGATTAATTTAGAGCTTGTACCAACCTTTATATATAATATTAAACAAAACTAATGCGTTAGTAATGAATTATTGTATTTTGCTTAAGATAATAATATTTAAATACTTGGTTATAATTGCCGTTTTCAATATAATCCACTTCAATTTAATGAATTTATACAAAATATTAGATAATAAAACATTCGTAATATTATTATGTATTATATTTTCACCAATACTTCTTGTTATATTGATAATAGACAACACGTATTTATTTTTAATAGCTAAACCAATTACATTTATTATAAACAATAAAATAGCAAAATAGTCTGCATGTGATTAAATGAAGTAAATCTAAAGTAATCCCTCATAGATTAACGAATCATTTAAGAGAGTATCATAAAATAAGACTCCAAAACAATAATTGTATATTTTTAAGCCTAATTTAAACTTAGATTTATTCTTTACAATTAATAATGGTCGACTTTAATTGTTAAATAAAGACTATGAAATAATATAAACAAAATTAGTAAAATACAACTTTTCGTGCGAATAGACAAGTTAGTATAAATGCATTTTTTATGATGATTGGTTTAGAAAATATACACGAAATTATTCATACACAACATCCCCCGGATATGCTACCAATATATGTATTTTTCGTGGTTAAGTGTACTTCACTTATTTTGAATTTGTATTTAAATTGTAAAATATGGATGTTGAGTTAGTTGCTCAGCTTCCATTCTTCAGATATTACAGCAAAAGATTCTTAAGATAGGATCTTCCAGGAGGTCTTCTTTTCACCATGAATGACAAATTGTATGTTCATAATGCACATGAAAAATAATTTGAAATCAGAGATAATTAGTTGCACTGCATAAACAAAAAACATCATAATACCTATTACTACCAATTTTGCGATAAAGTGATAGCGATTAAATCAAGTGGAATATTCACAGTTGCTAGTAATCTGAAATTAACGCAAATTGCTCCAGTATATCGTGTTAAAATGTTATTTACCAACGGCGGTACTTTGGTTATGACCAACAACGGTGATTAATATTAAACTATAATATTCAATATTCTGGATATGATATTAAATATGTTTCATTGACCTGAAAATATTGAACAGCCTAAATATAGAATAAAATATTGTTTTGGGCCCAGCAGGGTTCTAGCTAAAAGATGAACTATTAGTTAAACTATTCGGCCAAGATTTTCCAGCACGAATGGTTACATATTATTAATAGTTCAGATAAAATAACCAAATCTCAAACTAATTCACAAATTTCATTCTAAACTCGAATCTGAACTAAATATTTGAGATCTAGCTCGATAAAATAAACGCCCGTTTGCATTAAACTCAGAAAATGATTTATAATAAATGTGAGTAAATAAATGAAACACTCAAAAAAATGTTCAACTGCAAAACCAGTTTACTTCAACCATTGTTTATTTATCTGAAGAAAACGTTAATGATTAATGATATATAGGTAAGTGAACGATTAGGCTTGTCGTTTCGATGTTAGAGCTGAAGAGGCATTGCTGAAATACCAGCTTTGTTTAGTGTGATCGATGATGGGTTCACACGGTTGCGCTTCTCGTTCCTCGCCGCATCCTATTTCCTGAGATGCGGCTCGGCCAAATCGGTTGCGGAAGGTAAAATCCCCCGTTTCATAGTGCTTCATAGGGCATCATCAAGGAACGGTATGGCTAAGGGCATGCCATCAACGAGCCTTTAGGATTGGAAAGCAGCAACCGCTCCATTGCTTCCTTAGAAACGCAGATGGTAGGACGCAGGTGGATTCCGTATAGATCGGCTCGCACGAAACAGCCGCGTTACGCCCCTGGATGCTTGTACCCGAGTCGTTGGTTGCCTTGGCTGCGGAGGTGCGCCTCACGTACATAGGTGTGTCTAAAACTAATGATCATTCGCGTGAACTTACAGTTCCTGTACAGAAGACCGAACTAGTATAAACGAAAGTTAAGTGAGTGGGATATATATATATATAGGTAAGTGATATAACGATAACGATAACTGACGCAAAATAGGACACCAAGCCAATCTTAACGAAAGCCTAGAAGAAGAAGCTCCAAATGGAATATACAGAAATATACAGAAATAGTTTATCTAACAATAGAGAGCTAAGAAAGATATCAAAGCAGCTAAACCCTAGGAAATCGCTAATCTACCACCGGCAATATACCCCGAAATTAGAAATTTGCAAAATCAAATAAACTAAGAAGGACCCCAGGTACCTAATCAAGTTAATGAAACAAAGCAACCATCATCAAGTAATGCCAATACAACGGAACAACCTCCCGTGCAAGCCGAAGGAAATAACGAGCAAAGAGAAACTGAGACGCGAGAACCAGTTAAGTTAGCGAATCAGGTAAAACTGGTCCGCTGACGACTCCGTGAGGATCCTGTTGGGTCTTTACTGAGTGGGCATAAATGACAGGTTCCCGTTTTGAAAGTGGAAATATGGGCGTGCGAGAGCCTATGTTTCGCTTTCGAAAGTCTCAATGAAGTCTGTTTGCCGTCTCGAGGAAGTGATATATATATAGGTACAGTGGTGGGCCCTCGAAATGCTTTTTTGAATTAGGAAGAAGAATGAAGTTTATTATTTGAATCTTACTTATATCACTGCCCGGCTCAATAATGAGTGTGTTCTCCCTCCTCATCAATACACTCATTAACTCTATTTACTATTGATTTGTAAAGTGCTTCAATCACATCAAGGCCTGGTTGAGCCTTGGATAGCTGTGCTACAATAATTAACGTATATAACTCTGTATATACTTCAATAATAAGTTTCAACTTTACCTAACGTTGTATAATTTAACAATCAAGAAAATTGATTTCTCATTATGAAATGGAAGTGGAAGATCATAAATAAAATAACTGTTGTTTTAGAGTAGCATCAATATATTATTTAATGCTGGGCCCGACTAACCCACTTGATTCCATTCTTCAAGAAACAAAAATGCATTCATTATTTGAATATTGAGAATGAAAGCGACTGTAACTACTTGAATTATAATTCTAATTAAGCGAAGTACCAATACTTCATCTTGAGCTCCCGGTTGAGATTGAAAGAAAAAGTCCTCCATTGTTTTTCGTGATTAAGAAATACCTAAAATCGTTCAGATTGACCCAGTTGAAGATGAACACCGAGGTCCTCTGCAGGTCCAGTGCTTGCGCTACTAGTTATAAGTTACATATTGCGTCCGTATACCAATCATTGGATCCTCTTATTCTTTTCTCCAATCAGGCTTAACTACCATATATTTTCGAGATAAAATCTTTCATAAATTAGTTTTGTTGACTAAAACGTAGAAATTACACAGGGACATCTTAAACAAGTGATATAACTAGTTCAGATTGGTACAATATTTTATGAATTCATCCGTTGGACCCAGAAATGAAGAGAATACAAACGCTTCAGAACTGCCTAAGTTTGTTAAGTGAATTAGTTGACCTTCCCTAAACATCTTCTACCGTGTTTATTTTTGTCATTGCCGTCCTTTTATTGCATGTGGTAATTTCTATTTTTCCTTTTTGGAATATTAAATACCGACTTTGAATAGTCGATTATGGTCTAATACGATCGAAATCATATTTTTGGCCCTCTTGTGTTAATGAGTAGTTCATGAATAATCTCCAACTTGAGATTATTTATTGGAATTTGTCATCCGCATTAGAAGTGGCAAAATATTTTAATATATAATTACTCACATAGTAAACAAGAAAAAGCAATTCCACCTCCCATAACTGTAAGTGATATGTATTATAATAAATAATGAGTTATACATGTAGTGATTATTTTTATTTGCAACTTAGTACTGTTGATAATGCTACAAACTGCTATACTTAAGTGTAGGTTACGAATTTTTATACTTTGTTTTGAAGTTGTTTAATTGCTAAACAAATCTTAGTCAAATATACTCAGTTATATATTATTTTATTATAAATTTCTAAATATTTCACTTCAAATTTGGAATGATTTTAAATATTATAATTTCTACTTATTCGAATATAAATAGCGCAGTAGTAAATTTAAAATCATTACAATCTTGTTTCTCACGGAAAACTTACATAGAATACGACTAAAATCTAAATATTTTCCTACTGATTCTATTTGGGACAAGAAATAGTATTTGTGAAAGTTTAACTGGCGACATCTAAGTAAACTTAACAGTATCATCTAAAGCATTCACAACTTCATTATTTGTTATAGTTTCTGATTTTTTGTATCAAGATAAATTTCAAATATAGTTTGAAGCTAATATGAATGCAGATATTTTAACAGAAGAGCATTTTATAGTAGCTACACTATTCAATTTGCGCTACCAAACAATAGTTTAACCAGCTGTTATAGACTAAATCAATTCAGAACTCTAAAACTGTTTTGTATCACTTACAGTTTCAGTATCATCAAACTCGACATTTGAAATGTGCCCCAATCCTTATTGCAAGAATATAATGGTTCAAAAGTAAGAGAGTCCAGTTCAATATGTACAATAAATTCAGTTAGTTATTGGTTAATATGTTTACTAATTGAATACGTAACAATTTCTAACACACTATTCTATTTAAGAATGTTTCAAAGAGGATCTGCACCTTGGTAACTTGAGATAGCACGAAATTTTTTAACAACCTTTTACTACATCTTACCTCAATATATTATTTAAAGGGAGAAAATTAGTTAATATCAAATATTAGGTTAACATATCGACAAACACCGAGACTAACGTGTTTAAGAACTAAATTGCTTACTTATATAACTACGACTACGACATCGGATACCAAATAATGTTCGACTACGATTTAGAACAACTCAATCTAGTGATGTAGTAAATCGATATGATACAGTATAATAGACTAGAATATAAGCTCACCGGCGCCATATTAACCGAATTTGGGATGCAATAGTTGTCTATCGTGTAAAACGCGCCATAATTTAACTAATCTGTAAAGTCAATTGTATTCTCGTGCTCAAATATGCAGGGGGCACAGCAAAATACATGCTTCTAGTTACTAGCAAACGATTACGGCGCGGCTTACAGCGTTCCAACCTACAACATGTACTTCTCGTTTTACTAAAACGATCAGCTGTAACACGTTCTTAAAGCTGAAAACTGTTAGGCTAGATACACATGTTGGAACCACGGGGTAGCTATTATCAAAGAAACAGGGTTAGAGGTGGAATTAACAACAAATGGGTACTGCGTCCAAGCAGAACTGTACAACTATGACAGCATTCAAACCAGGATGTACGTATAAAAGAATTCAAAAACAATCTAGCAGGTAGATAAGGTATTTCACGTTAAAACTCTTGCGAACATTAGCAAATTCAGGTACACATGTGCAGAAATTAATTGCACCTAAATATCTGAATAAAACCAATACATATTTGAGTATGACATGTATTTATTCACATAGCGCTTCGTAATAACAGAAGTAAAAGACAAAAGAAATTATCCAAAATAGATAAAACTTGTGATAGGCTGCGCTAGTTCGGCCCTGATTGTTTTCCTATTTTTTGTAGTATTTATACTACTGCGGCGTTCTATGCAAATTATAAATGAATTTAAAGGAAAGCAGATAGTAAGAAAACCAAGTGAAACCGAAATATTAATCCAGGAATTGAAATAGAGAAATATGAAGCATAAAATTGAATGATGTAATAATTAATTCTATTTATTATGCAATCTCGTTACATTATACATGAGAAACAATAACATGAATATAATTAAGTTATATTACAAGAACTGATTTAAGAGTTATGGCCTTGTTCCCCGCTTTAAATATAGAAGCACTAGCGTTGCTTTTGATACGTCCTAAGACTCCATCCATCCCAAAGATAGCTTCCGAGTCAACAATGTTAGTTCAAGTGCCGAACTAACTTAGGTTGTCTGAGGAGGCTATTCAGAGTGTTAATCCTAGAAGATGAGGTATTATGTTCAGATCTGTAGTAGCGTTTCAGCGTTAAGTTTGGATTTTTGGATTGTCCATAGTCATGATTTGAATGAATAGTTAAATTAAGCCTTGGAATTGATAAGGTTACAGTTATGTGACTTGTTCAAAAAAGAGTTAGTTGTTCAAAGGAGTTAATGATTCGTAAGTATTATTCTGTTCTGTTTTAAACTCGTTTACCGATGTGAAAGTGAGCTTTTCAGTGTTACTAAGTGTTGATTTTTGGATTGTCGTGAGGAAGATGGAATGATAAAACAAACTAAAATTGATAAGGTTACAATTCTACAGGTTATCCATACAGTGAGTTATTTTATTTTCATGAAATTAGCGTTATTGCTATATCATTTAGAGTTATTTGGTTAGAAGAAGATGTACTAGTATGTTTCTTATTGATATAGAAAAAGGATGATCAGTATACGTAATTTACAGTGTGGTATATGTATATACTATACTGCTGTTAATATAAATAATAGTATTTGTTTAATTTGAATTTCAAATTAAAATGTCTAAAGACATGTGTTGGACATCTTGTTGTAACGTAAGTGACTAACTTTGATGAACTATTGACATTTTAATATTGTTAAATAATATTCCCGAAAAATTTAATCAAAAATATTCAACCACTTCCTTTCTTTTGATGAGATGGGATGAGTTGATCCACAATGAAACGGAATAGTTTGAGCAAGCCTGATTGCTTTTTAGATGATAATAAAGCACACTAATTATCACTGATAACGTTCTCACTACACAAGGCCTGATAATACTCCACAAATCTCTCAACTTTCACAAGTAGCTTCCAGATGCAGCCCATCAGATCAATTTCCTTCGTTGATTCGTCACTATGAAGTGAATCTGGAGTTATCCAGAGAAGCGATCTTAATGATATCCAAGACATTTTTGATGGTTTTGAAACACTTTTAAGAAAGCAGATTTTTAATCTCTTCAAGCCCTTCAGAATTCTTCAATTTAAATTTGAATTGAGCCTCTGATGCGTAAATTAGCCTTCAAAATCGTCTAGACTGCAGTTATAACTAGTTTGGTAATGACTGGAGCTGCTGAACGAAGCTTCATTATTTGACCAAATTCATATTTACTTCTGAATTAAGAGCTGAAGATAAAGAGGTTATTCACAACGTGTGGTAGTTGATACTGACTGGTAAAGTAACTGGTCACGAAATTCTGCCATGTCATAGGATTCATGTCTGATCACTACTATCGCTTGAAGAATGTTAATGTTCAAACTCTCATTCGTTGACCCTTTGCCGTCTTCACAATCTGTCGTCACAATTTATACTCAGTTTAAACGCATGATATTTCGAAAAAGTTAAATAAGAGTTCCATGAGATTCAAAATTAGCAAAAACAAACATTTAACTTACAACTAATATTTAATTATCAACTAGAGCTGTGAAGCTCATTTTGCTAGCGATTCTATTTAAAGGAGTGAGAATTACCAATATTATTTTTTAAATTAAATAGATACAAATTCCACCTCAATACACATGTGTCTAAAGGATTCAAAATATTGAATCCTTTTTAAATACATTATTGATAACGTTGCAGTTAAGTGGGCTATTTAATTCATGTAGTTTTCTTATTCATATTATTGTTTGAATAACTAACATAAAGGCTAACAATTGATAAATTTATAATATCTATATATGTAATTTTCATTTTCTTATTGATATAGAAAAAGGATGATCAGTATACGTAACTTCGAATACAGACACTTATTTTATAAGTGAGAGTGATTGTTTCTCTTCACAAATAACAAATTAATGATAAGATTAACATAAAGTAAGTTTTGAAAATAAACTCAAAGGCAAATAGTTTTTCAAATTCTAACTCTTTCAACCCCCAGCATATTTATAAAAAGGATTATGAGGTCAACAATGTTAGTTCAAGTGCCGAACTAATCTAGGTTATCTGAGGAGGCTATTCAGAGTGACAATCCTAGAAGATGAGGTATGATGTTGAGATTAGTTTGAGGTAACGTTATTGTGTAACTAAGTGTGGATTTGTAATATTGTGTATAAAAAAAAATTTATAATATCTATATATGTAATTTTCAGTACTTTATTAGAATAGAATACTAATCTATATACTGAATTATTTGAATTCTAACTGATAACATAAACACTATATTTATACTATAAATCAATATCTTTATATTATAACAAATAATTTTTAATTTCTGCATATATTTCACTTCTAATTTGGAATGATTTTAATTGTATATATTTCTACTTATTAAAACATAAATATTGAAGTATTCTAGTTATAATCATTAGAATCATGTTTTTCTAAAAAGACTTACATAGAATACGACTAAAATCTAAATATTTTCCTACTGATTCTATTTGGGACAAGAAATAGTATTTGTGAAAGTTTAACTGGCGACATCTAAGTAAACTTAACAGTATCATCTAAAGCATTCACAACTTCATTATTTGTTATAGTTTCTGATTTTTTGTATCAAGATAAATTTCAAATATAGTTTGAAGCTAATATGAATGCAGATATTTTAACAGAAGAGCATTTTATAGTAGCTACACTATTCAATTTGCGCTACCAAACAATAGTTTAACCAGCTGTTATAGACTAAATCAATTCAGAACTCTAAAACTGTTTTGTATCACTTACAGTTTCAGTATCATCAAACTCGACATTTGAAATGTGCCCCAATCCTTATTGCAAGAATATAATGGTTCAAAAGTAAGAGAGTCCAGTTCAATATGTACAATAAATTCAGTTAGTTATTGGTTAATATGTTTACTAATTGAATACGTAACAATTTCTAACACACTATTCTATTTAAGAATGTTTCAAAGAGGATCTGCACCTTGGTAACTTGAGATAGCACGAAATTTTTTAACAACCTTTTACTACATCTTACCTCAATATATTATTTAAAGGGAGAAAATTAGTTAATATCAAATATTAGGTTAACATATCGACAAACACCGAGACTAACGTGTTTAAGAACTAAATTGCTTACTTATATAACTACGACTACGACATCGGATACCAAATAATGTTCGACTACGATTTAGAACAACTCAATCTAGTGATGTAGTAAATCGATATGATACAGTATAATAGACTAGAATATAAGCTCACCGGCGCCATATTAACCGAATTTGGGATGCAATAGTTGTCTATCGTGTAAAACGCGCCATAATTTAACTAATCTGTAAAGTCAATTGTATTCTCGTGCTCAAATATGCAGGGGGCACAGCAAAATACATGCTTCTAGTTACTAGCAAACGATTACGGCGCGGCTTACAGCGTTCCAACCTACAACATGTACTTCTCGTTTTACTAAAACGATCAGCTGTAACACGTTCTTAAAGCTGAAAACTGTTAGGCTAGATACACATGTTGGAACCACGGGGTAGCTATTATCAAAGAAACAGGGTTAGAGGTGGAATTAACAACAAATGGGTACTGCGTCCAAGCAGAACTGTACAACTATGACAGCATTCAAACCAGGATGTACGTATAAAAGAATTCAAAAACAATCTAGCAGGTAGATAAGGTATTTCACGTTAAAACTCTTGCGAACATTAGCAAATTCAGGTACACATGTGCAGAAATTAATTGCACCTAAATATCTGAATAAAACCAATACATATTTGAGTATGACATGTATTTATTCACATAGCGCTTCGTAATAACAGAAGTAAAAGACAAAAGAAATTATCCAAAATAGATAAAACTTGTGATAGGCTGCGCTAGTTCGGCCCTGATTGTTTTCCTATTTTTTGTAGTATTTATACTACTGCGGCGTTCTATGCAAATTATAAATGAATTTAAAGGAAAGCAGATAGTAAGAAAACCAAGTGAAACCGAAATATTAATCCAGGAATTGAAATAGAGAAATATGAAGCATAAAATTGAATGATGTAATAATTAATTCTATTTATTATGCAATCTCGTTACATTATACATGAGAAACAATAACATGAATATAATTAAGTTATATTACAAGAACTGATTTAAGAGTTATGGCCTTGTTCCCCGCTTTAAATATAGAAGCACTAGCGTTGCTTTTGATACGTCCTAAGACTCCATCCATCCCAAAGATAGCTTCCGAGTCAACAATGTTAGTTCAAGTGCCGAACTAACTTAGGTTGTCTGAGGAGGCTATTCAGAGTGTTAATCCTAGAAGATGAGGTATTATGTTCAGATCTGTAGTAGCGTTTCAGCGTTAAGTTTGGATTTTTGGATTGTCCATAGTCATGATTTGAATGAATAGTTAAATTAAGCCTTGGAATTGATAAGGTTACAGTTATGTGACTTGTTCAAAAAAGAGTTAGTTGTTCAAAGGAGTTAATGATTCGTAAGTATTATTCTGTTCTGTTTTAAACTCGTTTACCGATGTGAAAGTGAGCTTTTCAGTGTTACTAAGTGTTGATTTTTGGATTGTCGTGAGGAAGATGGAATGATAAAACAAACTAAAATTGATAATGTTACAATTCTAATCAATTCTACAGGTTATCCATACAGTGAGTTATTTTATTTTCATGAAATTAGCGTTATTGCTATATCATTTAGAGTTATTTGGTTAGAAGAAGATGTACTAGTATGTTTCTTATTGATATAGAAAAAGGATGATCAGTATACGTAATTTACAGTGTGGTATATGTATATACTATACTGCTGTTAATATAAATAATAGTATTTGTTTAATTTGAATTTCAAATTAAAATGTCTAAAGGATTCAAAATATTGAATCCTTTTTAAATACATTATTGATAACGTTGCAGTTAAGTGGGCTATTTAATTCATGTAGTTTTCTTATTCATATTATTGTTTGAATAACTAACATAAAGGCTAACAATAGATAAATTTATAATATCTATATATGTAATTTTCATTTTCTTATTGATATAGAAAAAGGATGATCAGTATACGTAACTTCGAATACAGACACTTATTTTATAAGTGAGAGTGATTGTTTCTCTTCACAAATAACAAATTAATGATAAGATTAACATAAAGTAAGTTTTGAAAATAAACTCAAAGGCAAATAGTTTTTCAAATTCTAACTCTTTCAACCCCCAGCATATTTATAAAAAGGATTATGAGGTCAACAATGTTAGTTCAAGTGCCGAACTAATCTAGGTTATCTGAGGAGGCTATTCAGAGTGACAATCCTAGAAGATGAGGTATGATGTTGAGATTAGTTTGAGGTAACGTTATTGTGTAACTAAGTGTGGATTTGTAATATTGTGTATGCAATATTGTACAATACTGGAGTTTGATATTTAAATTTAGTTATTTTAGTTTAATTTTAGTATATATACGCTTGCAGACTTATGTAATCCATAAGACACTAGCTATTTACCTTTATGTAAGTATAATATCTACAATTTATAATCTTTGATTGATAATTGATTGATTTTGATTGATAATTATATAAGTTAAAAGACTTTTATAATATGTTTATACTAAAAAACAAATATACAAAACTGTTTCACTCACTCCATAAATCATGGCAACGGTCTACAAAGAATTGCTTAGTCTCAGAGACACCGAAGAGGCGATAACTCTGATCAAGAGGACCTTTTAGGACATCCTTTCTGAGTCACTGGGCCTCTTGAGAGTCACCGCCCCGCTTTTCGTCCGCAACGACACCGGCGTCAACGACGACCTCAACGGCACCGAGCGCCCCGTTTCGTTCCCGATTAAAGCCGACGGCATGTCCAAGGCCGTGATCGTGCACTCGCTGGCCAAGTGGAAGCGAATGGCCCTGAAGAAGTACGACATCGCCCCAGGCCAGGGGATCTTCACTGACATGAACGCCATCCGAGCCGACGAGGACCTCGACGAACTCCACTCTCTCTACGTTGACCAGTTCGACTGGGAGATGACGGTCGAGAACGAGTGGCGCAACCTGGACTACCTGAAGGAAGTGGTCACGAAGATCTACTCCGTCATGTACAGAACCGAAAAGCTGGTCGCCAAGAAGTACCCGGTCATCACGCCCCTCCTGCCGAAGAGCATCCACTTCGTGCACACCGAGCAGCTGGAAGAGGACTATCCGGCGTTGACCCCGAAAGAACGCGAGAACGCCATCGCCAAGAAGCACGGCGCCGTCTTCATCATCGGCATCGGCGCGGACCTGAAGTCGGGGACTCCGCACGACGGAAGGGCCTCAGACTACGACGACTGGTCGACCCCGACGCAGGACGGCTTCAAGGGCCTCAACGGGGACATCATCGTGTGGAACGACATAACGGGCGCCTCGTTCGAGCTGTCTTCCATGGGCATCCGCGTGGACAAGGACTCCTTGAACCACCAGCTCGTTCTGAAGGGACACGAGAGCAGAAAGCAGCTGCCGTTCCACAGCGCCCTGCTAAAAGACGAACTTCCGCTGAGCATCGGAGGCGGCATCGGCCAGTCGAGGCTGTGCATGTTCTACCTGAGAAAGGCGCACATCGGCCAGGTGCAGTCCAGCATTTGGCCAGACGCGATGGTGAAGGACTGCGCGGAGAAGGGCATCGTCCTCTTGTGAGCGTTTTCATGGTTCGTTTGTATTTTTCTGAGTGGGAACCCTCAGTGTTTGATGATGTCATTTAGATATTTATGTACTTCATCACTCGTTGCCCTTAAGTCATCTCCAGATTCGTCAAGACCTTGACCTAAAAGTGTGTTCGAGACTTTCAGCACTGGCAGCGGTAAATTTGTCCTTGGTTCGGCTTTGGATGGTATTACAAAGCTGTAAGATTCTCTGAAGAGCTTTATGGTGGTCTGCATCACTCCTTAACCCCCGTTTTGGACAGTTAGCTTTTAATCAGGGCTTGTGCGCCATTTCCAGCAGAAACGGTCGATTTCTCTGTCACTTTAAAAAGAGCGTGGAAGATCATTCTGATATATTTACAAAACAAGCATTTGTTTTCACTCCTATTACACAAAAACGTGTTTCTCTTCATGCCAAGTTGAAACGTCTGGAAGTTCCTTTATCTTATTAATTTCGTTGTTTTGAACGAATTATTTATATGCATTTCCGTAAACGTCGTCTTAGAATACACGTCACAAGGCGTGCCTTGCATTGATTGCAAATTACTAATTTGTAGAGTTGTCCAACTTAAAATTGACTGAAAATATATTCTTATGACGCTAAACATGTAACCAAAAGCCAAATGAATGAAGTACCATTTATACAGTACAGTATATATTATTTGTATTTGAAATTGTATCACAATGCAAATATTATTTAATAAGAATAATATACGTTTACTGTTTATATTAAGTTATTGGAATATATGCAAATAATTATCTGGTATTTATTGGAAATAGATACAATCAATTTGGAAACAATATACAAATAAATGGTAAGTCACATCTTGCTTGCTCGTAAATATAGCGAAATGTGCAAAATTTCTTTTGTTGATGAGATATTTGATTGTCTTCTGATTGATGAACATTTGTTTTCGTTTGAATAATTGTCCGTGGTTTATGAAAATGTATCTGTTCTGGCGATTTTCACTCACTCCATAAATCATGGCAACGGTCTACAAAGAATTGCTTAGTCTCAGAGACACCGAAGAGGCGATAACTCTGATCAAGAGGACCTTTTAGGACCTCCTTTCTGAGTCACTGGGCCTCTTGAGAGTCACCGCCCCGCTTTTCGTCCGCAACGACACCGGCGTCAACGACGACCTCAACGGCACCGAGCGCCCCGTTTCGTTCCCGATTAAAGCCGACGGCATGTCCAAGGCCGTGATCGTGCACTCGCTGGCCAAGTGGAAGCGAATGGCCCTGAAGAAGTACGACATCGCCCCAGGTCAGGGGATCTTCACTGACATGAACGCCATCCGAGCCGACGAGGACCTCGACGAACTCCACTCTCTCTACGTTGACCAGTTCGACTGGGAGATGACGGTCGAGAACGAGTGGCGCAACCTGGACTACCTGAAGGAAGTGGTCACGAAGATCTACTCCGTCATGTACAGAACCGAAAAGCTGGTCGCCAAGAAGTACCCGGTCATCACGCCCCTCCTGCCGAAGAGCATCCACTTCGTGCACACCGAGCAGCTGGAAGAGGACTATCCGGCGTTGACCCCGAAAGAACGCGAGAACGCCATCGCCAAGAAGCACGGCGCCGTCTTCATCATCGGCATCGGCGCGGACCTGAAGTCGGGGACTCCGCACGACAGAAGGGCCTCAGACTACGACGACTGGTCGACCCCGACGCAGGACGGCTTCAAGGGCCTCAACGGGGACATCATCGTGTGGAACGACATAACGGGCGCCTCGTTCGAGCTGTCTTCCATGGGCATCCGCGTGGACAAGGACTCCTTGAACCACCAGCTCGTTCTGAAGGGACACGAGAGCAGAAAGCAGCTGCCGTTCCACAGCGCCCTGCTAAAAGACGAACTTCCGCTGAGCATCGGAGGCGGCATCGGCCAGTCGAGGCTGTGCATGTTCTACCTGAGAAAGGCGCACATCGGCCAGGTGCAGTCCAGCATTTGGCCAGACGCGATGGTGAAGGACTGCGCGGAGAAGGGCATCGTCCTCTTGTGAGCGTTTTCATGGTTCGTTTGTATTTTTCTGAGTGGGAACCCTCAGTGTTTGATGATGTCATTTAGATATTTATGTACTTCATCACTCGTTGCCCTTAAGTCATCTCCAGATTCGTCAAGACCTTGACCTAAAAGTGTGTTCGAGACTTTCAGCACTGGCAGCGGTAAATTTGTCCTTGGTTCGGCTTTGGATGGTATTACAAAGCTGTAAGATTCTCTGAAGAGCTTTATGGTGGTCTGCATCACTCCTTAACCCCCGTTTTTGACAGTTAGCTTTTAATCAGGGCTTGTGCGCCATTTCCAGCAGAAACGGTCGATTTCTCTGTCACTTTAAAAAGAGCGTGGAAGATCATTCTGATATATTTACAAAACAAGCATTTGTTTTCACTCCTATTACACAAAAACGTGTTTCTCTTCATGCCAAGTTGAAACGTCTGGAAGTTCCTTTATCTTATTAATTTCGTTGTTTTGAACGAATTATTTATATGCATTTCCGTAAACGTCGTCTTAGAATACACGTCACAAGGCGTGCCTTGCATTGATTGCAAATTACTAATTTGTAGAGTTGTCCAACTTAAAATTGACTGAAAATATATTCTTATGACGCTAAACATGTAACCAAAAGCCAAATGAATGAAGTACCATTTATACAGTACAGTATATATTATTTGTATTTGAAATTGTATCACAATGCAAATATTATTTAATAAGAATAATATACGTTTACTGTTTATATTAAGTTATTGGAATATATGCAAATAATTATCTGGTATTTATTGGAAATAGATACAATCAATTTGGAAACAATATACAAATAAATGGTAAGTCACATCTTGCTTGCTCGTAAATATAGCGAAATGTGCAAAATTTCTTTTGTTGATGAGATATTTGATTGTCTTCTGATTGATGAACATTTGTTTTCGTTTGAATAATTGTCCGTGGTTTATGAAAATGTATCTGTTCTGGCGATTTTCACTCACTCCATAAATCATGGCAACGGTCTACAAAGAATTGCTTAGTCTCAGAGACACCGAAGAGGCGATAACTCTGATCAAGAGGACCTTTTAGGACCTCCTTTCTGAGTCACTGGGCCTCTTGAGAGTCACCGCCCCGCTTTTCGTCCGCAACGACACCGGCGTCAACGACGACCTCAACGGCACCGAGCGCCCCGTTTCGTTCCCGATTAAAGCCGACGGCATGTCCAAGGCCGTGATCGTGCACTCGCTGGCCAAGTGGAAGCGAATGGCCCTGAAGAAGTACGACATCGCCCCAGGCCAGGGGATCTTCACTGACATGAACGCCATCCGAGCCGACGAGGACCTCGACGAACTCCACTCTCTCTACGTTGACCAGTTCGACTGGGAGATGACGGTCGAGAACGAGTGGCGCAACCTGGACTACCTGAAGGAAGTGGTCACGAAGATCTACTCCGTCATGTACAGAACCGAAAAGCTGGTCGCCAAGAAGTACCCGGTCATCACGCCCCTCCTGCCGAAGAGCATCCACTTCGTGCACACCGAGCAGCTGGAAGAGGACTATCCGGCGTTGACCCCGAAAGAACGCGAGAACGCCATCGCCAAGAAGCACGGCGCCGTCTTCATCATCGGCATCGGCGCGGACCTGAAGTCGGGGACTCCGCACGACGGAAGGGCCTCAGACTACGACGACTGGTCGACCCCGACGCAGGACGGCTTCAAGGGCCTCAACGGGGACATCATCGTGTGGAACGACATAACGGGCGCCTCGTTCGAGCTGTCTTCCATGGGCATCCGCGTGGACAAGGACTCCTTGAACCACCAGCTCGTTCTGAAGGGACACGAGAGCAGAAAGCAGCTGCCGTTCCACAGCGCCCTGCTAAAAGACGAACTTCCGCTGAGCATCGGAGGCGGCATCGGCCAGTCGAGGCTGTGCATGTTCTACCTGAGAAAGGCGCACATCGGCCAGGTGCAGTCCAGCATTTGGCCAGACGCGATGGTGAAGGACTGCGCGGAGAAGGGCATCGTCCTCTTGTGAGCGTTTTCATGGTTCGTTTGTATTTTTCTGAGTGGGAACCCTCAGTGTTTGATGATGTCATTTAGATATTTATGTACTTCATCACTCGTTGCCCTTAAGTCATCTCCAGATTCGTCAAGACCTTGACCTAAAAGTGTGTTCGAGACTTTCAGCACTGGCAGCGGTAAATTTGTCCTTGGTTCGGCTTTGGATGGTATTACAAAGCTGTAAGATTCTCTGAAGAGCTTTATGGTGGTCTGCATCACTCCTTAACCCCCGTTTTGGACAGTTAGCTTTTAATCAGGGCTTGTGCGCCATTTCCAGCAGAAACGGTCGATTTCTCTGTCACTTTAAAAAGAGCGTGGAAGATCATTCTGATATATTTACAAAACAAGCATTTGTTTTCACTCCTATTACACAAAAACGTGTTTCTCTTCATGCCAAGTTGAAACATGGCGAGAGGATTTGGAGCATTACTTTCAATTATCTAAACTTAGGTGGACCTGATTGTTAACTACTTTAACTAATCCATCAAATGTCTCTTTTTTACTTTTGAACAGTGCCCAAAACTTTTTTGTAACCACGACTTTTCCTATTTCTCCCTATAAAATATCTAAAGAATCAACAACTTGGCCTATCAAATCGAAAAATGTTTAATCATAGCTGAGAGTTAAACCTGTAAAATCGCCCATAACTAATGTTATTTTGGCTTTATATTTGCTAGAAAATTTTACAAGAGAATTTATAACTTAACTTAATGTAATATCAGACTTAATCTAACAAACATATCTTATTTAATCATTTTTGGTGCTTACAAACGTTGCAAATTCATTACTGAACTTATAATCTGAAACAATATTAAATGCTACTGTTTCCTTATAACTGAAGATAGGGACATACTAAGATTATTTTTACACAACTAAAATACTACTC
Organism: Hexamita inflata; assembly: GCA_963988835.1. Classification (NCBI taxonomy): domain Eukaryota; phylum Fornicata; order Diplomonadida; family Hexamitidae; genus Hexamita; species Hexamita inflata. Next base: position 159,196 of record CAXDID010001225.1, read on the forward strand.
GATATCTACTGATCGAACTATAAATGCATATTTTAAAAAGCAATAGGTTTTAGTTTTTGATAAGTTACATTTACATTTTAGACTAGTTTTTAGAACATTTACTCTTCTTTCGTTACCAACATGATTTTACTTAATATATGCATATAATTTTCTTTTATATCAGGTTATTATAGTTATGATTACAATTTTGAACTAAATTAGTGCTTTTTGAAAGAGTTGTTAGCTGAAACTGAAAATTAATAAAATAGCCAAGGGATCTACTATATTTGCGAAATAATATATACAATCATAATTTAAGGGTGTTTTTTACCAAGCCGAACCCAGTGTAAAATGTCTAAAATACTAAACCATTTAATATTGGAAGACATTACAAATTAACTTTGTGCTGATATATTAATTGAACAACTGTTTTAGTAAGTATGCGGTAGAAGATTAATTGAGTTGAGAGGTTTATTTTATGTTATTAATTTTGTTGAAACGAAATAATGTTAAGCTTGTCAGTATTTCCACTTCGCAAATAATTAACAAAATTCTCGAAAACGACTTCAACCATTTAATAGGTAAATTACTATTTTTGTGTTCAATATATATTAAAACATATTATTCGTATTTTAAATCACTTTATTCATTTTTTATAAATGTGTGTGTACCCTCTTATGTCATTTTATTCACTAATATGCGTTTTATAACACTCTGGACACAAATGATATCCTTTGCACGAACACACATATCTGCTATTACATTATTTGCAGCCGACACATTACGCACTTACTTTTGTATATACATGATAGTGTTATATATATATATTGTTTATATATATTCCCAGAGAACAACCTGAAATAGTTCGTTACTACAATAATAATTATAAAGGAGTTGATTACGTAGACCAACTTACAAAAAATATTAAGTTTCCAGGACGATGTACTCGTTGGACCACAAGGATGTTTATTTATTTTATGTAAGTAATATTAGTTAATGGGTTTTCTTTGATGAAATTATTGCATCCAGAATATAAAGAAATTAAAATAACGGATTATATTGAAAGCATAATTGATTAAATGAAAATAAATCTAACAAAATATGAAATTAAAGCTACACCACGAAAAATTGAAGGTTGTAACCAACCAGTAGTAAGCCCAATTAAAGGACCAGTAATAGAAGCATATAAACACTATCATGTATATACAAAAGTAAGTGCGTAATGTGTCGGCTGCAAATAATGTAATAGCAGATATGTGTGTTCGTGCAAAGGATATCATTTGTGTCCAGAGTGTTATAAAACGCATATTAGTGAATAAAATGACATAAGAGGGTACACACACATTTATAAAAAATGAATAAAGTGATTTAAAATACGAATAATATGTTTTAATATATATTGAACACAAAAATAGTAATTTACCTATTAAATGGTTGAAGTCGTTTTCGAGAATTTTGTTAATTATTTGCGAAGTGGAAATACTGACAAGCTTAACATTATTTCGTTTCAACAAAATTAATAACATAAAATAAACCTCTCAACTCAATTAATCTTCTACCGCATACTTACTAAAACAGTTGTTCAATTAAAAACATGATTTAAATTCGAAACAGAATAAATAGTCGCTATCCACCCATGTACTAATGCTTAATTACAAATTTATTTTGAATATTGATAATTTGATGCTATATCAAACATAAGTTCTATATAATAATGATTGACTAAGTAATAGATTGCATCAAATATCGAAATTAGTTTTAGAACTTAAAGTATTACAATCTTTTGTTTGTCTAAGTTCTATCTTTTTATCAAATATAATCTAAAAATACCTATACATATAATTCGAGTTATTATTTCTAATAAATGAGAATAAAGTACCCCAAATAACCATTATTTTAATGTTATAACCCCAAAAATAGTTGTTGTGCCATAAATATCAGCTTATTAGCTAAAGTGTTCGAATGAAGCATTATTAATGAAAGCAAACATTGAACTAAAGGATTGAAATAACGAGAATAACATTGTTTAGTGAATATGATTCATGTTCAAGTTTTTTGACTTTATGTTCCCTTTTAATTTTTCTGATAAAAGTAATATTTAACGTAAAAATTATAACAAACTTATAAATTTGACATGTACTTTGTAATTTTACTACTTTTTTATGGTTTACATATATTTTTACTTTCCATTGAAGTAAGGAACATGGGAACACGTTATTGTAATTTCTGGTGAATCACTATTATCACTTGCATTTATATTTGAGCTTTATGCATTTTACACTGCTATAGTTTAGTTTAATTCAGGTTTATTTAAATCTTAATTTTGTAAATGGTGTGTAAATTTATTATTTTGAATTAATTGTCCTTCAACATCTACAGATATTTCTATATTTAATGTTTCAGCTATCATTTCTATTGTTTTTTACATTGTTTAAATTTAATCCAGTAGAGTTGAATTATGATATTAATAAAATATGATTTGTTTACTTGAGATATCTTTAATTATACCATTATTTTAATAAATGATCTATTCTACGATTCTTGTTAGATTTATCAACTAATTAATATTGATATAATTATTAATATGGATATTTGTTATTATTACTTCTTTGCATTTATTTTTTTCCTTTAGTTAATATTTGATCTAATTTTGAATTTAAAATACATGATCTAACTAATGATACATACGTTACATAATTTAATCTTCAATTAATGGTTAAAGTTTCCCGCGATTTTAGTAATAATACTATAGGACAAACATCACGCAAACTGTAGATGTAAATAAATATATAGTTGGTCCAAACACAAGATGACTTAACGCCACCATAAATAAGCAATATTTTACCAAAAATATTAGCATTTCGTTTATATTCCCTGCTGTTTAAGCTCCGAATACACATATTCCTATTGCCATTAGATTATCGGTCAACATAACATATGCCTATTAATTCTTATTTAAACAATTAACAACAATTTAGTATATTATTTCATGATTTATTATATTATTTCTTGTTTTTGATATTTTAAAATCATTTTTCTGATATTTATTGATATTAAATAATTAAACAATAGCTTGTATAGCTCTTATTGATTTTATTATCAATTATACTAGTAATAACTTTGTATTTATAATAGTATTTAAGTAATAGTGTTATAAGGAAGTGATACAAATGATTACATATACGCTCAGGAAGTAGTAAATTCTTTCTTTGCGATAGTCATTATAGATTATCATTTTAAGAAGTGGTTCTGAGTTATTATGAATTAACAAACTTAATATATGTAATTACAATTTTAATGTAAATTTGAAAAAAATAAACAAATTATTGTTAACATTCCAAATCACATGAATTTGAAGTATTTATATTAATATCAAAATTGGAGAGTATATTACTTTTTTAATATAAAAATTAATAAGTCTTTTCTATTATATAAATCCTTTATATTGCTTGTATTATTATTAGATTCACGTGATAATGTAGTGTTATTATTAAATGCAAAGTATACATTGTTATATTTATTTGCACTTTCAAAAATAATAATTAGTAAACTATGAAACGATTAATTCAGGTTCTTTTCAATATCTCTCTTTTGTACTAAATAAACTGATTGATTGAAAAGACATGACTTTGAAATATAACAATATGCTATGTTAACGATAGTACTCTTTTAACAGTCAGCTCTTAGCTATCATTTTTTCCATCAGCTCTTTAATTGAACAACTGTTTTAGTAAGTATGCGGTCGAAGATTAATTGAGTTGAGAGGTTTATTTTATGTTATTAATTTTGTTGAAACGAAATAATGTTAAGCTTGTCAGTATTTCCACTTCGCAAATAATTAACAAAATTCTCGAAATCGACTTCAACCATTTAATAGGTAAATTACTATTTTCGTGTTCAATATATATTAAAACATATTATTCGTATTTTAAATCACTTTATTCATTTTTATAAATGTGTGTGTACCCTCTTATGTCATTTTATTCACTAATATGCGTTTTATAACACTCTGGACACAAATGATATCCTTTGCACGAACACACATATCTGCTATTACATTATTTGCAGCCGACACATTACACACTTACTTTTGTATATACATGATAGTGTTTATATGCTTCTATTACTGGTTCTTTAATTGGGCTTACTGGTTGGTTACAACCTTCAATTTTTCGTGGTGTAGCTTTAATTTCATATTTTGTTAGATTTATTTTCATTTAATCAATTATGCTTTCAATATAATCCGTTATTTTAATTTCTTTATATTCTGGATGCAATAATTTCATCAAAGAAAACCCATTAACTAATATTACTTACATAAAATAAATAAACATCCTTGTGGTCCAACGAGTACATCGTCCTGGAAACTTAATATTTTTTGTAAGTTGGTCTATAATCAACTCCTTTATAATTATTATTGTAGTAACGAACTATTTCAGGTTGTTCTCTGGGAATACCACGAGAACTTACAAATTCTTACAATTAACAGGGTTATTTCACAAATTTTGATTTTGTATATATCATGGTTAAAGTTTTCTACTTTTTGCATTACCAGGTTTATTTTAGCTCAAAACTTCTTCTTCATGATCATTAAATATTTTATTTAGTTCTTCTAGATCATCTTCGTCATATTCATAGTCAGAATTTTCAGATTCTTCTTCATCAGATTCTATACCGTCTAAATTTGTCGATTTCTTCTAAATTATCGATTTCTTCTTCAGGTTAATCTAATAACAATTTAATATGACCATAACAGACATTAGAATGTATTTCCTCCCATTCTCTGCAAGACATTCCAACTTCATCAGCTATAAACTAATTGCGTATTTTAGTGTTCTTAGACCAATTATCTTTGACAGATCCTCGCTCTTTACCTGATATCATCATTGTAAATAGTATCATTAAGTATTTATCGAATTCTGATTTAGTTAATCTAGAATGCCCTCCATATTTCTACATTTTTCTTACTTCTGTCAAAGTTTTAATGTTATTATAGAATTATGGAGTAAATAATTATGTATGGGTTTCATAGATGCTTTCATTCATTGTTGGCATTATTTTTGTTAGGTGCGAAGTGGAAATACTGACAAGCTTAACATTATTTCGTTTCAACAAAATTAATAACATAAAATAAACCTCTCAACTCAATTAATCTTCGACCGCATACTTACTAAAACAGTTGTTCAATTAAAATAAAATAATAATAACATTAAATTAAAATAACTTGTACACTAAACTAAAATAACTTATATTAGAGCATACGCAGATTTGAAATATCTGCGCATTTAATTTATATGCGCATAAAAATTATATGCACACCACGAAAAACATGTGCATATAAAAAAGTTCTGCATATCTTTACGTATGTGCATATTACTATAAATCTTACATAAATATATATTTACCCACTCCTATCATATAAATGGACTGAATTCATAACTGAAATAAGAATAAAAATATATGATATTAAAATATTTGTTATATTTCATTTTAGTCCAATAATTCGCAGTTTTCTTTAACATTCAATGTCTTAAATAGACATATGTGATTTAGTTCATTTTATTCCATTGACTACTATAGCATGAGAGATTCTACTGATTTAACGTAAATCTTCATCAAAAGTAAGTGAATTCCAAAAATACGACCGAATCATGTTATATTACAAATTTCTAAAGTATTTATACAAAAAATAATTTTAGAATTACAACTACGTAAATATTAACTTGTTTTATACTTTATTGTATTAAATTGTATGTATTGAGCACTATTTAAAATAATTATTTGATCTAAAACTTATGATAATTCGTGTGAACTTACAGATCCTGTTAAAATATTCAAATATTTTCACTCCAATTCAATATCCAATTCAAATAATATAATAATAATTTCAGTCCAATCGAATCCGAACCGTTTTTTCGTCAACTTAAAAGGGAAACCGAATTTCCTTCCAGAATTTGGCCCAGAACTTCTTCGAAACGACTATTTTACCGTTTTCTCCGGCCAAAACTGAGAGGGAATCAACGGCCGAACCTACTAAATCGAAGTAAGTGGTGTCGTAACCAAGAGTTATTCCGGTTAAATCACCGTTGTCCAGGACTATCTGAGTGGTTGTGGTTAAAAACGGCTTTAAGTTGAGGAGTAAGTCGGGAATTGGAAGGTGGGAGAGGAAAATGGTTGAATTAGGTTATTATGTGACTATAGTTGCAAAATCTAGAGTGGGCTGGTTTTCTGAAGTTATTTTGAAGACCGAAACTTGCTTGTAGTTGAAAACAGGTGCGTACGGAGACTAAAGCTTCAAATTGTCGATGATTTCGCGCATAAAATCGAAACTGTGATCGAAATTGAGAGGTTTTAATTACACGTAAGTTACTTACACGTTTGGAATCAACTTTTGGAACATTTACTCCTCTCTTACAATAAGCATCACCTTAGTTGCGAACTACATTTTATTTGGTTTTGTCTACAACTAAACACAGTAATATTTCTGAACTTTTTTTGGAATTCGGGAGTGAAATTTTATAAATATAATGCATTACATACCCTTCGAAATATTAAAGTAAAATAACTTCATTTTTAAGTTTCCTTTACACTCCATTTTTCCGACCTGATTTTGGCCTTATCTTGATGCCCGTCACATCTGCAAACATTTTATTACTATATTAATACAAGTGATATTAAGGTTATCTAACGCACTTGACTTGTATTGCTTCTGTAGCTCTATATTTGGAGAAAAGATCAAAATTTTCAATTTCTAATATTTCTTCAAAGTAAATAAATGCACAAAAGTTGCTTAAATACTGGTTCTCATGCTGCGGCAATCCAGACTTATTTTCAGATATGATGCCAAATAAAGAAACTACAAATATCATAATTTTTCTAATTTCAAAATCTTCTCAAATTAGTTTGCTTTTGAAAAAATGTTGAAAAAACATTTTCGCGATCATTCATATATTTCTTCTAGGAATCATTTTTAGATGTTCAAAAATCGCTGGTGAGCACTATACGTTCTTATCGATTCGAATTGCTGAGTTATCACACTTTACCTACAAATTTTTGAATTCGAAAACACAACAATGAAGTTTGTAGTAGCTGAATTTAATTTAGAATTGATATTATTAAGTGGTCATTATTTCATTAATAAAGTATTGGTTAATATCTTATCATTAATTATTGACAACAAAATATTTTTGGTGGTCTAAAAGGAGGTCTCGGAACTATTAAACTTCAATAATGTAAGCAAATATTTAAGAACAATTATATTAACTTCTACTAAAGATTAAATGCTTTAAGTTTTATTTCTTAGAATTATACTATATATAATTTTGTAAATGCTAGGAAGGAGATAGGAATGTAATAAGTCTCAACTGCATTAAATGTATTTTGTATTAAATAAGCTCCTCATTATGTATCAATCGGAGTAAATGTATTGTACTCCTATTATTGAATTTTGAAACCTTAATTCTAATCATAATAATATTTTTACACAATACCAAATATTTAAATAATTTTAGGTCATAAAGTCTCTTTGAATTAATTTCTACGTCGTTCAGTTCTCAATCTTATTTACATTACAATACTTTAGCACTATGAATACAATTTATGATGAAGTGGAGTTTAATAAAACTTAAAAAATTATTAAACTGTTTAGTATATTTATATTAATATGAGACCAAGTAGTTTTGATTAAGTATCGTATTTTAGTAGATATTAGAAGGGGCAAATAGTCGAAGTTGTAAGACTCAGAGAATTATTACGTAAGAAGCGCAAATCCTTTACGTGTATACATAGTTACTGTCAGACTATACCAATAAACTGTACTGCTTCTATACAGAATCAATATGAGCTGTTAAGTGCAGCTAAAATATGATCACTATTAAGTTTTTTTAGCTTATTAAATTTAGGTAACTAATTAGTGCTGTGAAGCAATCAGATAATTTAATTGTAATAGTTTAATTTAAAACTCCACAGAATGTATTTTCGAAAAATATTATTTTCAATATTTTGATATTTGTTGGTTGTTGAAACAAATTAACTAAGTCAAAACTTGACGAGACACCATTTACTATTTCAGTAAATATCTTCAAAAAAACCTGGATTACCGCAGCCGCTCCTTCAGTTTTTACTATTGTATTTAATCCCGTTTCTTTCACAAATATTCTATTGAAATTATGAAACACTCGAAACTTAAATCGCCGTTCAATGTATCGCACAATAAATTGAGTCAACATGCTAGCGATGTGCAAGTTTCCATCAAGTTAAAGCTGTGTGCCGATAAAAAGTTGAAAATAATAAAGCGTCTTTTACAATCTATTTTTTCAAAACAAATACTTTAATTTATATTGAAATGAATAATTTAACAAAGAATCCCAAGTTGCTTAGTGCACCAAATAGTTGTGGCTTCAGTTATAATTACGTTTAGTAACCATATTTGAAGTGTAAATTTTGGAGTGTGATGCATAATTTAAATAAAATTTTACTTTATTATTCGCAGCCAAGGTAAAACAAATTCATTCAATTAATTGCAACACGCCTTCTGATCTCGGTCCCAACTCGATTACTGTAACTAAACTAGTTAATTTTCTAACTTTTAAATAAACTCATGAGTTTTACAGGTATTTCTAGCTGAGACATAAAACTAATAAAACAACCATGGGATTTAGTAAATTTAAGAAATAATATAAACTATCATGACTTGTGGATTTTTCTTTCCTAAACGAAACCAATGTAATAAATCAAGAATACTAAAAACTTTGATGTTTTATGACATTATTAGTTAACATTACGCTGAAGTATTAAAAACATGATTTAAATTGGAAACAGAATATATAGTTGCTATCCAACCATGCACAAGAGCTTAGTTACATATTTATTTTTAGAACTTGTAATTCTAAGCAACACTAAACATTTATTCAATATAGTAGTGATTGACTAAATAATACACAATATCACAAAGTGTAATAAGTCGCATCGCTAATATAACTATTCGCTTTTAGTTTTTAATATTTTATTATTTGTTCACATATATTCTAAATATTATAATACAAACTATTCTAGTTCCTATCTCGAGAAAGTGTGAATAAAGTACCCCAAATAACCATTATTTTAATGTTATAACCCCAAAAATAGTTGTCGTGCCATAAATATCAGCTTATTAGCTAAAGTGTTCGAATGAAGCATTATTAATGAAAGCAAACATTGAACTAAAGGATTGAAATAACGAGAATAACATTGTTTAGTGAATATGATTCATGTTCAAGTTTTTTGATTATATTTTTCGTTATAATTTTTCAGAAATCAGAGAAATTTTTTATAAGAAAGCGAACAACTACTTTATTTATACTATAATCATCGTTTTATAATTGTTTTAGATTCGTTTACATTACACAGTAACTAATTATGTATTTGTTATAGTAATATTAGATGATTAGCTATTTTCATACTCAATTTCCTCTTAAATATTAATAATTTTTTATTGTTTACATTTATCGTAATAATTAATAAATGCTTTCCTTGTTTATGATATCGAATAATGTGTTAAATCTGATGTTGTCTAGTATTCAAATTACAAATAACCATTTGTCATAATTATTGAAACTTCTACATTAAAATATTATGCTAGTTTTTAAGTAATATGTGACAAGTAACTACTATAATCACTGGGTCGAGTAATATTGGTGTGTACGCTAACCGTTATGCAATCTTTTGTTATATTTAATAAAATACCATTTGTACTTGAAATTAACTGCTCAACAGCTCTAGTGAATTATAAAAATTAATCAATTGTTAAATAATTTATAATATTAATTTATATATTAACATTTTGATTACAATCTGTAATCTTATGGCTTGAATTACTTTTAACAAAAATATTATTAATTTTTTAATATACACCATCCATAATTTAATGCTCTATTAACGGTTAAAGTTTCCCACGATTTTAGTAATAATACTATAGGACAAACATTACGCAAACTGTAGATGTAAATAAATATATTGTTGGCCCAAATACAAAATGACTTAAAATTACCATTAAAATGCAATATTTTACTAAAAATATTAACATTTCGTTTGTATTTGCTGCAGTTTGTGCTCCAAATACACATATTCCAATTGACATAAGATTATCAGTCAAAATCACTTGAGCTTACTAGTTTTTGTTCAAACAATTAATAAATATCTGATATATAATTTCAGTATTCACAATAGAATTTCTAATATTCGAAACATATATATCTTTTTAATATTTTAATGATATTTTAAATAGCAATGATGTTGCATATATTGATCTTACTGCTTTAATGGTTAATTGAATAATTTATTAATTAGTACTAATAATTGTATTTAAATAGTAGTGTTATAATGACGCAATAGTAATTACAACATAAATTATTAAAAAATAATAAGTTCTTTCCATACGATAGTCATTAAACGATAGCATAATAATGAAGTGGATACGTTTCTCTAATTTTATATTAAAGCATCAATATGTTATTTAATGTTGACCTAACATTTACAAATCTAATTAAAAATTTGTAAATCTAATTCGATTTATAAGTGTTATCATAAACATGTATATTGAAAAACTGAGAAGAACTGTAACATAGAAATTTGTTGTAACTTTAATCTAAATTGAATTTTGTAAATTAATAATTACAATAAAGTTGTATATTTACTGATAACATAAACACTAAGGTTGTATGATTTTATCAACTGCAAAGTAAAAAACAGGTACTTTTTTATTCAAAATCAGGTGCAATATAATAAAAATTACAATTTTCTAACTCACTCTCTGCCTTTTTGGCGGTCGAATTTAACGATTCCGACAACTTGTTTTTCTACGAGGTTTCTTTTGGTTTGGTAGACGAAGTCGTTGATTTCTTGAGCGCCTTGTTTGTTTACGCCTTGCATTTGTTCTCTGGATGCTTGTTGGTTGAATTTTCCGACTTCTCGTTGTGCCTCTGTGGCCCTTTTGATTTTTTCACTGTCGTTTTCGTAGAATATGTCAACTGGTGGTTTTGGTTTGAATTGTGTGACGAGTCTGGAGTGGTCGTTTGTGTCCATTTGGTCGAAGTCTTTCACCGGGCTTTTTGGGTACCTCGTTTGTATGTACTATTCGGTCACGTTGTATCCCCCGAAGTCGTTTTTGAAGTTGTTTTTGTTCATTTTGCTCATCTCAAGGTGTCCGTCATCGCCCATAACGAGAGCTGTACACACTGGAACGGATAAATTAGTCATTTAACACACAGCGCCCCTTGTGGATATCGTCTCCCTCCCCACCGTGTTGAAGCTGGGTGTGATTGGTTTCCTCTCGGTGGAGAGCATTCCGAGTGCTTTTTTGTTCCTCTGTTCTTCCAATTCGGTGTGTTCCCTGCACTCTTCAACCGTTCGCTGCTTGTCGGGGGTGAACGGCTCCTAGTTCTCCTCTTGAATTCTTCTGATTAGTTCTGAGGGTTAGTCGCCTCTGTGACCAGTTTTTATGTTTCTTGAAGATTAACGGTCGAATTGAATTAGTCTTTGGCCTGATTTTGGGCGCAAATCGTTAACTGATTTTACATCCGAGGTTGGGGCGTTAAATTGAGCTTTATCGCCCACTATCTTAGCATTATAGGATATTTTATCAAGTAGTTAAGCTGACATGTTCTTGGACACTGGGGACCCGTTGGGGTACTTGAAGACGTCATAGATTTGATTCTCGAGCTTCACGCGCTGATCCTGCGCTGTTTTCAGTTGGCGGTCAGTGCGCGGTCTGAATGACTCTGTTGGGAGCAGACCTACATCAATACGCGCTGCCGGGGAGGATGCGCGGTCGAATTGCTTCGCGAAGCTGCTTTGCGGTTTTTGTGGCGATTTTGTTCTGTTTGGTGACGAACCTCTATCCTCCATAACTGGTTATTCTTTGAACGCGGTTTATTACCGTTAACTTATTCTGGCTTCAGCTTGTGCGATTGCAGCTGCGTATTCTGTTGTGATTGTTTTTTGTCCGACTGTTTTGTTCAGGTACTTGAGTTTGGCCACCATTTTTGTGTCTAGTGTTTTCTGCTCGTTATTAATCAGTTAACTGTTAAGTCTAACTAAATCTGGTCTGGTGACTGAGTTGTTAGTGTAGCTGTTGAAGCCCGGTCTCTGCTCAACGATGAGGTTAGCGTTTATGTTGGTTGCGTTTGGGAAGTAGTTCGGGTTTGTTCTCTAGTTGAATTCCTCTTGTTGAACTAGTTTTTATTTTAGGTTTTGTTCCTGTTTGTTTATTTTGTGTTACTTTTAAAGTTCTTCGTAGTGGAGTTGTTAAAGCATTTTGAACGCGTCGGCGTTTTTGTTCGTGTTCGTTTGCATTGCGTCCTTGTCAATGCCCCACTCTCTCCAGGGGGACTGTGGTTTGAGCTGCTGCTGAACGTCCTTTGGAACGAATTTCTTGGGCGGGGACTGCAGGTTTTATTTAAGGGGTGACCTGATGGGTGAACCTTGGCTGCACACGGTGGTTCTGGTGTACTCTTTCATTTTTTATTAATCGATTTCGAACGCTACCTTGTCCTTCTCGCTGTTTGTTACTATTTTGTTCGATTAATTCCTGTCTGGGCTCTTAAACACGGCTGATGGCTTGGTCGCGTTCGAAGCCGTTTTCTGAATTGATTTGTAGTTCAAAACACCGTCCTAATGGTCAATTGTCATCTCCTCCTTCTTCGTCTTTATGGTCACGTTCATCGGCTCCTGCTTTGGGAACTTGGTCGTCGGAGCCCTCGGAACTGTGTAGTCGTACTTCGGAATCCCCTTTATTTCAGAGCGCGGAATCGGAGACTGATTCCTGTTAAAAACCTCCTTGTCTCTACCCACTCTGTTAAAATGAGGCTCAGTAACTACTTTTTCCTTGAGCATGCGCTCGTGCTCGAGCTTGGAGAGGTACCCGCGCCCACGAATCGCGTCCTCGTGCGAGACCAGACGCACCTGATTTTTCTCGAACCTGGTCTGCGACTTGGGTGCGATTAACACGGTTTTAGATGCGGGGGACTGCTATGTAGTTTACAAAAAGCCGTCGTTCGCTATGTTTATCTGTGATATCTAAGACGCAGCCCACAATTACTATTACGCTGACATAACTTACGATTAAACTAGCTGCTCAGATGGAGGAACCGCCTTCGGATGCTCCGGCTGAATTAAAATTGCTGTATCTGGAACTTACAACATTTTTTGCGCGAGGAGCGGAAAATTAAAACAAATATAATATATTTATTTAAAAAGCTTATTTTCGCATTATTATAAGCTTATTGTACGTTTATTTTAGAAAATTAATAGCTATGAGTCACTCAAAAAAAATAGACAAAATAAAAAACAAAATATTTTTTCTCACTCGCTCATGTTCCAAGTTTTCAATTGTCGACGGCCGAGCCAGTATTGCCTTCGTGTTATCAAAATATAACTCTTTATAAGCAAGAGCAAACACTGTAAAATCCCGGCCACTCCCACTTTGGGTAGCCTTACTCGCTTTCTAGAGCGCTTTTTGACATTTTCAGCCAAAACTAGTAAAGCAGTAGGTAAAATGAATTCATTTTCAATTTATTAATTTAATATTCATAATATATTTACAAATATTGTATATTTTGAATATATTGTTATTATTATACATTTTATTATGACACCACTCCAAACAAGAATATAATATTGTTTTGAAGTGCTTATTCTTTAATATATAGAATAGAAAACAGCACTATAGTAAATAGTGTGTGTTTTAAACTTAGACCATGCAAGTATAAATGAAAGCTGAGTGAGTGAGATATATATAATATAATATCTACCATCAAAATGACGCCATGTATGGAAGTGGACATATTATTTTACTATAAAATATATTGTTTCTATTAGCATGAATCCATGACAAAAGTGGGTTTTCTATTAAAATTTCACTTCTATACAATGTAAAATTTACCAATATTATAATCTAGTTAGTGATATAATTTGGAAATACACCACACAATTGTATTTTAATAAGTCATTTTTGTAATTCTGTGTTATAATAAAATCTCGTAGAATGAAGCTTTCAATTAATCATGATTCTTCGCGTTAACCGGAATTTCAGTATAGTTCAGTAGTAATACCAGCTTCAATATAACGGTTTCTAGAGCTGAAATATTTAAATCAACGGAGACTTGCTGGTATTGCATTTAAATTTTGTCATTGAGTAATTAATCAAAATTTATAGCTTTGAACGCAGAAAATAAAGCAAGTAATAGTACAACTTTATTAATTGAGATCTAAAAACTAAACAGCGTAACAGGCAAATCAATACTAAATATAAAATATTAAATCAACTGTTATTCTGGATGGAAGCCTGAAGAAATCCCAAAAATATAGTTGATATAAAGTAGCTGTTCACAAGCGAATTTAGTTTAAAATAATTTTGTAATCCATATTCACTTATTATTAGTTTGTGTAAGTAATTGAGCTCAAAAGTCAAATCTTCACAACTAAAAGCTTAAAATTTTAGAAAATACAATAAATTTTTTAATACATCTGTCTAAGTAGCTACAATTATATTACTATCTAATAATAATATTTATCTAATTCGCAAGCCCCGATAATTACAAAACCGAACACTTCTTCAACAAAAATGTTAAGAGTTGTGTCTAAAAATAATTACATGCAAGATCATTACAGATCCTTTGCCTAGTTGAGTACAAATATTTATTATTATCCATTACATTGATAAAAGATAGTAGAGATGCAATTTTGGTTGAGTAACCACAAGTACCAAAATCTTACTCAAGATCTGCAACAATGCAATCACATAAGTTGTGGGAACTAAAAGTATATTTTAATTATTTTTGGATTTAATAAAGGAAATCAGTATCGAGCTGGATTAAATAACTGTTAAAGTACTGAAATATCCATTATTGATGAATATAATAATAACTTAATTGAAGGAAATCGTTGGTGAAGATAATAATAAATACAGTTGTTGATGAGATATGCAATATACTGTAACAATACCAGACTTCAAAAACCACTATTTCTCTTACAATTAGACAATGTTAAAACATTGCTTGATGGGAGTGATGTGTTATATTAATACAAAACAAAAAAGTCGCCTATCTTTAAGTGTGAGCTCTTGTTTTCCCCTACTTAAAAGCTTCTAGCTCACACGCTAAATTTGCTATAATAAAGAAAAAACGCTAAAAAGATATAGAATATGTACAAATCACTCAGCAACCAGTGCTACTTAAGCCGCTTATCCAGTTATCACAATTTTGTTATAAAATCCCATTGATATAATTTTCTCCAGTTGAAAATGAAGTGTCTATAAAAATTGTACACGTAGAAAATGGGGCAAAAATTAGACTACGCGATGTGTTGCTCTAAACTTATAATGATTATATGTTAGAATTAGAAACATAAATATTGTGACTTGAAGCACATCCTATAAATCCTCCAGCACTATTATTATCCGCTGAAATGATAGAATTTTAAACAGACACATCTTAAAACATGTATATACCAAATTTCGCGTAATTATACCATCCATACGACCACCCAATAATACCACCGGTATGATTGGCAGAACTAATGTTACTATTATTTATTACTACATGTTAAATATAAAATGTTTCTGCGAAATCATTGCGCCCAACAACACCGGCTACCTATCCCTAAGAAGTATTGCTATATATTATAGTGTTAACAGTTATTGTTGTATTCATAACTTCTAGTACGCACCCTATTCCCAATTATGTTTAACCCATAAGTCCAAAAGCGTATAACTGAAGTGCTTAAATGATGAATGTAACTGATGATTATTATATTGAAACATTACCTTCACTATATCCAATTAAACCAAATTTAGAAAATTATTAAGATGTGCTACTTAATTATTATTAAAAGCACATTTTGAATATTGTTATATTACTTTACAAATATTTTGAAGATCCAACTAATAATCCAGAAGCTTAAACAAAATTAGTCTTATATATCTAAAAACAATCATAAATAAGCGAATTTACTTTTAAAGTAGTTCTTTCACCATATGTAAGTAAACCGCCATACTGATAGAAATATGAACTATTTGACTAAACTTGATTTGCCAATGATGGATCGCTTATGTCGCCTATTATAATTGTAATATTATTTAGAAATGTTGCGGAATATACTTGCATACTAAAGAATAATGATGACTGCTTGCCAGCAATGAAAGTATTAGGTTTGAAGTTAACATTGTTTATTTTAAGCGCTACATAATATGAATAATATGAAATTAAAGATATACAACCGTAACTTTAATAATCTCCCAAAATTTAATAGTTAGAAATATTAATTTGTCCACTTGTATAGTTAATAAGAGATATATTGCCCCATGACTGTAAAAATGATAGATTGATCAGCAAGTTAGTAATATTGCTTGTTGATAATGAATTTACTAAAATGTTAAACTAGCCTAAATTCGCTGATAATGTTGTTCCATCTTTAGATATTATTTTCATTTAACTTATATATGCTTCCCCACTAGTTGTAAGAAGCTGACCACCAGATAACACTTCATTTCCTAATTATATTTTTATATTATTAAATATTATCCTATTGTAGAATAAAGGTAATGTAGCAGCACCATACACATTATCATCAATGTTTATAAAGGAGTTATTTAGTGTAATAGAGGTGTTAAAAACATATCCATTTGTGAAATTATTTACACTTACAGTTTTTGTAATAGCAGAAATATCAAATGTAGAAATGTAAATAGATTGACTACATGAAATTGAACTATCATTGTAATCGATTATATCCATAGTTTCACATGAGGCGTTCACCACATACTTACCAATAGGACACCTGCAGGCCCCATTAGACAATGTCTGACCTGAGATCACATTGCACACACAGACACCATTATCTGGAACTGAATTTGCTGGACAAGTGCACGATGGAGTAGCTGAGTTCAACATCGTCTGACCCTGAATTTGATTGCATACACACTTGGTCCCAACAATTTGAGAATTTGCTGGACAAGTACAAACATTTCCGATTGGAGAAGAATATGTTGGACATACACAAGAAGTTCCAGAAATATATGCGTGCGTGTTATCGCAAATACATACTCCGGAAAACAACGTGGATCCGTAAGGACAAACGCAAGATGTTCCAGAAACATACGAATTTACGTCAGTGCAACGACATCTTCCTTGAATTACTTATTGTCCTGAAATCGGGCATATAACTTAAACACACGTTCCATTCACCATTTGATTTCCTGGTATTTTAGAACAATTGAATTCTATTATCACGTTATTCTATTGTTATATTATTTCGTTTAATGTAGATATTATCTCCTTCAAATCAGTAATATTCCCATTAATAGTACTTATGTTGTTATTAATAGTACTCATATTTTCATTAACGTTAGAGATGTTGTTGAAAATCCTCCAATCTAGCACTGTTGAATTTTGCTGAAGGTGCAGGTCTCCCTAAGTGTAGTTTCCAAGAATTTACTGCTCAATCTGGGAGGTGTTGAACGTGTTGGAACTGTTGTGAATACTTAAATTCAAAGCATTAATTTAATTGGCAAGCTCTGAAATTTCATCTTCGATTTGTTAAAGCTGTTGGCTATCTATGTTGCTCGACATATTTTGAATGGCATTCAAGATGTTCACACATGCGGATCCGTTAAGTAAATATCCATATACACAAACACATCGGTTATCCACGAACTCGAATGGATCAACACACCATAGAGCACCGTTTACCAATTTACCATGTTTTAAATCCTCTAGGCAGATTCCGTACACCACTTTAAGGCCACCACATATCTCACATTCCACTTCATCGCTCCCAATTATATCAATGATTGCGCTAGTATTTCCGAAACGAGGAGTAGTATCAACGCAAACTTTAAATGTGCTTATGGTGAGTGTTTAGTTTGCTTCTGCACGCGAGGCAATATATCCGTTGTTAGGTCCGTCCTATAAATTGCTGCCAGCTAGCTTGCAGTCCACGATGGAGAAGTTTGTAAGTGATTATATGATCATGTTCACAAGACCAGACGAGTTAAAGCTGGATAGTCTAAATTGAACAAAAGTTTGTTGAAGTCTGAAACTATCAAAAGCTTATATTATTACTCCAGATATTTACATCCCAGATCCAACGAATAATAATGTTGAATTGAAAACCTCAATGTCACATTTGAGGCAAATGAGAGCGCCGACCACAACTTGGAAGTCGATAGCGATGCTAACGATTGAGTCCCTAACAGTTTAACTGAAGGTATTCAAGCCAAAGAGCGCGAATGTGTTCACTTCCATATCGTTTACACGGACGTCTATAACTGACTGTTAAGTGATGTTATTTTAAATAAAAAGCTGTATATTCTTTTACTTCTGCGTCATGTATACGTTGTTTTGCACTTTAACATTGTTCATGGAGTTGGATTTCTAGCAGTACAATTGCTGATTGTTGTTTACAAGGATACTGTTTTTGCACAGAATGTTACTATTTACATTTAATTGTTTGAATACTATTAGTATAGAAGAAAGCATGGTATTTATTTGATAGAATTAACTTGTTTTACATGATTAATTAGATATTTAAGAGCCTATTAGATGAAACCTATATTCAGTGTATGATTTTCATATTATCTCTTACCATCAAAATGACGCCATGTATGGAAGTGGACATATTATTTTACTATAAAATATATTGTTTCTATTAGCATGAATCCATGACAAAAGCGGGTTTCTATTAAAATTTCACTTCTATACAATGTAAAATTTACCAATATTATAATCTAGTTAGTGATATAATTTGGAAATACACCACACAATTGTATTTTAATAAGTCATTTTTGTAATTCTGTGTTATAATAAAATCTCGTAGAATGAAGCTTTCAATTAATCATGATTCTTCGCGTTAACCGGAATTTCAGTATAGTTCAGTAGTAATACCAGCTTCAATATAACGGTTTCTAGAGCTGAAATATTTAAATCAACGGAGACTTGCTGGTATTGCATTTAAATTTTGTCATTGAGTAATTAATCAAAATTTATAGCTTTGAACGCAGAAAATAAAGCAAGTAATAGTACAACTTTATTAATTGAGATCTAAAAACTAAACAGCGTAACAGGCAAATCAATACTAAATATAAAATATTAAATCAACTGTTATTCTGGATGGAAGCCTGAAGAAATCCCAAAAATATAGTTGATATAAAGTAGCTGTTCACAAGCGAATTTAGTTTAAAATAATTTTGTAATCCATATTCACTTATTATTAGTTTGTGTAAGTAATTGAGCTCAAAAGTCAAATCTTCACAACTAAAAGCTTAAAATTTTAGAAAATACAATAAATTTTTTAATACATCTGTCTAAGTAGCTACAATTATATTACTATCTAATAATAATATTTATCTAATTCGCAAGCCCCGATAATTACAAAACCGAACACTTCTTCAACAAAAATGTTAAGAGTTGTGTCTAAAAATAATTACATGCAAGATCATTACAGATCCTTTGCCTAGTTGAGTACAAATATTTATTATTATCCATTACATTGATAAAAGATAGTAGAGATGCAATTTTGGTTGAGTAACCACAAGTACCAAAATCTTACTCAAGATCTGCAACAATGCAATCACATAAGTTGTGGGAACTAAAAGTATATTTTAATTATTTTTGGATTTAATAAAGGAAATCAGTATCGAGCTGGATTAAATAACTGTTAAAGTACTGAAATATCCATTATTGATGAATATAATAATAACTTAATTGAAGGAAATCGTTGGTGAAGATAATAATAAATACAGTTGTTGATGAGATATGCAATATACTGTAACAATACCAGACTTCAAAAACCACTATTTCTCTTACAATTAGACAATGTTAAAACATTGCTTGATGGGAGTGATGTGTTATATTAATACAAAACAAAAAAGTCGCCTATCTTTAAGTGTGAGCTCTTGTTTTCCCCTACTTAAAAGCTTCTAGCTCACACGCTAAATTTGCTATAATAAAGAAAAAACGCTAAAAAGATATAGAATATGTACAAATCACTCAGCAACCAGTGCTACTTAAGCCGCTTATCCAGTTATCACAATTTTGTTATAAAATCCCATTGATATAATTTTCTCCAGTTGAAAATGAAGTGTCTATAAAAATTGTACACGTAGAAAATGGGGCAAAAATTAGACTACGCGATGTGTTGCTCTAAACTTATAATGATTATATGTTAGAATTAGAAACATAAATATTGTGACTTGAAGCACATCCTATAAATCCTCCAGCACTATTATTATCCGCTGAAATGATAGAATTTTAAACAGACACATCTTAAAACATGTATATACCAAATTTCGCGTAATTATACCATCCATACGACCACCCAATAATACCACCGGTATGATTAGCAGAACTAATGTTACTATTATTTATTACTACATGTTAAATATAAAATGTTTCTGCGAAATCATTGCGCCCAACAACACCGGCTACCTATCCCTAAGAAGTATTGCTATATATTATAGTGTTAACAGTTATTGTTGTATTCATAACTTCTAGTACGCACCCTATTCCCAATTATGTTTAACCCATAAGTCCAAAAGCGTATAACTGAAGTGCTTAAATGATGAATGTAACTGATGATTATTATATTGAAACATTACCTTCACTATATCCAATTAAACCAAATTTAGAAAATTATTAAGATGTGCTACTTAATTATTATTAAAAGCACATTTTGAATATTGTTATATTACTTTACAAATATTTTGAAGATCCAACTAATAATCCAGAAGCTTAAACAAAATTAGTCTTATATATCTAAAAACAATCATAAATAAGCGAATTTACTTTTTAAAGTAGTTCTTTCACCATATGTAAGTAAACCGCCATACTGATAGAAATATGAACTGTTTATTAAACTTGATTTACCAATGATGGATCGCTTATGTCGCCTAGTATAATTGTAATATTATTTAGAAATGTTGCGGAATATACGTGCATACTAAAAATAATGATGACTGCTTGCCAGCAATGAAAGTATTAGGTTTGAAGTTAACATTGTTTATTTTTAAGCGCTACATAATATGAATAATATGAAATTAAAGATATACAACCATGTTTAATAATCTCCCAAAATTTAATAGTTAGAAATATTAATTTGTCCACTTGTATAGTTAATAGAATATGTGCCCCATGACTGTAAAAATGATAGGTGATCAACAAGTTAGTAATATTACTATGGTCTGCCTATTAGGTTAATATATTAAACTATCCTAAATTAGCCGTTATAATCGTTCCATCTTTAGATATTATCTTCATTTAACTTATAATAATATATCTGTTATTAGTTAGTAGTTAACCACCGGAAACAATCTAATCACCAAGCTATATTTTTATATTCTGGAAGTTTGATTGATTTTAGAATAATGGTAAAGTACTTGCTCCATAAATATAATCGTTAATATTTATGAATGCATTGGATATATTGACAGTAGTACTGAAAACGTACCCATTAGTAAAATTATTAGCACTTACGGATTTAGTTATCGCAATAATATCGAATGTTTAAATATATATCGGTTGGCTGCATTACACAGAGCTATCGTTGTAGTCGATAATATCTATTGTAACACAAGAGGTGTTTACCACATACTTACCAATAGGACACCTGCAGGCTCCATTAGACAATGTCTGACCAGCGATTACGTTGCAAACACAGACTCCATTATCTGGAACTGAATTTGCTGGACAACTACACGATGGAGTGGCTGTGTTCAACATTGTCTGGCCCTGAATTTGATTGCATGCACACTTGGTCCCAACAATTTGAGAATTAGCTGGACAAGTGCAGACGTTTCCGATTGGAGAAGAATATGTTGGACATACACATGAAGTACCCGAAATATATGCATGCGTGTTATCGCAGATACATACTCCGGAAAACAACGTGGATCCGAAAGGACAGACGCAAGATGTTCCAGAAACATACGAATTCACATCGGTGCAACGACATCTTCCTTGAATTACTTATTAACCAGAAATAGTGCAATTAACCTGTGTGCATGTCCCGTTAATCATCTGGTATCCTGGTATTTTAGAACAGTTGAATTCTATTATCACTTCATTCTGTTGTTATATTATTTCGTTTAATGTTTTTATAGTTTGCTTAAACTCTGTTATATTGTTATTTAAAGTACTCATATTTCCATTAACATATGAGATATTGTTGAAAATCCTCCAGTCTAGCACTGTTGTATTTTGCTGAAGGTGCAGGTCTCCATTAGTGTAGTTTCCAAGAATATATTACTCAATCTGAGAGGTGTTGAACGTGTTGGAACTATTGTGAATACTTAAATTCAAAGCATTAATTTAATTAGCAAGCTCTGAAATTTCATCTTCGATTTATTAAAGCTGTTGGCTATCTATATTGCTCGACATATTTTGAATGGCATTCAAGATGTTCACGCATGCGGATCCGTTAAGTAAATATCCATATGCACAAACACATCGGTTATCAACGAACTCGAATGGATCAACACACTATAGAGCGCCGTTTACTAATTAACCATGTTGTAAATCCTCTAGGCAGATTCCGTACACCACTTTAAGGCCGCCACATATTTCGCACTCTACTGAGTCGCCACCTATAATGTCAATAACAGTGCTGGTATTTCCAAAACGAGGAGTAGCATCAACGCATACTTTAAATGTGCTGATATTAAGTGTTTAGTTTGCTTCCACATGCGAGGCAATATATCCGTTGTTAGGTCCATCCTACAAATTGCTACCGGCTAGCTTGCAGTCCACGATGAAGAAGTTTGAAAGTGATTATATGAGCAAGTTCACCAGACCAGACGAGTTTAAGCTGGATAGTCTAAACTGAACAAAAGTTTGTTGAAGTCTGAAACTATCTAAAGCTTATATTATTACTCCAGATATTTACATCCCAGACCCAACGAATAAGAGTGTTGAATTGAAAACCTCAATGTCACATGTGAGACAAATGAGAGCGCCGACCACAACTTGGAAGTCGATGGTGATGCTAACGATTGAGTCTCTAACAGTTTAACTGAAGGTATTCAATCCAAAGAGCGCGAATGTGTTCACTTCCATATCATTTACACGGACGTCTATAACTGACTGTTAAGTGATGTTATTTTAAATAAAAAGCTGTATATTCTTTTACTTCTGCGTCATGTAGATGTTGTTTTGCACTTTAACATTGTTCATGGAGTTGGAT
>CAXDID010001225.1:182482-222466 GCA_963988835.1 Hexamita inflata
AGCTTGGCGATACTATATAGTGATCGTCGAGACATTCTAACCCGGGTCTGATCGGAAACAGCACTGGCCGAAAAAGTGTTTTGAGCGCAGATAAATATTTTCAAAATACATTCAGTTTTATCCCAGTTGATAAACTTGCAAGCGAGAGAAAACACTTTCACGAAACGAGTTTGAACTTTGAGGAAAACAGCGGTGCGCAGCGAAACAGCCGGTGAAAAATAAATGAAAAGAGTCGGCCGTACGATCGAAGCCAGCCTGTCTGTTTTCTGAGATTCTATTTTTAGAAACCTCTTGACAAGTACTATGCCGTATACCAGATTTTGTAAAATGTAAATATGTTTGTAAAATGCGAGAACGCGTGCAGTTTCGCCGCCCGCGCAGTTTTATTTTATTAAACGTAGTATACATTATAGTATATAAAAGAGCGAAATCCATTTATGGCCGTATTCCAGAAACCAGCGTAAACCCAACATTCGCTCCGATTATTGGCCAGCAGCTCCATACCACGTGCAGTAGACTCGTTCCGACTTACATTCTAAAACCAAAAGTAAAACGTGCACGTTGACTGCTTCAATGGGCCAGGCACATTCTATTTCAAATCAATGTAAACCTGTCGTCTATGCTGCATTGTTGATTTATGTGGATGTCAAGCCTGCTGGACATGACCGTTGTACACTTCACTGGTGGATAGAATAGTTTAAAATTTAGTCCATCCCTTCGAATGTGACGTTGTTAGCTAGACACCGTCGTAAAACTTTCTTGGCGATACTATATAGTGATCGTCGAGACATTCTAACCCGGGTCTGATCGGAAACAGCACTGGCCGAAAAAGTGTTTTGAGCGCAGATAAATATTTTCAAAATACATTCAGTTTTATCCCAGTTGATAAACTTGCAAGCGAGAGAAAACACTTTCACGAAACGAGTTTGAACTTTGAGGAAAACAGCGGTGCGCAGCGAAACAGCCGGTGAAAAATAAATGAAAAGAGTCGGCCGTACGATCGAAGCCAGCCTGTCTGTTTTCTGAGATTCTATTTTTAGAAACCTCTTGACAAGTACTATGCCGTATACCAGATTTTGTAAAATGTAAATATGTTTGTAAAATGCGAGAACGCGTGCAGTTTCGCCGCCCGCGCAGTTTTATTTTATTAAACGTAGTATACATTATAGTATATAAAAGAGCGAAATCCATTTATGGCCGTATTCCAGAAACCAGCGTAAACCCAACATTCGCTCCGATTATTGGCCAGCAGCTCCATACCACGTGCAGTAGACTCGTTCCGACTTACATTCTAAAACCAAAAGTAAAACGTGCACGTTGACTGCTTCAATGGGCCAGGCACATTCTATTTCAAATCAATGTAAACCTGTCGTCTATGCTGCATTGTTGATTTATGTGGATGTCAAGCCTGCTGGACATGACCGTTGTACACTTCACTGGTGGATAGAATAGTTTAAAATTTAGTCCATCCCTTCGAATGTGACGTTGTTAGCTAGACACCGTCGTAAAACTTTCTTGGCGATACTATATAGTGATCGTCGAGACATTCTAACCCGGGTCTGATCGGAAACAGCACTGGCCGAAAAAGTGTTTTGAGCGCAGATAAATATTTTCAAAATACATTCAGTTTTATCCCAGTTGATAAACTTGCAAGCGAGAGAAAACACTTTCACGAAACGAGTTTGAACTTTGAGGAAAACAGCGGTGCGCAGCGAAACAGCCGGTGAAAAATAAATGAAAAGAGTCGGCCGTACGATCGAAGAAGCCTGTCTGTTTTCTGAGATTCTATATTTAGAAACCTCCTGACAAGTACTATGCCGTATTCCAGATTTTGTAAAATGTAAATATGTTTGTAAAATGCGAGAACGCGTGCAGTTTCGCCGCCCGCGTAGTATTATTTTATTAAACGTAGTATACATTATAGTATATATAAGAGCAAAATCCATTTTTGGCCGTATTCCAGAAACCAGCGTAAACACAATATTCGCTCTGATTATTGACCAGCAGCTCCCTGCCACGTACAGTAGACTCGTTCCGACCTACATTCTAAAACCAAAAGTGAACATGCACGTTGACTGCTAAAATGGGCCAGGCACATTCTATTTCAAATCAATGTAAACATGTCGTCTATGCTGCATTATTGATTTATGCAGATGCCAAGCCTGCTGGACATGATTGTTTGACACTTGACTGGTGGATAGAATAGTTTAGAAGTCAGTTCATCCCTTCGAATGTGACGTTGTTAGCTAGACACCGTTGTAAAACTTTCTTGGCGATACAATATAGTGATTGCCGAGACAGTCTAATCCGGGTCTGGTCAGAAACAACACTGGCCGAAAAAGTGTTTTGAGCGCAGATAAATATTTTCAAAATACATTCAGTTTTATCCCAGTTGATAAACTTGCAAGCGAGAGAAAACACTTTCACGAAACGAGTTTGAACTTTGAGGAAAACAGCGGTGCGCAGCGAAACAGCCGGTGAAAAATAAATGAAAAGAGTCGGCCGTACGATCGAAGCCAGCCTGTCTGTTTTCTGAGATTCTATTTTTAGAAACCTCTTGACAAGTACTATGCCGTATACCAGATTTTGTAAAATGTAAATATGTTTGTAAAATGCGAGAACGCGTGCAGTTTCGCCGCCCGCGCAGTTTTATTTTATTAAACGTAGTATACATTATAGTATATAAAAGAGCGAAATCCATTTATGGCCGTATTCCAGAAACCAGCGTAAACCCAACATTCGCTCCGATTATTGGCCAGCAGCTCCATACCACGTGCAGTAGACTCGTTCCGACTTACATTCTAAAACCAAAAGTAAAACGTGCACGTTGACTGCTTCAATGGGCCAGGCACATTCTATTTCAAATCAATGTAAACCTGTCGTCTATGCTGCATTGTTGATTTATGTGGATGTCAAGCCTGCTGGACATGACCGTTGTACACTTCACTGGTGGATAGAATAGTTTAAAATTTAGTCCATCCCTTCGAATGTGACGTTGTTAGCTAGACACCGTCGTAAAACTTTCTTGGCGATACTATATAGTGATCGTCGAGACATTCTAACCCGGGTCTGATCGGAAACAGCACTGGCCGAAAAAGTGTTTTGAGCGCAGATAAATATTTTCAAAATACATTCAGTTTTATCCCAGTTGATAAACTTGCAAGCGAGAGAAAACACTTTCACGAAACGAGTTTGAACTTTGAGGAAAACAGCGGTGCGCAGCGAAACAGCCGGTGAAAAATAAATGAAAAGAGTCGGCCGTACGATCGAAGCCAGCCTGTCTGTTTTCTGAGATTCTATTTTTAGAAACCTCTTGACAAGTACTATGCCGTATACCAGATTTTGTAAAATGTAAATATGTTTGTAAAATGCGAGAACGCGTGCAGTTTCGCCGCCCGCGCAGTTTTATTTTATTAAACGTAGTATACATTATAGTATATAAAAGAGCGAAATCCATTTATGGCCGTATTCCAGAAACCAGCGTAAACCCAACATTCGCTCCGATTATTGGCCAGCAGCTCCATACCACGTGCAGTAGACTCGTTCCGACTTACATTCTAAAACCAAAAGTAAAACGTGCACGTTGACTGCTTCAATGGGCCAGGCACATTCTATTTCAAATCAATGTAAACCTGTCGTCTATGCTGCATTGTTGATTTATGTGGATGTCAAGCCTGCTGGACATGACCGTTGTACACTTCACTGGTGGATAGAATAGTTTAAAATTTAGTCCATCCCTTCGAATGTGACGTTGTTAGCTAGACACCGTCGTAAAACTTTCTTGGCGATACTATATAGTGATCGTCGAGACATTCTAACCCGGGTCTGATCGGAAACAGCACTGGCCGAAAAAGTGTTTTGAGCGCAGATAAATATTTTCAAAATACATTCAGTTTTATCCCAGTTGATAAACTTGCAAGCGAGAGAAAACACTTTCACGAAACGAGTTTGAACTTTGAGGAAAACAGCGGTGCGCAGCGAAACAGCCGGTGAAAAATAAAGTAAGCTTTACTCCTCCAAGTCTACGCTTAACATTGCAGTCCAGATACTAACATAACCTAAATTTGTTACCGAATACAAATCACTTCAGGTTCTCAACATCGTGATCCACCACGGGGGATGAAAAGAAAAAGTAGCCATGTCTTTAAAACGCGTCTTTTTCCTGATCGAGGAGTTTATTTCATCATATTTAAATGAAATCGTATTTACTCTTTATCTGATGATCTGCGAGTAAAATCAAAACTGATCATTTTCCACTGGATATTAGGTGGCTCATGGAAGAAGTGGAGACTCATTGAAGTTGGTCATTTCATTTATACTTACACAAAATATATAATGTTTATCATTGTGTTTATCTATGAATATACACTTCTGAATATGAATATACACTTCTCTTCTTCAGTCAAGTGAATGCGGTTAAACTTTATCATTGAAGCGGTAAAATAATTGAATATAAATTAATAATTAATAAATATAGTTAATTGGTAAAATAAAATTAATTCATTCCATTAACACATAATCGAGTATTGTGGGATGGTTTCTAAAATAATCGTTTCTGGTATTTGAACTGAAAGTGGAAAATGTCCAGTTCACGTTTATATGAGCCGCTAACTCAATTTTACCACTTCACTTAATGTACAATAAACTACTTAATTTACATAACGGCTAACTGCGTTAGGTATTTTAATACACATGATTGTCTAAAATTCCAGAATAAGCCTTACTGGAGACTAAAACATAACTCAATTGTATACAAAAATGAATTCTAAGCTATTTTTGATTTAGAGAATACTGATGCAGAATACTCGATAATCCTCTCTTGTTTTCTAATTTCTTATCAAATAGGTTAAAATACGTTCATATTGTTTACACAACTCCTGGAAAACAGATGATATTGATGAAGTAGTACTAATCAAGGTAACTTGACTCAGTAAGGATTATAGATGCAGCAAAATTTATTCACTCGTATTGTACAATCAATGAGTTTCACTAGAGTCTCTGCATTATTAAATTTATCTTCAAGATTAAATAATTCCAGCCTCAGAAAGGACCAAAAATAAATGCAGTTTGTGCTTTAAGAATAAATTATCGCATCATTGTAATTATTGGAAGTAATATTATTGTAATTAGTGCAAATATACTCATACTGCTGATTGCATCCATATGCATTTGGAGTGAAATCAATCTAAAATGAGTTTAACTTAATAATATTCATAAAATATCATATTATTTCACTTCACACGCAAATGAAAATTGATAAAATCGACCTTTCTAAATCGTTTCCTACATATCTAGAGGTCAGATTGCGACCTATACATGAAATATGGCTGTGAATATATAATAGGAAACCGTGAAGTCTTAATTATTTCAAAAACGAGCACCCTCAAAATTCGGGTGTGTGTTAAATGGAGATAATACCAGTTTTAATGCCTTATTTCTATCACTTTTACTGTGGCTCAATTAATCAATTACTTAACCTGTCATCTTACATCCATGTGATGTTGAGGTATACAGAATCACTTCTAAATAAATGCGATATTAATCGGTCTTAGTATAAAGTACTGGGCAAAGTAAATGCGACTCCCTCTTTTTGACCTTTAAAACGATTGCCGCAGCTCAAATATGTTACAATTGATTTAAAGAATCACTTGAATGCTTCACCAACAGTGTTAATGCATTTTGATACTCTTTCTGGCATTGAGTCTACTAATTGTACATATTTTACTTGCATGTACCACTTCAAACATCATTGAGTTCTTGATAAAACTCGTTTAGCATTTTACTGATCATTTGGTCTAACATTAATCAAGTTATTGAGCTAAAATATTTAATAATTTTGTACAGTCCGAAATCTTTCAATAAGTCTAACAGAAATAACGCAATTTGTGTTTATCCCTAAAATATTGAGTTGGTAGAGCTCATGGTAGCCTGTGTTGTTACAATTTATGATAATTTATTCCAAACAACGACTTTTAACGAACTTTGTTTTCTAACGGGATTTTCCCAAATAGAATCCGTTTTCTTTTTCTTTGCTTTGATGGATAGGTCGCCTCTGACACAATAAAAGGTACCACCAAACATTGTCGACAAAAGTTTGCCGTGTTGTAGACACCCACTAAAATGCTCAAAATTTATAGGTTTACTTGAGATTAGTCGTTCTTGATGCTTGATATTTCCGAGATAATTCATCATTGACTCGTATACGAACATCATATAGAGCCAATAATCCCAAAAATTTCATTGAGATAAAAATTCGTTCAAATATTCAATAAATATAAAAACGGGAGGTCGCTTAAAAACTTCAAACATAACTAAGATGATTAGAAATGCGTACCTGGTCAATTCAACAATTTAGCTTACAAATATATTTCTGAGAAGTAGAAAACAGCATGTCGAAAATCAGTTGCATTAATCATCTCTGTGAGCCGTAAAAACGAAATTCTATCTGAGAATAACTGATTTAAGATGCCTATGATTCAACCTAAGACGCTGGAATGTTCAAATATCTCCACTACCGTTAAAAGCAGTGATAATTTTGAGTACAAAATTGATAAATATTTATGACGCCAAACAACTCTCTACTTTCTCCTTACGAGTGGTTTATGATAATAAACACATTTAGATTATCTTACCTTTACTATAATTATCAAGTTGATGTTCACGTTTACAATTTAAAGATTCCATTTGGAAGTGGAAGGTGTATACACAGTTGTAGATAAAAGATTACATTAATTTTTTGCAGTTATGTTACTTTATGTACCAGAATATCAAAAACAAAATATAAACCACCTCACTCCTTTCCTTGACCGAGTCGCATTTACTTTGCCCGTCACTTTAGTATACTAAAACCTACACTAATCCTTTCAGTTTTATCCCAGTTGATAAAAACCATTTATTAATTTAATAGTATATTAACCGTTGGACAGGATTAGAAATATGAAGCACGCGATAAATATTATTATTAGATAGTAATATAATTGTAGCTACTTAGACAGATGTATTAAAAAATTTATTGTATTTTCTAAAATTTTAAGCTTTTAGTTGTGAAGATTTGACTTTTGAGCTCAATTACTTACACAAACTAATAATAAGTGAATATGGATTACAAAATTATTTTAAACTAAATTCGCTTGTGAACAGCTACTTTATATCAACTATATTTTTGGGATTTCTTCAGGCTTCCATCCAGAATAACAGTTGATTTAATATTTTATATTTAGTATTGATTTGCCTGTTACGCTGTTTAGTTTTTAGATCTCAATTAATAAAGTTGTACTATTACTTGCTTTATTTTCTGCGTTCAAAGCTATAAATTTTGATTAATTACTCAATGACAAAATTTAAATGCAATACCAGCAAGTCTCCGTTGATTTAAATATTTCAGCTCTAGAAACCGTTATATTGAAGCTGGTATTACTACTGAACTATACTGAAATTCCGGTTAACGCGAAGAATCATGATTAATTGAAAGCTTCATTCTACGAGATTTTATTATAACACAGAATTACAAAAATGACTTATTAAAATACAATTGTGTGGTGTATTTCCAAATTATATCACTAACTAGATTATAATATTGGTAAATTTTACATTGTATAGAAGTGAAATTTTAATAGAAAACCCACTTTTGTCATGGATTCATGCTAATAGAAACAATATATTTTATAGTAAAATAATATGTCCACTTCCATACATGGCGTCATTTTGATGGTAAGAGATAATATGAAAATCATACACTGAATATAGGTTTCATCTAATAGGCTCTTAAATATCTAATTAATCATGTAAAACAAGTTAATTCTATCAAATAAATACCATGCTTTCTTCTATACTAATAATATTCAAACAATTAAATGTAAATAGTAACATTCTGTGCAAAAACAGTATCCTTGTAAACAACAATCAGCAATTGTACTGCTAGAAATCCAACTCCATGAACAATGTTAAAGTGCAAAACAACGTATACATGACGCAGAAGTAAAAGAATATACAGCTTTTTATTTAAAATAACATCACTTAACAGTCAGTTATAGACGTCCGTGTAAACGATATGGAAGTGAACACATTCGCGCTCTTTGGCTTGAATACCTTCAGTTAAACTGTTAGGGACTCAATCGTTAGCATCGCTATCGACTTCCAAGTTGTGGTCGGCGCTCTCATTTGCCTCAAATGTGACATTGAGGTTTTCAATTCAACATTATTATTCGTTGGATCTGGGATGTAAATATCTGGAGTAATAATATAAGCTTTTGATAGTTTCAGACTTCAACAAACTTTTGTTCAATTTAGACTATCCAGCTTTAACTCGTCTGGTCTTGTGAACATGATCATATAATCACTTACAAACTTCTCCATCGTGGACTGCAAGCTAGCTGGCAGCAATTTATAGGACGGACCTAACAACGGATATATTGCCTCGCGTGCAGAAGCAAACTAAACACTCACCATAAGCACATTTAAAGTTTGCGTTGATACTACTCCTCGTTTCGGAAATACTAGCGCAATCATTGATATAATTGGGAGCGATGAAGTGGAATGTGAGATATGTGGTGGCCTTAAAGTGGTGTACGGAATCTGCCTAGAGGATTTAAAACATGGTAAATTGGTAAACGGTGCTCTATGGTGTGTTGATCCATTCGAGTTCGTGGATAACCGATGTGTTTGTGTATATGGATATTTACTTAACGGATCCGCATGTGTGAACATCTTGAATGCCATTCAAAATATGTCGAGCAACATAGATAGCCAACAGCTTTAACAAATCGAAGATGAAATTTCAGAGCTTGCCAATTAAATTAATGCTTTGAATTTAAGTATTCACAACAGTTCCAACACGTTCAACACCTCCCAGATTGAGCAGTAAATTCTTGGAAACTACACTTAGGGAGACCTGCACCTTCAGCAAAATTCAACAGTGCTAGATTGGAGGATTTTCAACAACATCTCTAACGTTAATGAAAATATGAGTACTATTAATAACAACATAAGTACTATTAATGGGAATATTACTGATTTGAAGGAGATAATATCTACATTAAACGAAATAATATAACAATAGAATAACGTGATAATAGAATTCAATTGTTCTAAAATACCAGGAAATCAAATGGTGAATGGAACGTGTGTTTAAGTTATATGCCCGATTTCAGGACAATAAGTAATTCAAGGAAGATGTCGTTGCACTGACGTAAATTCGTATGTTTCTGGAACATCTTGCGTTTGTCCTTACGGATCCACGTTGTTTTCCGGAGTATGTATTTGCGATAACACGCACGCATATATTTCTGGAACTTCTTGTGTATGTCCAACATATTCTTCTCCAATCGGAAATGTTTGTACTTGTCCAGCAAATTCTCAAATTGTTGGGACCAAGTGTGTATGCAATCAAATTCAGGGTCAGACGATGTTGAACTCAGCTACTCCATCGTGCACTTGTCCAGCAAATTCAGTTCCAGATAATGGTGTCTGTGTGTGCAATGTGATCTCAGGTCAGACATTGTCTAATGGGGCCTGCAGGTGTCCTATTGGTAAGTATGTGGTGAACGCCTCATGTGAAACTATGGATATAATCGATTACAATGATAGTTCAATTTCATGTAGTCAATCTATTTACATTTCTACATTTGATATTTCTGCTATTACAAAAACTGTAAGTGTAAATAATTTCACAAATGGATATGTTTTTAACACCTCTATTACACTAAATAACTCCTTTATAAACATTGATGATAATGTGTATGGTGCTGCTACATTACCTTTATTCTACAATAGGATAATATTTAATAATATAAAAATATAATTAGGAAATGAAGTGTTATCTGGTGGTCAGCTTCTTACAACTAGTGGGGAAGCATATATAAGTTAAATGAAAATAATATCTAAAGATGGAACAACATTATCAGCGAATTTAGGCTAGTTTAACATTTTAGTAAATTCATTATCAACAAGCAATATTACTAACTTGCTGATCAATCTATCATTTTTACAGTCATGGGGCAATATATCTCTTATTAACTATACAAGTGGACAAATTAATATTTCTAACTATTAAATTTTGGGAGATTATTAAAGTTACGGTTGTATATCTTTAATTTCATATTATTCATATTATGTAGCGCTTAAAATAAACAATGTTAACTTCAAACCTAATACTTTCATTGCTGGCAAGCAGTCATCATTATTCTTTAGTATGCAAGTATATTCCGCAACATTTCTAAATAATATTACAATTATAATAGGCGACATAAGCGATCCATCATTGGCAAATCAAGTTTAGTCAAATAGTTCATATTTCTATCAGTATGGCGGTTTACTTACATATGGTGAAAGAACTACTTTAAAAGTAAATTCGCTTATTTATGATTGTTTTTAGATATATAAGACTAATTTTGTTTAAGCTTCTGGATTATTAGTTGGATCTTCAAAATATTTGTAAAGTAATATAACAATATTCAAAATGTGCTTTTAATAATAATTAAGTAGCACATCTTAATAATTTTCTAAATTTGGTTTAATTGGATATAGTGAAGGTAATGTTTCAATATAATAATCATCAGTTACATTCATCATTTAAGCACTTCAGTTATACGCTTTTGGACTTATGGGTTAAACATAATTGGGAATAGGGTGCGTACTAGAAGTTATGAATACAACAATAACTGTTAACACTATAATATATAGCAATACTTCTTAGGGATAGGTAGCCGGTGTTGTTGGGCGCAATGATTTCGCAGAAACATTTTATATTTAACATGTAGTAATAAATAATAGTAACATTAGTTCTGCCAATCATACCGGTGGTATTATTGGGTGGTCGTATGGATGGTATAATTACGCGAAATTTGGTATATACATGTTTTAAGATGTGTCTGTTTAAAATTCTATCATTTCAGCGGATAATAATAGTGCTGGAGGATTTATAGGATGTGCTTCAAGTCACAATATTTATGTTTCTAATTCTAACATATAATCATTATAAGTTTAGAGCAACACATCGCGTAGTCTAATTTTTGCCCCATTTTCTACGTGTACAATTTTTATAGACACTTCATTTTCAACTGGAGAAAATTATATCAATGGGATTTTATAACAAAATTGTGATAACTGGATAAGCGGCTTAAGTAGCACTGGTTGCTGAGTGATTTGTACATATTCTATATCTTTTTAGCGTTTTTTCTTTATTATAGCAAATTTAGCGTGTGAGCTAGAAGCTTTTAAGTAGGGGAAAACAAGAGCTCACACTTAAAGATAGGCGACTTTTTTGTTTTGTATTAATATAACACATCACTCCCATCAAGCAATGTTTTAACATTGTCTAATTGTAAGAGAAATAGTGGTTTTTGAAGTCTGGTATTGTTACAGTATATTGCATATCTCATCAACAACTGTATTTATTATTATCTTCACCAACGATTTCCTTCAATTAAGTTATTATTATATTCATCAATAATGGATATTTCAGTACTTTAACAGTTATTTAATCCAGCTCGATACTGATTTCCTTTATTAAATCCAAAAATAATTAAAATATACTTTTAGTTCCCACAACTTATGTGATTGCATTGTTGCAGATCTTGAGTAAGATTTTGGTACTTGTGGTTACTCAACCAAAATTGCATCTCTACTATCTTTTATCAATGTAATGGATAATAATAAATATTTGTACTCAACTAGGCAAAGGATCTGTAATGATCTTGCATGTAATTATTTTTAGACACAACTCTTAACATTTTTGTTGAAGAAGTGTTCGGTTTTGTAATTATCGGGGCTTGCGAATTAGATAAATATTATTATTAGATAGTAATATAATTGTAGCTACTTAGACAGATGTATTAAAAAATTTATTGTATTTTCTAAAATTTTAAGCTTTTAGTTGTGAAGATTTGACTTTTGAGCTCAATTACTTACACAAACTAATAATAAGTGAATATGGATTACAAAATTATTTTAAACTAAATTCGCTTACTTTATATCAACTATATTTTAGGGATTTTTTCAGGCTTATTATCCAGAATAACAAGGAGTTAACACTCAGTTATGTAAGTATTATTTATTATTAAGTTCGTCAATGAAGCTGATATATATGACATATTAGTTTAATAATTGTGTTATTTTGAGAATGAAAACATTTAATATGATAATACTTAATTTAACATATTTTGTAGCAGTAACACTACAGAATGCCACACCACCAACATAAAATGAAAATGCCGATCATATTCAGGTCATTTCAAAATATGTGTTTCTATTTTTAACAGATGTTACCGAAATTACATTAAAATCTAAATTAAACTCATAAAAATATAAATTTTTATTAGTGGTTCAAATTTATAAGTTTTTTACCTCTATTTACCCGATATTATATTATTCAAAAATAAATTGAAGATTGACTAATGTTTAGTTGACTATACCAGTAATGAAATTCATTATAAAAAAGTTCTCAGATAATATGAGATCCCTTATATACTTGAAAATAGCAGATAAAATGGCACTTAGTACTTATCTACAAATAAATATTCAGATTGTATTTAAAATGAAATTCATGACGATTTATATAATTTTTTGTGTAATTTAATTATTGTTAAGCTATATTTTGTGATTTAGTCATTTTTTGTCGATGGTGTGGCATTCTGTAGTGTTACTGCCACAAAATATGTTAAATTAAGTATTATAATATAGAGGCAAAAATCGATGGCGTACACCCTCTATTATGATGTAACTATTAGTTAAATTGATTTTGATAAGTAGAAATATACGCTACTAACAGTTGCGTAAAATCTCCATTTGAACTCTTAAATTATCGCAACAATAATATATCAGACGTTTATCATCTTTTATTAGGTGCCACTAATGAGCCCTGAATTTGCAACCAAATGAAGGTTTAATTCATTGTAATATATTTATCAATTGTAATATATTTTGAAGATAAAAACGCCCAAATGGTCGTGAATTATAACACGGAGATGTTTAAGATACTGTATTCAGCTCGAATTAGTGTCTGATTTCTTGATAACAAATATAATTCATTTCATGTGCAAAACAAAATTTACTCCTTCACTTATTGGTGTTCTCAAGATATAGTTATAATAATGTTATAATTGTTATAATCATGATGTTTTATGTTATTATCAGAAGTTGCGATGTTTGTTAGCCTTGTAAAACAAAAGTTAATACTGAAACAAGATTCAATGCCAAGTCATTTAACTTAGTAAAGGTACATGAAGACATGTATAGCATCTTCCACACTTTTAAACACGTATTCAGTAACTCAATAGTTAACTGTGGTAATATAATGCAAAATTCGTATTTCATTATAAATACTTCTTTGAATATTATTTTTAATACCACTAAATATGCTGGAAATCGTATTTCGTTCCATAGCGCGAGAATAAAGAAACAATAGTTGAAATTTAAAATATTTCACATTTTTTGGTTGTACTTCTTACTTACTGAGAATTACATGAAAACTGAAAATATATGTGAGCTTTTTGTCGTGACCAGTTTGCAATTGATATGTGTACCCACAGTAATTGTAGATAATTTACTAAATAGTGTGTTGCTAATAGATAAATTGTACCCCTATTTTCGCACCATCGATTATATTCTATTTAATAAAATTCCATTTTGTAAGATTTTCAATATTTTGATACTAACTGAAATTAAACTCAAATTTATCGAATACAGTTCGAGGGAGAATACATTATTATATGTTAATATAGTAACCATCTATGTTTCACGAATAGTAGCAGTTCCACCTTTGCATGCATATCGTTCCTTTGAGATTATTTTACATTTGTAAGTTACTTTAATCGAATAAAATATCAATTTTAAGTGATATATGTTGTTATTGGTTATATAGTATAAAATATAATTAATACAAATTTCACTCCAAACCGTCCAGTGTCACACGTTATTTTATTATTGTGTTGTAAGGATTATGTAAATAATGAAACACTCGATAAAAGCTATAGATGTTATTATTATCTAAATATCACAATAATGCATCGCCACTCCTATAGTTGAATTACAAAAATAACAAAAAAGATGCTTTTTGAACTTAAATTTCTTGGCAAACATAACTTAAATCATTGCTGATTAATCACATTTTTAAATGCAAAACAATATGGATTTAATTTTGTATATTTCCTGGAACGCATCAAAATCAGGTAGGCTAATAACTCAACGTTCAAATCCAGAATCCTAAAAATGAACTCCAAATATGTAGACTTCGCAGAATATAGTTGTATACTCTAGGCAGGAATAATACTAATTGTTTCTCATAATACAAAAACATTTATAAATAACATTTAGTATTTTCATATTAAAATACTAAACTTTGTAAAAGTCACCAGGAAACGAGCTGTCTGAATTCCTTCTTCTTTGCTTCATACTCTTCCTTAGAGGCGAGCTAATTGGATTCAATCCAGGCAAGTTGAGAATTAATCAACTTATCAATCTTCTTCTTGTCGTCTTCGGAAACTGGGAGCTTTTGTTCACCTTCGTCGTTGAGCTGGCTGCGGGTACCAAACAAGAGACCTTCGAGTTCGTTACGAGCCTTCTGACCTTCACGGATCTTTTCGTCTTCGTTCTTGAACTGTTCGGCTTCACGGACCATACGTTTGATTTCAGTGTCAGATAGTCTGTTGGACTTTTGATTGATTTTGAGGCTCTTGGTGTTACCAATGCTTGAGAGATACTTAGCGGTAACGGCGAGGATACCGTCGAAGGACAAGTCAAAGGTTACTTCGATTTTTGGTTAACCTTTTGGTGCTGGTGGGATACCGATGATGTCGAAGTAACCAAGAAAGTTGTTGTCCTTAGTGAGTGGTCTTTCGCCTTCGAAGACACGGATGGTGAAGGTGGTTTGGTTGTTAGCAGAGGTGCTGAAGGTTACATTTTATTTGACTGGGATGGTTGTGTTACGAGAGATAATGACGGACATGTCGGAATTAGAGGTTTCGATACCGAGGGAAAGTGGGCAAACGTCCAACAGAAGGATGTCATGTTAGGCTAGGCTCTTATCTGTGCTGAGAACGGCTGCTTGGACGGCTGCACCATAAGCGACGGCTTCGTCTGGATTGAGGGACTTGAGTGGTTCCTTGCCATTGAAGTATTCCTTGAGTAATTGGACGACCTTTGGGATACGGGTAGAACCGCCGACGAGGACGACTTCGTCGACTTCGCTCTTGCTCATCTTTGCGTCCTTGAGAACGCGGTCGACTGGCTCGAGGGTCATTTTAAACAAATCCATACAAAGATCTTCGAACTTGGCACGAGTGATCTGAGTGAAGAAGTTGATGCCTTCGAAGAGGGATTCGAGTTCGATGGAAGCGGTCTGGGAGCTGGAGAGAGTACGCTTGGCACGTTCGCATTGGGTTCTGAGTCTACGGACAGCGCGGAGGTTGCCGGAGAAGTCTTTGCTGTGCTTCTTCTTGAATTCAGCGACAAAGTAGTTGACGAGTCTGTTATCGAGATCCTCGCCACCGAGGTGGGAGTTACCAGCAGTGGCACGAACTTCGAAAACTTCATCGTCGAGGTTTATGAGAGAGCAGTCGAAGGTACCACCTCCGAAGTCAAAAACCATGATGTTTTCTTCGCCCTTCTTGTTGTTGTTGTCCTTGGTCTGGAAAAAATAGGCAATGCAGGCAGCAGTTGGTTCATTGATGATTCTGAGAACGTTCAAACCGCAGATCTGGCCGGCGTTTTGGGTGGCCTTACGTTGGGCATCAGTGAAGTAGGCTGGCACAGTGATGACGGCGTCCTTAACTTCTACACCGAGGAAGTCTTGGGCGGTGGTCTTCATCTTGAGGAGGACCATGGAGCTGATTTCTTCTGGGCTGAATCTCTTGATCTCGTTCTTGTAGTTGACTTCGATTATTGGCTTGTCGTCGGCGTCGGCGGCAACCTTGAAGGAGAAGTGCTTGAGATATTCTTGGACTTCGTGGTCAGAGAAACGACGGCCGATGAGACGCTTGGCATCATAAACGGTGTTTTCTGGGTTGATGGCAGTTTGATTCATGGCGGCTTCACCGATGAGTCTTTCGCTGTCAGTGAAGGCGACATAGGATGGAGTAGTTAAGGAACCAACTTCATTGACGATAATTTCAACACGTTCATTCTGGAAGACACCAACGCAAGAGTAGGTTGTACCAAGATCTATACCGATAGCTGGGGCATACATTTTGTTGGAGTGGAAAAGAATTCGGCTCCAAAACAGCGGTTGCAAAATTTCTGAATACTACATTACTTACCTTCCTTGCTGTAAAGAAGTATCCTATAAAAGTATTTAAATGAATAGAACTGAACTTTTAGAAGAATGTTAATAGAAGTATTTAGTAGTATTTAGTAAAATCAATTTTCTGCGCATTCTGTCTATATACCTAAGTTATATAATACAATAGACAATAGCTGATAAGGTATTTATGTTTATGAATAGAGTGCGTGTGTATTAATATGTTACTGAAAGTTAAAAAAAATATTTTCAGTATTCAATTCAAGTTCATATTTAGTACAAATTAAAATACTAAATATGATTGAAGCTATATATAGATAGCTTTACAGAATTATCTATTAGATATTTTCATTATTGTGAATTTGTATCTTTCACGTGTTTTTAGATTTATAATCTAATTTCGGTTAATGAACTGATAACGTTTTTTGCGTTACAGCACAAAACTCAAAGTTCGGTCAATACTTTTTCCACTCCAAATGGGCAGACCGTTCACAATCAGTTTCGAGACGTTTTCAAAAGTTCTCAGCTAGTGCCTAAACAGTTCAAAATAAACTTAAAATATTGACTACGAACAACTGTACGAGTCCTTCAAACGGTACCCGAGGCTGAGCCGCATTTAATTGTGGGAACAGATGGGAGCTGTTTTGAGCAAAACGGCCACACAAGTGAAGAACTACTTCTTCAACACGTGGATAGAGAAGGTACTCAGAATGGAACCGCAAAACGATGACTTCAATGCACAGGAAATTATTTACACCCCGTTTTAGAGCCTGTTCGATGAGGTTCTGATGTGAATTTTATTTATTATATATATTATTTGAATAGAGCCTATTGTTTGCTTTCGAAAGTCTCAATGAAGTCTGTTTGTGCCATCTCGAGGAAGTGATAAATAATGATAAATACATCACAGTTGATAAATATATCACAGAAGAAGCTCCAAATGGAATATCAAAAGTAGCTTATCTTACAATACAGAACTAAGGAAGATATCAAAGCAGCTAAACCCCAGGAAATAACTAATCCACCATTGGCAATAAACCCCGAAATTAGGAATTTGCAAAAACAACTAAACTACAAGTCGTACTTCAATTACTACAAATTATAACGAAAATATAAATAATTTGATCACAAATCATCAAAACAAATTAAATCAAAGTAACATGACATTTAGCTTTCTTGTTGTAATTTGGTAACATTATAATGGAGCTGTTGTTAGAATCTGTGCAATGTCGATTTCGATATTTCAAATAACTCTGACGTTTTCCGCAACGTTATCTTATTGTCTTCCATGTACTGCAAGGCCTATGATATTTTCTAGAGATCCACGAATTTGTACTCTCGCTTGCTTTTCGTGGGACCATTTATCAAATGTCTATAAATGGAAATAGAGTGCATAATGTTTATTACATCAGGGTAAGGAGATGGAAGAATTAAAAGCAAAATATATATTTACTAAATTGAGATATACACTTTCGATTTAAATTTGAGACATAGGACAAACATGGGACAAACTAATTATGAATAATATACTTGCTTACTCTATTAATTCTACTAACTCATCATAAATCAGACGAATTATAGTGATGTCTCATTATATAAATTATAAACAGAAAATTGTTAAACAAAAGACAATATTAAAGCACTAACTGATAAAGACTAAAATATAGTGAAGTAATATGTTATCATTGAATCTTATAAACCTAAATCATTCAATATTTACAATAACATATGATTTACGTATTGATTGGCCTTTTAACTTTTCGCTCCATGGAAATACTGGAATATTTTTGTGTATATCTTGTATGTAAATATTTTACTAATAATTTAGCTGTTATTTGAACTAATGTATCTACTTGTTCTTCATTACAAATGTTTGTACTGTTTACATTTTCTGAAGTGGTTTACACAATAAACAGTAATAAAATATAGTGACACATAGCTTTTTAGCTCAAAGTTTAAAAATACTAAATGGTTGAATAAATTAAGTGCAGAACATCAGAGGGTACCTGAAGCAATATAAGTTGCTGTATATACTGATATAGTGAACACGTCTAGTTTAGACATGATAGGATATGGAGATAAAATTGGAGTAAGATAGATCAGATTAGATTAGATAAATATATTAATACTATTTGTATAAAAATAGTATTATAATATAATTTTCGCTCCAGTCGCTCCAATGAAAGAGATTAAACTAATAGTTATAATTTTCCGGTAATGTAAATATATTTTTGCTTCACCATTTACCCTAGTATATTATATAATTAATCAAATTGTATAGTTATTATTTGTCAAACCAGTAACATTTATTATAAACTGTAAAAATAGATAATAATTCTATGGTAGTAATACTATGGGTAGGAAAAAACAAATTAATACAGTGAAAGATGTAGATCAATAAAAATAGGATTTTTGCCCATCTTTATCATAAAATATATTTCTATTCAAACCTTGTAACAACATAGATTGGTATATAACTGTGCATGACAATGAAATTAAAATTATCAATAAAGATTTAGTTATATTATGCACACGACAAATCAGATATTAATTTTCAAGTGGATAAACCGAAAATATTCTTTACAAGCTTGATTATCCTAAAATATTCAAAGCTAATTTAGTGTATTCAAATTACGCAGTGCCTCCTGGTTATGTGACAAATGTATGTATTTATCACAACAAAGTATACTTCACTTGTTTCGAGTTCGTTTTTAGAATTCGGAATTCGAATGTGGAATTGGTAGCTTAGCTTCCTAACTTTGGTTATTATCTCAAAAAGCATTAAAAATATGACTTTCCAGGTGGCCTTTTGTTTACTATCAATGATAAATTATATGTTCATAATGTGTATAGAAATTTATTTGAAATTTAAAACAACATGCTGAAGAGCGTGAGTAGAAAACATTTTGAAACTTTCTACTATTAATTTTGCGATAAGGTGGTAGCTATAACTCCGACCGATATTTTTACAGTTTCAAGCGATCTGAAGCTAACTCATGTTGTTAGCGTGTATCGCGTAAAGGTGCTGTTTACGAATGGTGG
The DNA here is from genome assembly GCA_963988835.1 of Hexamita inflata. Classification (NCBI taxonomy): domain Eukaryota; phylum Fornicata; order Diplomonadida; family Hexamitidae; genus Hexamita; species Hexamita inflata. The sequence continues at coordinate 201,756 of CAXDID010001225.1, forward strand.
GACGCTATTAATGATTAACAATTCGAGAAATAATTAAAATGAGCACATTCTGATGGCGTATAATATGTTGGACAATACATTGACAAAGGTAACAAATATTCTGATAAATCAACATAATTTAGCTAATTATGTGATACTTGGCCCAACTGGATTCCAACTAAAGAATGAAGTGTTATCCGAGCTATATGGGCCAGATTTCCCATCAAGAATGATTTCATATTACGAAGAGTTTAGTTCGAAAAATAAACTGTCTTCTGAGTACAAACAAATGATTTTCAACTCGGACCTGAATAAAATATTTGAAATATGGTTCTAAAGAGTTGATTCGCATTTATATGTAGCGAAGCAAAGAATGATATCAGGATGTAACAAAGTCAATGCAGCGGTTGGGACTTTGATACCATTGGAAAGCAAGCTTTCGATGTGCTATGATAACATATTCGAAGGCGAAGTTGTGCAGTGACAATATTCAGCTATCATAATTACATCTGTATTTAACTTAATTTTTTTAAATTCTGTTATTAAAATTTCAAAAAGCTTTCAACGCACGCAACTACTATAGATCTACTTTTCTCATGATAAATACTAGAACTAACATATATAATGATACAAAGTACATATAAAGTCTAAATATGTAAAGTAACCTTGGAGCTTAGTCCATATTTTGAATTGTGCAAAACTCAATCTGGTCCAAACTAGAACATTATAATAATTATATCTTGAATAACAGGATTTTAGCGTGATTCTAATTTTTTTAAGATATTCTCGTTTATACTAATAATTCTGATATAATGGGAAAGAGACATGGAAAGAGGGATTAAATAATTTTATTAACCTAGAAGAATTGATATAGTAGCTTCTTCACGTTGAAAGTAGTAACATAACTGATTTAAAGTTGCCACTTCGTTCTACTATTAAATATAATGAATTCATCAAATCTTAAATAATTTATAGTAAGTACAAAGAGAAAAAATGATAGTGAGTAAATACGTATATATGTATTTTTAATATAATTCAAATCCAAAACAATTTTTGTCCAGAATGGGGACTCGGCACTCTATTGTTAAGTAACTCAGTGGATAAATGTCAATGATCTGATTGGAATGCAAAGAAATTATACGCAATTCTATTAAATGACGCAGCGAGCTTATGTCTGATATTTAATTATATATTCTTGTTGAATTTATTTATATAATTTCACTTCAATGTTCTTTTATCTTATATATTTTAATGTTATTTAGTGCAGTCCCTATTATTTGCATTATAAGTTATTTACTCGACAATTATGTAACTATAAAATCCTAACCTAAACTACACAAGTCAGGATTTCCATTATTCTTAGTATGAAGATAACAATAGATAATATTTAATCCAAATATTTACAAAGACAAAATATATTTATAATATTGAAATTATATGAATTGATTGCAAAGTCACTCCACCAATAATACGCGTGTGATTTTACACTCAGTTTACAACTGTTTCTGTTTTCTTCTCTTAGCAGCGCAAATTACGAGCAAAACGAAAGAAATTATAACAATAAAACCTGCGATGACGATTCCAACAATAGTTCCGCTGCTCACTACGTTGTTTTTGCACACGGGTTCCTTCCCAGTTTATTCTGAAACGCACTTGTCAGCACTGCATAATGAGCACGGAACTGAACAAATAAAAGTGTTCTTGAGAGAAAGAAGGCAGGAGTTCGCACACAAACCGTCAGAAGTACAAATAGTTCCATCAATTTGAAGGCAAGAACCGATGTTGTTTTGGTCAGAAACACACTTTTGAGACGAGTTACATGACTGGCAGGTTGAAGAAACTGAAGCACACTTGAGAGTTGATGGGTTGTTCTTGAGCTGGGCACATACTCCACTGAAGCAAGAATCTGTTGGTCCTTCAATAAAACAAGCTGATCCAGTATTTAAAACGCAAACTGGAGTGTTCTGGGAATCAAGTGCTGGAATCTTTCCTGGCTGAGAAGAGCAGTCAATTGAACTTGACGTGCATTTCTAGGAAGTTGACTTTAGCACTGGATAACAAGAGTTAGAGCGACATTATGAATCAGAAGTGCATTCAAGTCCATCAGCTAGTTTGCAAACTGGTATTAAAGATTAAATATAAGGCAAATACGAACCAGAACAAGTGATTAATGATGAACTACATTTAAATGTGTTCGAATCCAAATCTTTTAAACAGGTGAACTGACAGAGATCTGTGGATTAATCACAAAGTTCATTTGATATAAGATAGCATTTAACAAGATAATCTGCGGTTTAAATGACTCCCACTTACTATGAAGAACATAAAGGTGCAGTAGCATTAGAGCACAGGAAAGAGCCACTAGACTAATATGAAAAGCAATTATATGCACATGTTTCATCATTTAATAAACATCTCTATCCACCTGGGTTCAAACACACCGAAACGGAAATATTTAAGAAATATGGGATATTGGGTAATGTACATATTTTGGGTGTTCCACATCTTTAGACACTACTATTATCTAAAGTCTAATAACAAACTTGACTTAAACAATCAGAAATTTTTGAACATATTTATCCATTTTAAAATTTACAATTAGATTCGTTATTTGAAAGATAAATAGGAGTTTAGTTTTCATTACATTATATTGGAATTGCACATTTTTTAATATTGAAGTTAAATGTTAAATAACAAGTTTAGTTCAAACAATCTTATGACTATTAGCATTGTTCTCCTAGCATTGTTTTACATGACGAAATTTATGAAGTTGAAAATACTTAAACTTCAATAACAGGATCGCAACTTATATATTTTGAACAACGATTAATGCTAGAATCAGAACTATCAATGTAACACTATTAACTTGCACATTATGTTTATATCGTACAAACTTCACCGTTAATATATTTACATACTGAATTAAATTTATCCTAAAATATTTATATTTCAGACAAGCTACAAGATATTTAAGATGAAAATCTATTTATATTTAAGCTAGAAATATCCACATAACACTATTGGCTTACACAATCAACAGAAGAAGAGCAAACTTCACCATTACTAAATTTACATTATGATGTTAATTTATCAATAAACACTGGAATTTAGTTCTATTCACAAGATATTTATTAAGAACATTTATAAATACTTTCTGGATCTGGAATTGTTTAATAACAAGCCTTTGTAACACAATCTGAATTTTATGAGCATATTTGTGTTATTTTTAATTTACATATAGATAATTCTGTAGAAATGTATAGTTAAACTTCTTTAACATTACAAATTATCGGGATCGAGCATTTATATACTAAAACATCATCTATTGTTTAATAGCAAGCCTTATTTATACAATTATTAGAATATTTTATATTTTCGCAAGTTTTACCAATCAGCAACTTGCATGTTGAAGTAGTGTTGTCATAATATAGTTATACTTATTCATTGTTACATATTATAGAATATGGAGCACACTTGGTTATAAGTAAATTATTTATACTTGGATAACACGTTTACATAAGACACTCTGTGCCAGAAATACAGTCTTCACCGGTTTATTTAATACAAAAAGGAACGGTAGAGCTTACAGACTTATAGCGCTGCAACATATCCAGGTTAACAATCTAGTATGGCCGACGAGCACTAGCGATAAGTCTATGAAACAATCGAACAACATTAAAACGCACACGAATTCACTAAATAGCAACGAAAACCTGGAGGTCTCCAACATACTCCATGTTACGTTGTTGGATCATAAGTAGGATAATCTGAGCCACATCCAATACTATAATCAGCGCAATTACTTATTCTTTTATCAACAATATTTAAATAGCAACCATTGCTTTTGCATTGTGAATCACTTGTACACTAAGATCCTGTCTAAAGATTCATTAAAGTGGTAATATTAAATGAAATGAATTACTTATCTAATTGACACACATTGTCATAAAATATTATAAAATCTAATACAATCCAATCAAGTATTCTCAGTTATTAAGTGATTTCAGTTTTATTAACATATTATGTTTTTCTATATATATTAAGAATTGATTACAAAATTAAAATAGTAAAATCATATCAGATTTGATATTATTATTTGAATGTATAGTTCAAAATATATGTTTTAATAGTATCAGTTCAAACTAAAATTATCAGTATTTCGGTTGATTGATTAATTTTATAATGTAAAAATTAATGTTTGTATTAATAATATATAAGTAATTTTAATATAATTCATCCAAACAATTTTTAATCACAGTAGATCCATTCTATTGTTAATGTTATATTAAAATGGCATCAAAACCCTTTTATAATTCAAAATTGAACTCAATGAATGGCTAGAGTTTTATCTTTATAACTTATGTCACTTTAAACTGTAAATATATCAATCACGTCAGGTTCAATTCTCGAATTGGCCAAAAATAGGAGCTGTCTTATCCATGTGAGAATTTGTATTTTACTAATTATATTAATTGGTAATATTTAGTTCTATATTACAATATTTCCCATTTTATTTTTCTCTTTTCATTGATTTCCTTCGTCATAAAACTCAATAAATTATGTTTTCCTGAAAACAAAATCCGAATACCTCCATATTTGCTCTTTGATATATTTTCGAAGGCCTATAAACTTCAAATCAAGTTTTTAAGTTTTGTTTATTATTTATATTTAATATTTTAAACGGTTTGAGAGCAAAACGGCGCCAATCGCCTTTGAAATATTTATTTCCGAATCGGACAATTCCTTTTAAGGACTGAATACGAGTTTATTTGATTCGCACAGAACTGAATCCTTAGAGAGTATTTTGTTGCTGGAAACGTCCAAATTAATGAACTAGTGTATTTGTAGTGGATATAGAGTGTAAATCTAATTGTTCGACAGATATAAGTACTTGAGCAACGATTTGGAACGCAAGGGAAATAAATCTGATATAAAATTGTTGTCGATGGCCAAATACTCCAAATTGCTTAAATAATGCAAGACGGTGATTTAATGAATTTAATTACTCGAACAGAGCAATTTGGTTAAATTTTACAGATTTTTTAACGGAGACAGATCGGTAATCGCGTTGTGGCTCATGCTGAGCCTCTATAAATTAGTCAAGTACTAAATTGGAGAAATATCGACGATTTAGTTGCAAGTAATGTTCAGCTGCTTCAAATTAGTTAATCTTGACAGCGGAGAAATATCAACTAACATATTTTACTCCAAATTCAGCTTCGTTAATTAATTAATTGAAGATAGAGTTGAAATGTTATTTATTTTGTTGCAATATAGCTATAAATTAGTTAACAACCGACAATTTTAGAGCGCTTGCAATGCTTGGATGTCAGATAACTGCAAACCTGGAAGTAAAAGCTCAGATTAGTTGTTATAAATTCGTAATTAGATGAATTTTGACACTTGTTTTTGTTTATTTTTGTTTTATTATACATTATGCGGTATATACAGATTATTATACAATTATATCGTTTAATATTCACATTTTTAAATACAAGGTTATAAATTATCAATCATTATTTTTGTTAATCTAAAGTGGAAAATGCTGTAATTTTAATATGTAATACAGTATTATAAAATTTCACTTCAATAACATTCGGTCAACAGAAGAAGTTATGTATATAACTGTAAATAATTTAATCTATATAAGTGTATTACAAATAATATATCACTCAAATTTATGTTTTAACAAGAACAATTATCGTTATTACTACTAAAAGTACTAATAATGAACTTACAACAATAAATAGTGTCCAAGCAGAATTATATTACGCAATTACATTTTAAGCATTGTAATTATCAAATTTATTTATATATATTAGTCCAACTTTTGCGTTTGATGATAACTTAATTTTTTATTTAGTTAAAGCCCAATTCTTAGCACAAGATCCTGCCGCAGATGAAAAAGTAGGATCGAAAGAATCACATGTAAAACAATGTGTGAGATTACCTGTAGAATAATTGATCTGTTCTGGAAAATTATACGTGCCTAAAAGCTGAAGTGATCCACTTTCAATAAAATATAAAGCAACACGATTTATAGTTCCCTATGGTATGTTTCTTAATTTACAATCAGCGCGCGTTTCAAACTTAATATCTGCGCATATTTATTAGTTATAAATCTTGATATCTTATTATTTTATGCAGCCAATATCTGCCATTTAGTACATACATATTTCATTGATAATAATATTATTTGAATCAACAAAGGACAAAATCATTAAAGCTTAAGTTTATCCCATTACAAATATATTATCTCTAAACTATTAGTATTTTTCATTGTTATCAAATGACACACCTACTGATTCATTGAATATATGCATATCCATTTATTTTTATTATCTAAAAGTAGAAATACCCTACATCATATATAAATCAATGTTGACTTTAGAAGCTGGAGAGGTATTGCACAGTAGTTGATTTCTTTTTGACCCTCTTACTTGCATGAATATTCCTTCAGGATTTGCTTTTGTAATTAAATCTAAGCCAAAATATGTTGGTGTAGATATATCATTAACACAACCCCATGAATCTAGAGCTGTTTTGTTATCTATAAATTGTGTTATTGTTGTTTAAACACCATTTGTATTGAATTTTATATTTAATGAAATTTTTATAAGTCGATTCGCCACAAAAGCGGTGTAAAAATCAGTGAATTTGGATGAAAGAACATTTGTTTTCTTAACTCGATACTTCATAATATCTTAAAAATTTGTTGTTGTGCTATTATATTCCCCTTCACTACAACCTGAATTACATGAGTATATTGGTATTTATTTATTTTGACTGCCTACAGTGTAATCAAAAGTGATGCTTACACCTGCTGAAAAATCTACTTAACAATTATTTGGGTTTGTCAAAATATCAATATCACCATACATGGAATACTTCATTGCAATGCTAGAAAAGCAACCAGTACCATTATATTTTGTGTGTTCTACAATTGCTACCGAGCTATTAACAATAACATATGATATATCATATCGTAATTCGAAAATTGCTGCTCTTTTTTCTATTATAAGAACATAATCGCTGTGAGATACTTTAAACTCTACTTATTGTTATTAATTAAATTGATATTTAAAGTAAACCATAGGATCTCCATGTCTTGGAAATCTGATGTTATCAAAATACAAGTAAGTTAGTACATTCATTTTGTCTAATGCAGTTTTACATTAATTATAATCTTATATTTGATCAATATGATCAAATGGTATTAAATGTAAGGTAAGAGTATTTGTTTAGCTATTTCCTCTGAGGTATGACTTAGGTGAAAAACATGATTTAAATGTTTGTTGCGCTGGTATGTCAGCAAATGCAATAAATAATAATTGAAGAAGCATAATTGTGGGGTGGTTTAGTTTTTTGTATGTGTCAAAGACACAATTCGAAAAATGTTTAATTAAAATAATAAATATGATTTGTTTGGTTCAACTTATAAATCAAGATTTGTTCACCTAGTTTTAGGTTGAACTGAAGAATATATAATTTTTGAAATGTATTACCTTATGAAACTATATTAAAATAATTTGATCAAGTATTCAAACAACAATTCGATATTAACGTATTCATTAATATTACAAACAAACAAACACAAAAAGTATTTTATCCTTCATTCTACCTAGAATCAATTATAATTCTTTTTCTTCACAATAATTTATCATTTAATATTTTGATATTTAATCAAAAATTCAACACTTCATTTGCAAAGAATAATTTATACAGTAGTGTAACAAAGTTCTTTCAACACGGTTGCTCAAATACAGTTAGAACTTGTTCGGCTGGATACCAGCCTGTGTATAAGAGTAATTTAGCAACAGCTTGTAAATCAGCTGCTGGCGAACCTTGTGCATAAGTTCCTGACGAATGCGCGTATGAGTGTTATTAAGAAGTAGGCCGTACAAATAATTATATTTGTTCATCATAAGTTCTTGATTGTAGTTCTCAAACCGGAACTGTTCCTGCTGTACAAAACTTGCCCAGTATTCTCACACAATGCAAGAAAATAATTGGAGAAATATGCCAAGATTCTTCAGATTGCGCTGGTTTAGAGTGCTATACAGATTTATCTAACATATCAGTTAAAAAATGTGCCAAATAGTGTAACTTGTAAAATTAATGAGATTCAAATGTATGTTGGATCTAATCTTTCTCTTTGCAAATTGATAAATGGTGAATTATGCACTCAAAATGATATTTGTTTATCAAAAGCTTGTTATCAGTCTTCGAATGACAGTAGCAAAGATTTGTTTTCTATTCCAATTTCTTGCGCGTTCCCGAATTTTCCGTATTTTAAAGACATTAATACTTCAACATGTTTACATGCAGGTGGTAGAGATTGTTAATAGAACGATGGCACACCTACAATTATATTTTATACAATATATGTAATATATAAATATTTCACACAGAGATCAGAAAAATGAAGAAATATTGGCTGTTAGTCATTAATCAACTGTCTCGTTTTAAAACACATTTTAATATGTTAATGAGAAGGTTTATAGTAAATTTATTGCATTTACGAGATTTTAATTTACAATCTCTTTATTCGCCTAAATTTCTTCTTTTAACAATTTGAACATTTCATTAATATTTTTAAAACGAGTTTCTAATAATATATCAAGCTTTGAGTTGAAAATAAATTCAGAATATTTTGATCCTAACTTAACATTTTTTTAATATGTATTATATTGTAGAATAAGTCGAGTAGGAAAATCAACTCCAAATAATCTAGACAATATTTCATTCTTTAGCTGAAACCCTGTTGGGCCAATAATAATATCATCGATAATATCTTGGCTCAAATCATTATCACTTAATGTTAATAAAGTATTATCAAGCATGTTAAAAATCAGAAGTTGGGGTTATTATTAATATCGATATGCATCTTAATTTGACATTACTATAGTTCCACCATTTGAAAATATAACTCGTGCTTAGCTTATTTGAGCAATTTTATTATATTAAAATGTGTTTGAAACACTATATATTCCATCAAATGAGATAACAATGACATTATTACAAAATTAGTAATAATTCTTGTTAAAGTGGTTATAGTTAATACATTTTAGCTGTCCGTTTTATTATATTTTAAACAATTTCTTGTTATTGTTGTGAACGTATAAATTTCCGTTTAGTGTAAACAGTAGACCTCCTTATTATCTACAGCAAATCTGTTTAAAATACATCCCAAAGTTAGGTAGCTTAGCTACATATTCTACTTTCATGTTATTAATTACAAAAACCAAATCAAAAACTGTAAAATATATCTTATTGTTGAAAATACAAACATTTGTTTCATATCCGGCAGGTATCTTATATGTTGTCTCATTAATTTTCCCCTTAGAGAATAATTTATAATCGTAGTTGATATTATAGCAGAGATTTTCTATTTATCCACATGAAAATTGAAATTATATCTAAGTCTCTGATAATATAGACAAATCTGAGTTTAAAAGTTATATATTTCCACTATTAACAGATATATACAAACTTAAGCTTTAAATAGGCTAAAATACAAATAATTTCTCTTTTAAACACTGAAATTATTGAATTTAGCTATTATTGTTAATATTTAAATCAACTAACTTAGTTTTAAGTTTTTAAATCCTTGTTTTCTCATATTGCTTAATTAGCTTTATATTTGCAAAATGTCTATAAGGTTTGATCACGAGTAACACAAACAATTAGTATAATATAAAACAAGTTAAGATGATTGGCGATAATAATATTAATGTACAAATTATACATATAAATTGTTATTTGCGATGTTTACCACCCATTGAAGTGGTAATATATTTAAACATTAATATTTGTCTATATTCAACTATATAAAAGAATAATCTAATATTAATCAAGTTATTTCATTAAACAAAAGCATTTACTAGTACTAAGTCATTGTTTAACAGTATATTTTTTACAGCATCGATAAAACGAATATAATTATAAATTTGCTGGTTCAGAATTTATTTTACAGTTTCTTTCGTCTTACAATTGTGAAATCTGTGTTTATGATTCCCTAAATTATTGATTTATGCCGAATGTTTGTGAATTACTTATTATTTGAAAGACAACAATATTATATGTAGTGTAGGTATTTTTTATTCATTTGCAGAAAATTCTAGCCCTTCTTATTTTTCATCAGTAATCAGTGAAATACTTGATTCTGAAATATAATTATTGTCTAATGATAGAAAGGTCAAATCCCGTATTATTTCTCGGATTGGTTCTATTTCAATTATTTAGTTGTCGTAAAGGTCTAAATATTTCAGCTTTTTCATCTTTTTCAGGCTCCAAATATCACTTATTTTGTTTGAGAACAGTTTCAGCGTTTATATTTCTATTAATCTGCTTAAAGCCGTTATATCTTCAATCGCGTTGTTATTCAGTACCAATTCCGTTATATTCACCAGTTTAGTCAGCGGTTTGATATCAACAATGTCATTCCTGTACAAAACGAGTCTCTGAATCTAAATCAAATCTCTTATTGATTCGATTTGTTTCAATCTCGGGTTCCAAATAACGGTTAGTTCAGCTAATTCACTTTTATCACCAAGCCCTTCCACTCCGTTCAAATCGCATTTGTAAAGAAGTAGTTTCTTTATTTTGTTCGGAATAGTAGACAAATTAATGTTCGGACAGTTGTTCAGCGTTAAATCGTTTACTTCTAAATTCTGAATAAAACTTAGAGAAAGCGAATCTGCATTTTCAATTGTAAGTTATTTGCTTCTTATTTTCTTTTTGTACTTCTGGATTAAAAATTGTTCGTTCATTGGAGTGGAAAGATAAATGAAAGTGTTGGGAAATTTGATTAAATGTTTCAATAAGACGTTTCAGCAGTTGTGAACGATCTACTATATGAAAAATTAACTTTTAGGAATCCCAATTCAATCAATTATGTAATTTTCGATCACTATTGCTTTCATGCTATCAATAAATTGTTGAATTAACCAATTCATAGTTAGCTTTTCCTTCAACCGCAAAATTATATACATATGTTATTATTACGTATTTTCAATTCCTTTAATATATAATAATTGATAATTCGATTTGGTTAGCATATATAATGTTAAAACATTAAAGATTTGATCACAAATCATCAAAACAAATTAAATCAAAGTAGCATGACATTTAGCTTTCTTGTTGTAATTTGGTAACATTATAATGGAGCTGTTGTTAGTATCTGTGCAATGTCGATTTCGATATTTCAAATAACTCTGACGTTTTCCGCAACGTTATCTTATTGTCTTCCATGTACTGCAAGGCCTATGATATTTTCTAGAGATCCACGAATTTGTACTCTCGCTTGCTTTTCGTGGGACCATTTATCAAAGGTCTATTGCTGGAAGTATAGAGCATTCCACTTGATACATCAGGGTAAGGAGATGGAAGAATTAAAAACAAAATATTTATTTTACTAAATTAAGATATGTTCCTTTAGATTTAAATTAGAGACATAGGACAAACATGGGACAAACTAATTATGAATAATATACTTGCTTACTCTATTAATTCTACTAACTCATTATAAATCAGACGAATTATAGTGATATCTTATTATACAAATTATTATTTTAATTTATAGCCAGAAATAAATTATAGATATATTTAATAGTGGGGACAATAAGTATAAATTACAGAAGTATCCAATAGACTAGTATACAACCTGTATATAAATCAATATATTGTAATCACTGATGATAAGGTTAAGAGTCATTTCATATTAATCAATATAATTAATGATAATACGGTTAAACATATAATATGAATGTGTTGAATGTCATCAGTGAACATTAATTTAATCAAGTCTTTGTTTTAAGTTGCATCATATTTCGCTTATGAGATGCTTCTAACAAATTAGTGAAAAGTGTTAAAGATATATATTTACGTAAAGTTACATATAGAATTATAACATTTGTAAATCTCTATATTTCTTTTATTTTTACCATGTATCATTATTATTCTTTAGAAAAGCAAAACCGAAGAAGAAGAAACCTGGAGAAGCACAACACGCCGAAAAAGAAGATATTTCAGCAGTCTCTAGCAAGGATACTTGCTAAGATAATTTAAACACTGATGAAATTTCTGATGAAGTACGCAATATTGAGGACATCATTAACATCCACATTGATCCCGAACAACTCGATCCACTCAGAAGAGATAATTCTTCTGAGTGTAGCGAGGACTGAAAAAATAACATGACTCACCAACACATAATCCGATGAATACGGATAATGCAAATATAACAAATAAAAAAAGAAAACACACATTAAATTATAATCAAAATAAATGAATGACAAAAAGAAAATATATAATACTGAAATATGAATTAAAATGAATTTGCTATTAAAAAGAGCAATATAATCTTATCCAAAAACAAAAGTCTCAAAATATTTTAAAGTAATATCAAAATATTAAAAATACAATAAGATAAAGAAAAATCTGATTTAAATGTACAATTAATGTAAAAACATACATTCTACAAAAAAGACTTCTTAAATGTCTTTTAAAACCATAGTAAAAAACTAATTAAACCACTACACACATACGTAATATTATTAATATTATGTATATATGTGTACATTTCATACCATAAAATAAAGTAAAATAGTTACTTAATATTTAAAAAGATGTTAAATCACATATAGTAAATACATTAAAGCTGTTACATAAATGAGGGAGCAGAATCACTTAGATTGGAAAAAAGATGAAAACCATTTTAATTAACTGGAGAATCACTAACTACAAGAATTATTAAAATATATATTATTTTTACTTGGATATGGTAAAATAACTAGTATATATTTATATATTGCGTTTAGATGTATTGTTGGATTGTTGCTGTTGAGTGAGTCATGTTATTATCATTACCCATTGAAAACTTTGAGTATTTCAATTTTAATGAATTATTTACAAAATTACTTTATTTTATATTTATTCTTTATCAGTATCTATGCATTTACTGTTTCAATTTTCATCTCAAAATCATAAATAAATACATAAAATAACACGAATCTATAAAATTCAATCAATAAACTAACTATCTAGAACAAATAAATCATAATTATCACTGAAAATTTGTATTATTGTACGGAATAAACTGAGCCAGAATTGAAATCTTGTCTTGTTCAGCATCAACTTCTGATTTGTCAACAGCACTGATGTATCATGCTTCTTTTAACTCAATGAAGATCTGAACTTTTAGTTCTAAAATAATAATTTTCTTATTTATATATTTGTGCGAACTGTGAACTTTAAGAACTTTATGTTCGTTTGGATGCTTTTAATCATATTTTTCTCACTCGCTCATGTTCCAAGTCTTCAATTGTCGATGGTTACTCCGAGCCCGTCCGATCCAGCGTTGCCTTGGGCTTCGCCTTCTTGCCTTGCTCCGGCACCCTCGAGGCCTGGCGGTGCCCTTCTTCCGGTAGCTTGACGGTCTCTCTAATCTTACTTCGTTGCGATGGTGCCTTCATGCAGAGCATTAGTGATCAAGCTGGTGTAATGCAGCTTGGCTTCTTCGTTAGCGCGCTACTGCAAGGCAGCAGAGTCTTTGCTTGGTCAGCAAAGAGTCTGTAGTCTCTGGTAGATACTTGGTAAGCAAATTCATTGATTTCTCGTACACAGTGCCGTTGTAGCGAAGAACGAGTGGAATCACCCGATTATCGCCATACGTGCCTCCGTATTTGAGAATCTTGCCCTTGAACGCGTTGCATATATTTGCTTCGACAGCGAACGTGACGTCGAGGACATAGGTTGCGTTTTTGTATTGGAACTCTATATCAGGTTTCTCCGATTTGTCGGATACTGGAAGATTACCATGGGCTTTGTCGACCGGGCGAGGGTGACGATGATGGTCTATCTTGGTCAGGATACGGTTCACCATGTAATCATGGCGCACTATTCTGATTCCGGCGTTTCGGCTGCATCTGATTTCGTGTTGAGCGGTCATTTTCTTTCCACATAACAAACACTTGCTGTCCGAGTCAAGCTCTTTGTTTAAAACCTAAAATTGGTGTTTTATTAGGTCGAAGAGTTCATTATCTGTCAGATAAGTGAAATTGTTTATGGCATAGCCAATGGCCGGTACTCCAGGGTGATCCTGAAGGGTGTTGAGGTATTCTTTCCGCAGAGCTTTGAAGATGTCACACTTCCCAGCAAGAACCGCTTTTTACTAGGCTTACATGAAGTCGTAGTATAATGAGGGCACGACCATTTCTAGTCCGCCCTTCGAAGCAGAATTTGTGAAGAAATCGGCTTACTCCGTCTCAGACAAGTCATTGACGGCGAAGAGATCGCTTGCGTACTTGAAAACCTTCTAGTCGATAAGACCGTACTAGTTTCCAAAACCGTCTTAGGGAGTCCTGGGCGCAAAGTCGACTAGCGGAGCGTAGTTTACTTTGGGAAGGACCACGGAACGCAAAAGAAGGAACTTCTAATGGTTCGTGATCGGGGTGGCGTCCATTCACGTTGGGAGTGGAATTAGTATCCCAATATATTTTTTTGCAAATAGAGTTATTTGTTGCGTTCGCTTCAATTACGCAGCAAGTCTATCCTGTAACTCTGAATGGTGCCAAAACAATTCCAACAAAACTCTGAAAATAAATTTACATGATAAGTTACGAACAAGGAATCAGAAAATATGAAAGCCTACTACCAGCTAGCGAACTTAGAATTGATTTCATTTGACCTGAATCGAACACTTTTCAAGACTTTGTTGAACTATTTCTTGAAAACTACAAACATACTTTCTTCTAAACTTCCATATTTAGATTTCCGGGATAAATTCGTTAATTTTTGTTATTATTTATGTAATTCGTGAAAAGCCAATGGAGTTTATTTTGGAGATCTTTTTGTTAATAAACATGACAGTATAGGCATTTTGGGTACAATTCAGTAGTGATAATATTATAGATATATTACATTAATAGTAATAAACGTTCTCCCTACAATTGAGCAGAAACTGAGCTCCATCATTAAAGTCAAATGTTCAAATATTCTAAAGAACAAGAAAATAAGTTTGCAATATAATGTTGCAATATAATATTATTTTTTGATAACATTATTTCAACTTGTCATCCTATGTCGCTTCCTGAATAATTAATTGTTAGCATCGTAGCAACGTTTAGATGATTAACATTTAACAATTCTTCATTATTTATCTTAAATTGAAATGTGAGAAAGTTTCAAGTCATGTTTTTGTTGTTCATGAACTCTCACACAAAGACAAAAGCATAACATTATGATAATATATTCATAATCTATAATAAATAATATACTGATTCACAAAGATTTAGGCGAATTCCTAGCAAAGTGTATTTATGATAAATACACAATTAGATGTTATATCTAGATGTTATATCTTATTCAATCGATTTTTCTTAAATATATATGTTATATATTACCTAATTAATTGAGTTCAGTTAGTAATTAATTTAAGTAATTCATGCACCATGTAATAAATATATTAAAATACTAGATTGCAACCCAATCAACAACAAAAACTGAGCTGTGGAAAGATCATGATTGTAATGTACTTACACTTGTAAAAAGATGACCGTTGCACATAAGTGTAGTTGTATATGGTTACTATAACAACAATAGGAGAAAAATACTTATTAATTAAATATTAAAATCTCATTATTATAGAAATTTTATTTTCAATAAAATATTTGAGATGGAAGTTAAATACGATAATTACAACAAATTATTTTACATACCAATATAATTAAATATTTAATTACAAACAAGTTTCTTTTCTAGGTTACACGTTGTTAAAATTAATATTTATTTCATTAATATTTGAGTAACAATGCGAAACCTGAAATGATCGATACAATATTTGTTTTAATTATTACTAATATATCATATTGAATCAACATAACTGGTGAAGCAAGTCTATGATTTTCAATTTATGATTAAATCTGTTTACTCTTCAAATTGATTTAGGATTTGTGAATCACGTTATATTAGGCTATATAATTGGATAAGCTGATAAAGTTAATAGTTACCTCACACTTTATTCCCTAGTTGTATTGAATTCATTTATATAATATTGACGAAATTAATTATGACTTGTGCCAATTATTGGATTACAGCCTCATTTTATGCTTGCATCTTTCAGATAATTTTATTTGATTCCATACGGGAGGATGTTCCAGTTTCGCTTTCCATTCAAAGTTATAATTAACGTTGTTGGTAGTTTCCTTAACTACCACAATAATCTTAGTAATGACAACTCTAATATAATTTATACTCGCTATAAGATAATAATGTACTATTTCATTTTTAACAAAATAAGTATTTAAATATTAATGAAAACATTACAATTTCTTTAGAACTAATGAATTTAGTTAGTTTAGTTGTATGCGATATATTTACGACTATTTGGCGTTTGATTAATAACAATAGTCAAGATATCATAAAAGTTGATATTATTTGGTTGGAGTGGATTTTAGTAAGAACGCATATTTATACGTGAATATTATAAATATAATAAAATTTTATTTAAAATGGTACCAAAATGCACATACTGTCAATTACTGTCATGTTAATAACCAATAATATTGGTATATATATCAAACTTACGCTAGTCTTTCATCTATTTTTTGGACACTATGACTAAATCTTTGACTCCCTTGTAAGCGAAATAACACCCTTACGAGCAAGTATTGTAGTAGTAAATTTATGTGTTCAATTTGATTCTTCATTTTTCTCTTGTGTATTTAAATTTAATATTTGTATTTAAATTTAATGTTATTGCATTTCTACTCCGCATCAATTCAATGCAACCTAATCATGCAATCAAAAGTAAAGAAGAATTGTTGAATCACTTTGGCTCTTTCAAATAACTAGAAATACTAGATCAAGAGCAAATGAAGAATCTTTTGGCTTTGAATATTTCACCAGAAGTCTGGGAAAATGAGTCAAATAGGAATTTGATTTCCTTTAGTTAAGAATTCGTGTAGCAAACTAAAGAATTTGCATTTAATGGCAAAAATATAGAACTTATCCATCTTCTATCATTCCTCGCTAACTTAACTGAATTAAACCTCTAAAATAACTAAATATCTGATATTTCCAGCATTTCCAAGCTCACAAACATGAAGAAACTCTATATAAATAGTAACTGTATCGAAAATATTTCAGCACTTTAATCTTTTACTGATTTAACTCATTTAGGTTTATCAAAAAATAAATTAACTTCCTATACTCTAGCTTTGCCGAATTTAGTTGAATTATTACTCGGTTATAACAAGTTACAAGATAAATCTGGGCTATAACACTCACCTAAATTAGAGATATTATAGTTGTCTGGAACAGAAACCACAGATCTACATACTATCCCTCCTCAGCTATTCGGTTTGAAAGTATTATATTTATTATCGAACAATCTTATGGAAATTTCATATCTTTCTAACTTCGTAGATTTGTAAAGTTTACGTTTAGGTAATAATAAATAGCTTTAAAATACTTAGAAAGCAATAAAAACAGATACATACTTTTATCAACTTTTTGGTGATATTTTAATATGTTATTCACAGACATATATATGTTATAAATATATATTATAAAAAATTGTGGTTTCATATTTATTGAGATTTAGTATATCAAATAGGTTCTTAACTAATTCAATAACTTCTGAAGCATAAGAGATGGAAGTGAAATATTCTCCAATATTATATATAAATATATATGCTAATTTTTGAATAAATATTTTTAATATTGGTGGAAATTTGTGCTCCTTGAATATTGAAATTTGATGTCTGCCAAGAAATCCCTACATCGACGATATATTGATATTCTAGCAAATAAGAACACATATTCTGACTAATTTCCAGTCAATTAGAATAACCGTAATTTATAAAGGTTATAAAGATAATTAATAAGATATTTCTGACAAATATCTATTTCATTATGAAGTGATGTCTTACAACACTATTATATATTCTACATTGTCAATAGCTCAAAAAGTAGTTCAAAATAATTGCGCCAGTTTATGGTTGGCAATTTGCGCGAGAAACTGTTTCATGTTAACAAAATTACATTTATTAAAATTATATAAAAATAACAAAATAACATACATTTCACACTCCAAATAGAACATAAAATCGTTCAAATCACAATATTCCAACGTCTATAATACCAAATATTGTAAAATACAATATGTAAAATGTTTCTACTATATTTTTATTTCAGTTCTAAATTTGGCTTCACATATCTTACTGTAATTCTATTATATAAAATTCAATCTAAATTTGTAATTTTTACATTTTCTTAAGCTATATATTATTTGCTGATATATTTATACATACGAAATTAAAATAATATTTATAAAATAGTGATTTCACTAACTCATCATTATAATTTGAAGTGGATTAATCATAATTTCTATATAATGTAGTAATATAATATTTTTGTTCAATTCAATTATTTTAAAAACGATGAGAGTTGGAAAATGAATGCATTATTATGTTCAAAATTGATTGAAAACAAAATAATAAAATGAAATATTAATGAAATGAGCACTCTGAATAAATAAAGTCTATTAAGAAAATGACATCAATAAATTAGCAGCCACTTGTTAGGGATTAATAGCGATGCCTACCTAAACCGTTAGCGAAGAAAAATGACAGTTTAATTTAGACTGTTTTCACTCCTCGGATACTTTTTATTGCTCTCTAAGTTTTAAAATATTAGACCTCTTAAATTATGCACTTAACTTACAGAATTATAAATTTATGAAACAAATGTTTCTGACATATGGCCTCTTCAATTTTTGAATAAATTAAAAATATTAGATATAGATTACACAAAAGTTATCGATCTGCACCCATTATAGAACTTATATTAACTATAAAGTATTTCTGCAATTTACGCATGCATAATAGACGTGTCTCCTTTATCGAATTTAACTTAATTAGAAAATGTGTATTTAATAGACAAAATTACTAATGCAGATACTCTTAAGCACCACAAGAATTTTTCAAAATATCGTTTGTCAGATCAGTAAGTACCAAAAACAGACGAGCTTAAGTTCTATAACAAAATACTCTCAGTTCACAGTTCTCATGAGTAAATCAGAAAAATCTAAGTTGAAAACAGAGCCTCAAAATTCCGAGAGTCTATGACTCATCTTAAAGAATGTATCATCTTAAAAATAAACGAGCAGATTCGAGATATGAACATGAAAATTGAAATATGGGCGCAGTTCATTCAGAACTATGACGCTGATTAATGAAGTAAATCTGATAAATATTTATTTATGTTATGAGACCGATAAGATATTACTAAGGAACAAAAAAGCACAAAAATCTCCATTTCAAAGCACTATCATGATTATTTTCTTTCCAAATTACAATTATCAGGTAAAAATAATAATATTAGTTTATTTTTGATAAAATATGCTCGTTATACTGTGAGATTTTACCGTACTTTGTACATAAAGAGTCATAAAGATGATAGTTTAATCTTACTTCATATTATCAATATTATTAACATTTAAATTCATGTATTTGATGTACATGTGTAACTTTGTACAACAAGTTACGTTAGAGTTTATGGAAAAATTATTAAAAATTATTAATTACTGTAATAAACACAAAATTCAATATTAAAAAGTGCAAGAGTTTATTGATGCTTTTTTAGCTCTTACAAATATGATCAAACAAGTTGATAACAAAATATTAGATAAATAATGATGATAATGGTGATTAAACTAAAATATAGTGAAGTTATTATATTTTTGTAGAATATATCCTAAAATCATTCAATATTTACAATGATGTATGATTTACGTATCGATTAGCCTTTAAACTTTTCGCTCCATGGAAATACTGGAATATTTTTGTGTATATCTTGTATGCAAATATTTTACTAATAAATTTAATGTTATTTGAACTGATATATCTGCTTGTTCTTCATCACAAATGTTTGTACTGTTTACATTTTCTGAAGTGGTTTACACAATAAACAGTTAATAAAATATGGAGTATGTAGCTGTTTAATTAATCAAAAAATCATTTCAAAATTATGTATCTAGAGTTTAAAAGACAATATATATGCATTGAATATGATGTGCGAGGATACCATTATTGAAGCACCAGCTATCAACTCGATGAAAGACCAGCTCAGAAGATTAGTAGATTGTCACATTCAAATTTATATCTTAAGTCAAAAAGATTAATATAAGATTACAATGTAATATAAGTTGAGTACCCAGATGTGGAAAACGTCGTTAGAATCGAGCTTTTGGTTGAGGGAAAACTCGAAATATGTAGGCTCACTGCAGTGTTGCTCAATGCAGTAGACCATCTAGACTTTTAGATTTTTGAAGACTACTTGAAAAAAGATAGATAAATATAGATCAGATATGATTAGATTAGATACATATATTAGTACTCATATATTAATATTATTTGTAAGAAAATAGTATTATAATATAATTTCGCTCCAATGAAAGAGATTAAACCAGGAGTTGTAATTTGCCAGCTTTGCACATATATTTTAGTTACTCACCATTTATCCTAGTATATTACATAATTAATCAAATTTTATAGTTATTATTTATCAAACCTATAAAATTTATTATATACTGTAAAAATAAATAACAACACTATGGTGACAGGAAAACACAAATAAATACAACAATTATCACAAATCAGTTAAAAGAGGAATATTATCCATCATTATAGTAAAACATATTTCTATTCAAACCTTGTAACAACATTTTT
>CAXDID010001226.1:0-166989 GCA_963988835.1 Hexamita inflata
TTCCTCCAGACATTGGGGTTCGCAGAACTTCGTGCATGCCGCGAGGCGCGCACTCTGGACAACTCACCAAAACATCCAAGTCGGTAGGAGCGACGGGCGGTGTGTACAAAAGACAGGGACATAGTCAGCCCGCGCTAATAACGCAGACCTACAAGACATTCCTCGTTCACGGAGAAAAATTCCAATCTCCGATCCCTACCACGTCGGCGGTTCACACGAATGGCCGGGCCTTCAGGCCGGGCGACGCTGTGCAGCCGACATTGTAGTACGCGTGCGGCCCAGAGTGTCTAAGGGCATCACAGACCTGCTAGAGCAACCACGTTCGTCCTGCTCAACGCAGGCGCTCCCCCCAGGCTGGGGGTGGGTGTCTCGCTCGTTAACGCAATAAGGCAGACAGTTTACACCACGAACTAGGAGCGGCCATGCACCACCAACTGCCCAATCGCAAAAGAACTCTTAATCTGTTGCTCCGTAAAGCATCTGGGTCTGGTAAGATTTGCGTGTTGAGTCAAATTGAGCCGCAGACTCCACGTCTTGTGGTATCTTTCCGTCAATACCTTCAAGTTTCAATCTTGCAATCATACTTCCCCCAGAACCCGAAACCTTGCGGTTTCCCTTGAGATGCGGACTTCTGAGCCCGCTTCTGAGATGGTACTGTGGTGTCCGAGCCAACTTTGATTTTAACAAATGTTTATGTAATAATTGCGCTTGAAAATTAAATCACTGTATTTATGCTAATTATAACATATTCAATTAATTCTGCGGTTCATTTCTTTTTCACTTCATCCTTCAAATGACGAAGCACACACGAAGCCGACGGATCACAATACAAGAGCGTCGCATAATGATGAGAATGTGAGAAACAGAATCACAAACTGTTGCAACCAAGAAATACATTGCTTGTTGCCTTCAATGTAGTCTCCAAACTGTTTATTCCATTTTTAAGCACTTTGAAGTTACAGGCAAGCTAGAAGCTTCTCATGCCGATAATAGTGTCAGAAAATTTGACCAAGCTGAGATTTTCGCGTTGTTAAATATCGCCAGAGCCATAGATTCGAAACTCGACGAATCATAGCTGAAAAATACTAAGCCCTTCGTGGAATTTCCATGTCTCTAACAACGGTATCTCGTCTCCTGGCCAAATTCAGTTTAAGCTTCTATGTTGCTAAGATAAAGCCAAACTTACCGAAAAGCATAAATTGGAAAGTTTGAACTTTGCTCGAATGAACCTGAAACAACCAATTGAATATTGGAGAACTTTTTAGTATACCGATGAGTATCGCTCAAAATGCTATGCAAATCGAGCGAGTAGAGTGCTCAGAACACCTAAAGACGAGTGGAATCCGAAGTATTTTCTCGAAATGTAAAATATGGACTGTTTTCGTGCATGATCTATAGTACGATTAGCTATAGATATAAGGGTCCATTATGGTTTATGCCGTGCGGTACGACCATGAATTCAATTGTCAATTCTTAAGTTCTCAGACAAGTTACACTTCCATCACTTAATAGCATAACTTGAAGTTGCAACAAGATAACGCCCCGACACATTTTAGTAAGTATATGAAAAACTTTTATACTACTAACAACATTGAGCTCTATCGCTTTCCAGTAATGAGTCCAGACTTAAATCCACTTTTTCACTGCTGGAATCCACTGAAGTCAAACATTTCCCCTGAAGAATGTACCACATATGACTTATTAAATGAAGAAGTAAAGAGGGCGTTGGAGTAAATCTCGTTAGATATCATCAATCATTTGATTGACTCTATGCCCAAAAGGTTAGAAGAAGTAATAAAATAGAAAGGAGACGCTACTAAACATTGAGTTAATATATAGTTAAAATTAATACAAAAAATAGTTTTGAAATAGTTAGTATTTTTTGAAATCAAAGTTGGCTTGGCGACCACAGTATCGTTTAAGGCGTGAAATAAAACGGTTTCTAATCATCGTCTATCCTCACACTTTCGCTCTTGACCAACTGGACGGCGCTTACCGACTGCCTTCGCTGTTGAAAGTCCTTGGTGGATCATCCTATTTCACCTGTCCCCACCAAATACTATCAGTCCCGCGCCGCCATATACTCCGTACCCCCCGTCGCCGGGGAGCAATGTCATTCTTTGCTGTACTGTGCAGCGGTTTCCCTGTAATGAACACTCCGATTTTCTCAAAGTGACACGCCGGGCTAACAACGGCTACGAGCTTTTTAACTGCAACAACGTAAGAGAAAGCTATCAGTGATGGAATTACCGCGGCTGCTGGCACCATGCTCTCCCACTAATTGCGTTCGCGAGGGTGTGTGCGCCTCGCTCAGCTTAATACCGGCCTAAGCCGGCTCAAGATTTTTCGTCACTGCCTCGTACGTTTGTACATTGGGCAATTTCCGCGCCTGCTGCCTCCCTTAGAACTATGAGCCGTCTCTCATGCTCATTCTCCGGAGTCGAACCCTACTTCTCCGTACGCGTGAACTCATAGGATAACCTTTACTTCTCCTACTTAATGATGCGTCAGAAGCTGATCGTGCCTGCCTAACAGTCATTTTTACAACATAAATCAACCCGAGATCGCTCTCACTACCGATGTAACGAAGCACGATTAGTAAGAGAGTTGCCCGTATTAGCCGACTACGAATAAAGCACGAGACATTTCAACTGATTTAATGAGCCGTTCGCAGTTTCACCTGTGTATTAGCTTATACCTGGCATGCATGGCTTAATCCTTAATCTTAGCTTGCCCTTCTGGCAGGTTCAACCAGGTAACCACGTTCTCGCAACGCAGCTCCACTAGCAACCTCCATCCGAACCACGATTCAATCGAATTTCCCTACTGTACAACTTGTCGCAGAAGGTTTCCTCCGCCGGCGGTCTTCCGGCCAGGGCCTTTCGTCGCCCATACAGTACGCGGTTTCCTGCCCCAGCGCCCGCCAGCCCAGGTAGCCCGCTTCTCTGTCCGCCCGCGCCTGCAGTTCAAGTCTCCGCAGCCCGGAAGGCGACCCGAGGCCCCGGTTCTCCCTCCTCCGGCCCCAGCCCGGCCCGTTCTCCGCAGGCGTCGGCGATGCTCGGCACTCCCAGGTGCGCCGCGGACAGGCTGCCGCCCTTCCTCCGCGGGTAACCTTCCCCATACAAGGCGTTGAGAGTATCGTTCTTCTCCAGAATTCCCGCTGCACCGCCCGCTCGCCTGCGGACACGTTTCCCTGCTGGGCGCGGCCTCCCGCGCTGCGATTTCGCCCGACAAAATTTTCCTCCGAGAGTCTTCACGTGCCCTCTCATAGCTAATACGCCTTCGTGGCGGACGCCCGTGGCTGCAGGTTGCGGCTCATCGTGTTAATTTGGCCCCCTATTTTCGCTAGGAAATCTGCACTTTACCGAACCTCACACGCGATTCCAGGTTTCGGGCCGCGATTTTCCTACCGGAAAAAAATGTCTGGTAGGAAAAAATCGCTTTTTCGCGCCCGGGAATTTTCGCGCTAGGAAATTTTCGCTTTTTTCCTACCAGAGGCCGTTTTGGCGAGGGTCTCGCTTGCGAAATGTGCGAAAAAGCGCGAATTTCATGGGGAGGCCCTCTCCGGAGAGCGTGTCTGATCTTTTTCGCGCTTTTTCATGGGGAGAAATTTTTTGACATGCGTTTCCAGGTTTCGGGGTCCGATTTCCGGGCGGGAAAAAACCTGGTAGGAAAAAGTGCGTCCAATTGCGTTTCGAGGGGGTGCTGGTTTTATTCCGCTAGGGAGTCGGTGCGGTTTCAAGGGAGGCGAGTTCGGGAGAGGGCCTCGGTTGGGGCGTTGATGTTTTGTGGGGGAATTTTGCTGGCGAGTGCGCCGCTGGGGCTTTCACGGTGCTTTTGGGCTCTGGGTTCAGGCGAGAGAGCCTGTGAGAGTGTGCTTGAGTGTAAGAGAGAGAGTGAGTGAGAGAGAAGGCGGCTGCAGCTCGGGCTAGAAGACCGCTGCGGAGTTCCGGACTGAAGCACTAGGCGAGATTCGGCCCGGAGAGCACGCCAGGCGGCCTTGCTGGAGGGTCGGCAGAGCTTCGCCTGAGAGATTTCGCCTTGCTGTGAAAATTTCTGCCTGAGCTTTTTCACTTTGTGAGGTCACTTTGGAGCATGTCGGAGCTGCGATTTCCTACCGGGATTTGAGGGCTGGGCGGGAAAACGCGTGATTTTCCTAGGCGAAAATAATTCTGCCTGGAAAAAGCGATTTTCGTGGGAGACACGCGTTTCGAGCACCTGGGCGTATATTTTGGCAGGGAAAGTGGGCTATTTAGCTCGCTGAAGCTCTCTTGGGGAAGCCTGATGGAGTCAAGGCGGCAATTACTCGGCTAATAAGCGTGCTAAAGAAGCTGGGATTGAAGCAGAGAGCGAGAAACAGCACTGAAAGTAGGCCAGGCAGCTCATAAAGGCGAGCCCAGGCGCAGTCAGAGAGCCCAGGCGGCCCGAAAGCGAGCAAAAGCAGGCAGAAAAGCCAGGCTCGGTAGGTAGGCTAAACAGTCGGGCAGGCGCCTGCAACTTGAGCTTGAAGCGCGCTGGAGAGCCCCGGACTGAATTTCTGGGAGAGAAACAATGTTAATTGCAGGCGAGGCGCCGTGCTTCCTCTGCAATAATTCAGCTGCCAGGCGCAGAATCCCAGCCAAGGCGGTATTATAGAGAGCAAAATCGCTGCTGGAAGGCGAAATGCAGGCGAAAACGTGGCGGAAGGCCCAAAAGCAGGCGGAAGGCGAGCAAAGCGGGCTCGAAGCGAAGGCGAGCGGTAATTATTGAGAGCAAGGCGGCTGCAACTCAGTGAGTAAGCAAGCCAGAGAGCTGAAGTAAGAGCCAGAGCACCAGATCCAAGGCAGTTACAGCACAAGGCAGCATACAGCAGGCAGTCGCAGCATCACTCTCCACCGATTTCCTTCCTGAGCTAGACTTTCAGCGCTCCCCAGGCGAGACCGAAGGCGAACAGAGAGGAAAGCAATAGCAAATGGAGCCCAGGCGCAGGCGGAAGCTCGAAAAGCAAGCACAAGGCGAGCAAAACGGGCTCAAAGCGAAGGCGAGCAGCGTAAAAGCAAGGCAAGGCGACTGCAACTCGGCGAGCAAGGCAGCTCCAGCGCCAAAGTAAGAGCGAGAGCACCAGATTCAAGGCAGTAAGTGCTCCAGGCGGACCCAGCTCGGTCACCAGGCAAGCAAGGACAGCCCAGCAGCAGCCAGAAGAGCAGGCGGAAGACACTGACAACAAATAGCAGGCGGCGAAAAGGGGCCAAAATAACCACGAACGCCGGAACCAGGTAAAAGCAGTGTCCAGGAAGGGGCTTTCGGTGCTAGCAACCAGACCCTTATAAGTTTATAAAAGGCTAACCAGCTGGTATAGCCTAGAGAGGTAGCACACGCGAGTTCCGTCGAAGCCGAAGACCCCTACCTGGCCAGTTCAACTCAGGTAGGAGGAGGTTTTTTATTTTGCGCCCTTTTTACCGCCAAAACCGGGACAAGTCCAACAAGGTGCCAGGTTGCATGGCCAAGGCGGCAGTAGCTCAGCAACCAAGGCAGCTCAGAGGTGCTTGTGTGAGCCAGAGCGCCTTACTTCTGCTGCAAGTCGCGCTAGGCGGCCCAGGCAGCACCACTCGGAAGCACAAGGCGGCACAAGGCAGCAGCAACTCCGCCCAGAAGACCGCTAAAGAGACCCGGACAGAACCAAAAGGCAGCACTCGCGGCAGAAAGCAAGCAAGGCGGACCAGCAAGATACTTGTTACTCGGTCCAAGCACCCCAAGCACTCAAATAGCCTCCCACAAGTGAGCAACAATAATCCCAAGAACACGCCCAAAGCAAACAAAAGTCACTCCAAATGACCCCGAAACGGGTCTTGGCGCAATAATTCGGCCACTTTCCCTGCCAGAACCAACACCGAGGACCCCAAGACCAGACCCACCACCGATTCCCTCCCAGAAGTTGGGGCTGTCCCAGAATTTGGCGCAAAATTTGGACCAAATTCGGTTTGGATTCACTCAGCTAAGACACCGTGGAGCGGAGATGGGGTTCTCACGCATACGGTACCAGTGCTTACATAATTCACCCACTCCCCACTTTAGCCATTATTAGTGTGTTTAATCGAGGTCCCTAAAAACGAAGTCGCTGTGGGGCGCTGCTGGAAAATTTCCAAGGTTACACACACTACAGCCTCCATGTGATATTAGTTTGTGTAAAGCCACAGCTCCCCAGCTTCCATACCCCGCCCAAGAGGATAACTTTCGGCCAAAAGTGACTAACCCCGGACGAGAGGAGCCTGCAGCGAGTGGGAAGATAATGCTTGAGTAACTGCACATATATGGTAAGTGACAGTACCCGGTCAGTACCATTTTGCGCCGTGGAGCGGAGGTGTCGCTGCCGTGTGTGCCGAGATCGCCGTTTCCGGGCGCTTGGGACAGCGGTTTTGCGGTTCTTTTTGGCGGTATTTGGCGGAAAGTGCTCCCAGAGAGGGTCAGCGTGCGATTTGCGGTAGGGATTTGAGGGTCGAAACCTGGAATCGAGTGTTAGTTTTGATTTCTGGTAGGGAAAGTGAAGTTAGTTAAATTTTTGTTGTTGTAAAATGGAGCAAGGCGGGCGATAATGTGTGATGGAGGCGAGCTTGTGGCGGCTGAGTGAGGCAGTGCGTGCTGGTTTGGGCTGAATCGTGCTTGAGGCAGCGAATTGGCCTTGGGTTTGGTTGCTTGGCGTGCTCTGTGGGTTTGGTTTTCCCTTGCTTTAGTGGATCGTTGCAGGCGAAGTGCGTTCAGAGAGCTCAAACTTCACTTTCCCTACCAGAATTCAAGACCAAAACCTGGAATCGATGGTCAGTTTTGATTTCTGGTAGAGAAAGTTCAGAAGTGAGAAAATCAAGGGCAGAGAACGGTGTAAGGCAGATGAAAGAGAGCGAGGAAGGCGAACAAGAGAGAAGTCAGAGAGCAAAATCAAGGCGGCAAGTGCTTTAAGGAGCTTCAGGCAACGAAACTCCCTTGCAGTTTGTGACTTGCTCAAGGCAGAACTGACCGAAATCCAATTTTCCCTTGCTTTTCGGTCATTTTCTTCAGAAAGTGCTTTCAGAGAGCCCAAACTTTCATTTCTCTACCAGGTTTTGAACTAAGCGACCTGAAATCGAGAGTCGGCTTTGAATTCCGCTAGGGAAAGTTCAAAAGTGAGAAAATCAAGGACAGAGAACGGTACAAGGCTGACCAAAGAGAACGAGGAAGGCGAACGAGAGAGGTTTCAGTGTGCAAAATCAAGGCAGCAAGTGCTTCTAAGTGCTCCAGGCAGCTCAGCCCGCCTTACTGAGAACAACTTGCCCGAAGCAGATCCAGTGATTTTTCGATTTTCCCTTGCTTTTAGCCCATTATTCTGAAAACGTGTGTTCAGAGAGCTCAAACTTCACTTTCCCTACCAGAAATCAAGGTCCAAAACCTGGAATCGAGTGTCAGTTTTGAATTCTGGTAGGGAAAGTGAGAAAGTTAAAATTTATTGATAAAATTCAAGGCGGAGAACGGGCTAGGCAGCTGAAAGAGAACGAGGCAAGCGAACGAGAGAGGAATCAGAGAGCAAAGTGAGTTCAGCAAGTGCTTTCAGGAGCTCCAGGCAGAGAAACTCCCTTACAAAGTATGACTTGTCCAAGGCAGAACTCCATTGCTTTATTGGATTGTTGAGGGCGAAGTGCTCCCAGAGAGGGCCAGCGTGCGATTCCCTACCAGGATTTGAACTAGGCACCCTTAATTCGAGAGTCAGCCTCCATTTTCCCAAGGGAAAGTAAAATAGTGAGAATTCTGCTGCACTAAAACAGAAACCAGGCAGCCGAAAGAGAACTAAGCAGGCGAACAGCAAGCAAACCAGCGAGCAAAACCAAGGCAACACCCGCCCAAGAGAGCCCCAGACAGCGAAACCCCCCACACTGCGACCCACTACTCCAAGCAGCGCCGCACCGCAGCCGTCCCGCCAGGCAGCGAGCCCAGAGCAAGCCCACCTCCATTCCCCCACCAGAAACGCACACCCAAACCTGCTACCAGCCTCCACCGCGCATTCCCCCAGCTAAAGCACCTAAGCAAAGACACCAGTTCAGTATTACACAGCAAGGCAGCGAAACCAAGGAAAAAGTCATACAGAACGAGAGACTACTGTAAAGTGCTTAACCGGTACCTAGCTGAGAGCTTGCAGTACACAATATGTAAGACTAGGCGCCCGCAAATCTATTAATACTTCAGCTGCCGACGTGGCTCAGAGGGAAGCACGTCTGCTCAACGAGGCCGCGGCCCCAGGTTCAATTCAGGGTTTTGCAGCGCACTTTTACTCCCGCTTTTACTGCCCATGGATCCAGGAAATTTCAATATGCTAGGCTGGCCGAGTCGGTAGCGCAGAGGGTTTTCGACCAAGACCCCCGGCTTCAAATCTGGCAGAGGCCAAATTTCTTTGTGCCTTTTTAGCTCCCAGCGCGGTCCTTGGGCGCAATATTTATGCACATATATTCACGTTAAATGCCAAGGCGGCCAGCACTCAAGACCCAAGGCTCGGCCAGGCGCTCACTCACCACCAGAGGCTCCAGCACGGACAATAACACCAGGAAGGCAGGCGAACCGAGCACCCGCAGAGCACTCCAGGCGGACCAGAGCAGCTACCAGAGCAATAAAATGAGATCCAATCACCGTCCAGGCAGCCCAAATGTACCTAATTTATACTCAAGGCAACACCCAAACGGAAGGCAAAATTACACCAAAGTCACTCCAAACCGGTCTTGGCGCAATTATTTCCCCACTTTCCCTACCAGAAGCTACTTCATGTAACCTCCGCGCGAATTGCGCCTTCAATTCTCTACCAGAAGTTACGCCTGTCCCAGAATTTGGCGCAAAATTTACCTCAAATTTGATTTCGATTCACTCAGAGCAGCTAGAAGGGAGTGGAGTTGGGGAAAACCCGCATCTGCCCACAGTACACACATATTTGCACCACTCCACACTTTTTACTATTAATTTTAAAACTGCAAGGGGAGCTAAAAATGAAGTCGCTGCACAGACCAGCTGGAAAAATTCCGACCTTACACACGACATAGCCTCAATGTAGAATTAATAATTGTATATCCACCGCTATCCAGCTTCCAGACTCCGCCCAAGAAGTTAACTTTCAGCCAATTGTGACAAACCCTTGGCCTTACTACCCTCTCTCAAAGTCCAACAAATCGCTTGACTATGTGCAGATATGCAAAATCTGCCAATATCCAGAGAGTACCAAGTCCCGCACCTCGAAGTTGGGAAATATTATCTGTGGGCCAAGATCCCGAAATCCGGAGCGCCGGGGAGGCAGATTTCCCCATGATTTTGAGGATTTCTCGTAAAATACGCGATTAGAGCGGGTCAGGTCCAGATTTCCGGTAGGAAAATGAAAGTCCAAACCTGGAATCGAGTGTCCTCCGTGTTTACAGTAGGAAAAATATCGAAAGCGGAATTGATTAATTTATTTTTGACCTGGAAAATATTTTGAAAATTTCAAGGCGGCGATTATGTTGGGACCAAGCAACGAAATGAAACTTTGAGCAAGCAAATACGTCAAGTCGCGTGCTAATATGCTTGCCAGGCAGTGAAAGCCGGAGGTCCAAGGTGGGTCGCCGAGCGTTTCTCCTTGCTTTCCCTACATATTGCTACCTGAAGCACGATCAGAGAGGACCAAGTCCAAATTCCCTACCAGAAAAGTAAGCCCGACCCTCCAAAACAGACCCTCCTCCGTGTTTACAGTAGGAAATCTGCACTTCTCAAAATATTGTCTCTCAAAAGCAAGCGTAAAGCAAGCGAAAAGCGAACTAGGCGGCCAAAAGCAAGGCCCAGAGGCAAAAGCAAGGGAGAAGAACACATTGGTACCTAATTCCAACCAGGAATCTAGACACCAGGCAGCGAAAACGCGAGTTCCAACTCCCAATTCCAGGAAGGGATTTCCAAAAGTTAACATGAATCTCGACAAGGCGCAGATATCTCGAGATGCAGCAAACATAGAATTTTCTAATATTCACCAAAATACTCACAATAAGGCAGCATTTACCGTAGACCAATGTCATTACTTTCACTCCAATCGACCCTCCAAAAATGCCCAGGCGCCGTTATCTCGACAACCAGACCACTTAGAGAGCTCCAATATGGCCCAAAATCCACCAAATTAAAATCTAAGTAACATAGACCCAACTTACTTTTACATGATAACTTTCATGTAAACACACTAAATCTCAAAATTATCAAAAACCACCAAACTGCCCCACACAGCGCCAAAACCAATAGTCCCAAAATTACAATAAATCACACTATAAAAAGTATGTGACCGAATCTTAAAAACGATTTAATGACAACTATTGCAGCCGCGCCATCCCCAGCAACTTACCAGATCCACTCCATTTCAGCCTCCAAAAATGCCCAGGCTCCAAATATACGGCCCACAGGCATGCCCCAAGGCTCCCAGTATGACCAAACCGACCCAAATTAAAATTCCCACCACTTAGGTCTCGACGCTAAATCTCGACATCGGATTCGGTTCCAATCACTTTCCTTCCACAAAACAGCAACATACGGCCCCAGTACACCTCCTGATTTTTCCCAGAAACGACCCAAAAATCACGGGTACAAATTAGATGTGCCCAGAAGCCGGACTCAAATCCAATCCAGTGAACCGAATTTCTACAGTTATCACTATCATAATAAGCCCTACACTTTTCAGACAAAGTCAAAAAGACCCCAGTTGACAATGTACAGTTTGAAGGCGTTCACCTGTACTTTTGCATATCCCGACAGAGCTCCTTCTATCTTAGCCACCTGATACTTTCACGCTTTTCCGGGAATCCACAGAAACAACACAATACCGATTTTAGCCCACCATGTTACCACACACTCCAATTTACAAAAGTGTTTAAACAAAATAAAAGATAGTTTCGGATAACAGCAAAGGCAACAATAACTCGCGAACCAGGCAAGCTAGAGAGCCCCGGATTTAACCAAAAGAACTAATAGCAGCTAATCAGCAAAACAGTCCAACCACCCGAATTACTTTCCACACCCAACACAACATAATTATATATTCACACTCCACAATTACAACAACTCCGGCAGTTAATTCGCGGCGTTAAAAATAAACTATTTCAATATCCATTTACACATAAATAGCAATACCCCACGTATATTTTAATGCATTTATACACCACCATTACCACCATACCCACACTATCCCACTTTCAATCTAGCACACAGCCACAGGCCCCAGCACCACCCACACCAGGCCGTAGCAGTCCCAGGAGGCCCTAGTTCCCAGCAGGGCAGGCGTACCGGGGGCATGCAGGTGGAGTAGTACCAGGTGGAGGGAGAGGAGACACGAGACACCACCACCAGACCACCTATGGCCTGGGGAGTCGTGAGTCAAGTGATACTGGTGAAGAGGTGATGGTGGAGGGGAAGAGAGAGTCATGGTGATGGGGGAGGGACGAAAGAGTCATGGTGATGGGGGAGGGACGAAAGAGTGGGAGTGATGGAGAGACGAAAGTGATGGTGATGAGGGTAGAGGGACGAAAGTGATGGTGATGAGGGTAAGAGAGGGAAAAGGAAAAGGATGGGAATGAAATACTATGGTACTAGGAATGGAATATAGAGAATAGAAAGTAATAGAAGTAATATAGAAAGAAATAGAATAAGGTAAGAAGTATAAAAATAATAATCAAAAACGAAATGGTGTTTTGGGTAAAGGACAAGACCCAGGCATGGGATAGAGACCCCAGGCTGCACCTGGTGTACTGTTAAGAGAATTAAGACTGATAATATATGTATGTGCATACTAGTAAGGGAATGCTGGATTACATGATGTACATGCATACCACCACCCCCAAAGCTCACACTGCATTTACTCTTCTCTAACGCACCTATATACTGTTTTAACCTAAAAAAGTATTTTTTGTACATCTCTATCTCATCAAGGCATTATTCTCACCCTCCGGCACATTTCTGCCTTATTTCACTTTACCCCGTCTAATAGCTTCCGCACCGCGAATATTTTCGATTTATACACCACTGCAGCACAATACCATTTTTCGCACCACAATTATTATAATTGTATTTTAAACGTAAGATCGAGTATCTTTATTGCACAATTATTACAGTGAAATAGCCATTCGCAGAATTTGCACATATTCATCCACTCCACTAATGAAAGACTGTTGCTCAAATGGCAACTTTAACCTGAAAAAATGATCTTGACCTGAAATTCGCTTTACAGAGCGTTCTAAGTGTACTTTCCCAGTATTTAGAAATTTTCTGCTATACCTGAGCACCCGAAGATTACACAGCGTAAGAGAGAACTTTCAGATGATGGTCTAAATTTGGAGCCACTTGGGATAAGTTGAGTCGACGTTGGTAATTTTATTCTAATGGCAACAGAGCGCCGAATTTCCCAGATTTGCTTTTCTTGATGAATGATGATTTGGTAAAATTCTCTGTCCCAACGTGATTTCTTTGCAATTCAGTGATTTTATTGTTATATTGATATAGCGAGCTTTAAAACCGACTTACGCTTTGAAGCTGAAAATCATTTCATAGTTATCAAAGTTTTTTACAAATCGCAAGTTTAAATTTACTCATAGCGTACTTATCACACTTAATTGATTGTATTTTAACAGATTGGTCATTGCCTATGTCGATTCCAATAATTGAGTTATATATTAAATTTTTTGTTTGCTTAAGTTACAATTTATCTGGGAATTTAATGATTAATCTAATTACGTTAATTATTCAAACTGATCTGCTTATTTCCAACTCCTTTTATTTGAATAGAATTTCATTGAATACAATTTCAATTGCTTGCTGAATTACATTTCCACGAATTTAATTTCTAAAACCAATTCAATGTTCATTATTTAATCACTTTATTTGTGACTGTATAATTTATACATGTTTCTTAAGCCGTTTCATGTGATTGCACTTAATTCACTGATTTACATAAAATCAAAACCAACTTACTTGTTGCTAAAATGATCAAATCAAATTTAGTTTGTATTTAAATCCGTTTAATTATAGCATGTAGATTCATGTATGAACAATTAACAAGATTTAGCTTATAAACATAACAAATTTACGATTGTTTGTTTCTGTTGTCTATTTTTTACAACCAACTGCTTTTGCGCCTCTGTACACATGAGCTCAGTCTGCTGATCTACGAAATTGTTCTTACATGTCACCACAGTTTATTGTTGTAGCCGTACTGTTCATCGCCAACTTTTGGACATGCTGGCTGTATCAAGTTGATTTACTGATCAAAATGAACTTCCCTGAATTATCTTTTGATAACCATTGGTCAAGGCACAGCAAGCACATTCAGATCACAACATCCAAGCCTTATCCAGTTGCACTTTCTTTGAGGAATGGAAACATCTTTTGCTTGAAAAGTTGTACTCGGGTCACTGGCCACTTCTTACAAATGAAGACGACCGACGCCAGCAGAAAGAGACTGCAGCGACTCCTATACTAGTGAGAACGGAAAGGGAAAGTACGGCGTGCTTCGGGCAGACGAGTACTGTAGACGCGCTAGTTTCAGCCAGTGCTATTATGAGACTTGAAGATCAAGCAGTTTACACGAAGTTCAAGCAGAATAAAATAAAGCTAAGTGAATCTGGCTAGTGGGCGTGAATGCGTGCATATGGAAACAAATGAGACCCAGAAGAGCGTTGACGATAAAGTCCAGTGAAAAGACAAGTGAGTTCCGTTTCTAAGACTTCCAGCAGACGAGTGAGCACTTATATATTCATTTATCATAGTCGATTCGTGTTATCCAGCTCGTTCCCGAAGTCTTCGAGGAGTTTAGCTTTCTTTCCAAAAATACAGCGGTCGAAGCAGACGAAAATAGTGAAATACTATTCCAGTTTCTCGAAGTCGACTTGGAACCTGTTTCTCCGATACTCGCGGGTCCTACTTACCACAACCAGAGCTATCTAACCCGAAAGCGAGCCGCTCTGAGCCGCTCTCTGAGTAAAGTTGTTCGAATTTCATTTTCTGACAATTATATAAATGTGTATTTATTACATATTAAAAGCGTTTCTCTCATACCACTTCTTACAAATGAAGACGACCGACGCCAGCAGAAAGAGACTGCTGCACCGCTTATACTAGTGAGAACGGAAAGGGAAAGTACGGCGTGCTTCGGGCAGACGAGCGCTGTAGGCGCGCTAGTTTCAGCCAGTGCTATTATGAAACTCGAAGACAAAGCAGTTCACACGAAGTACAAGCAGTTCGAAGTATAATCGCACTTATCTGGCTAGTGGACGTGAGTGCGTGTACGTGGAAACAAATGAGACCCAGAAGAGCCTTGACGATAAAGTCCAGTGAAAAGACAAGTGAGTTCCGTTTCTAAGACTTCCAGCAGGCCAGTTAGTACTTATATATTCATTTATCAGAGTCGATTCGTGTTATCCAGCTCGTTCCCGAAGTCTTCGAGGAGTTTAGCTTTCTTTCCAAAAATCCAGCGGTCGAAGCAGACGAAAACAGTGAAATAATATTCCAGTTTCTCGAAGTCGACTTGGAACCAGTTTCTCTGATACTCGCGGGTCCTACTTACCACAGCCAGAGCCATCCATCCCGAAAGCGAGCCGCTCTGAGCTGCTCTCTGAGTAAAGTTGTTCGAGTTTCATTTTCTGACAATTATATAAATGTGTATTTATTACATATTACAAGCGTTTCTCTCATACCACTTCTTACAAATGAAGACGACCGACGCCAGCAGAAAGAGACTGCTGCACCGCTTATACTAGTGAGAACGGAAAGGGAAAGTACGGCGTGCTTCGGGCAGACGAGCGCTGTAGACGTCAGGTTCCAGCCAGTGCTATTATGAAACTCGAAGACAAAGCAGTTCACACGAAGTACAAGCAGTTCGAAGTATAATCGCACTTATCTGGCTAGTGGACGTGAGTGAGTGTACGTGGAAACAAATGAGACCCAGAAGAGCTTTGACGATAAAGTCCAGTGAAAAGACAAGTGAGTTCCGTTTCTAAGACTTCCAGCAGACGAGTGAGCACTTATATATTCATTTATCATAGTCGATTCGTGTTATCCAGCTCGTTCCCGAAGTCTTCGAGGAGTTTAGCTTTCTTTCCAAAAATCCAGCGGTCGAAGCAGACGAAAACAGTGAAATACTATTCCAGTTTCTCGAAGTCGACTTGGAACCAGTTTCTCCGATACTCGCGGGTCCTACTTACCACAGCCAGAGCCATCCATCCCGAAAGCGAGCCGCTCTGAGCTGCTCTCTGAGTAAAGTTGTTCGAGTTTCATTTTCTGACAATTATATAAATGTGTATTTATTACATATTACAAGCGTTTCTCTCATACCACTTCTTACAAATGAAGACGACCGACGCCAGCAGAAAGAGACTGCTGCACCGCTTATACTAGTGAGAACGGAAAGGGAAAGTACGGCGTGCTTCGGGCAGACGAGCGCTGTAGACGGCAAGTTTCAGCCAGTGCTATTATGAGACTCGAAGACAAAGCAGTTCACACGAAGTACAAGCAGTTCGAAGTATAATCGCACTTATCTGACTAGTGGACGTGAGTGCGTGTACGTGGAAACAAATGAGACCCAGAAGAGCTTTGACGATAAAGTCCAGTGAAAAGACAAGTGAGTTCCGTTTCTAAGACTTCCAGCAGACCAGTGAGCACTTATATATTCATTTATCATAGTCGATTCGTGTTATCCAGCTCGTTCCCGAAGTCTTCGAGGAGTTTAGCTTTCTTTCCAAAAATCCAGCGGTCGAAGCAGACGAAAATAGTGAAATACTATTCCAGTTTCTCGAAGTCGACTTGGAACCAGTTTCTCCGATACTCGCGGGTCCTACTTACCACAACCAGAGCCATCCATCCCGAAAGCGAGCCGCTCTGAGCTGCTCTCTGAGTAAAGTTGTTCGAGTTTCATTTTCTGACAATTATATAAATGTGTATTTATTACATATTACAAGCGTTTCTCTCATACCACTTCTTACAAATGAAGACGACCGACGCCAGCAGAAAGAGACTGCTGCACCGCTTATACTAGTGAGAACGGAAAGGGAAAGTACGGCGTGCTTCGGGCAGACGAGCGCTGTAGACGCGCAAGTTTCAGCCAGTGCTATTATGAAACTCGAAGACAAAGCAGTTCACACGAAGTACAAGCAGTTCGAAGTATAATCGCACTTATCTGACTAGTGGACGTGAGTGCGTGTACGTGGAAACAAATGAGACCCAGAAGAGCTTTGACGATAAAGTCCAGTGAAAAGACAAGTGAGTTCCGTTTCTAAGACTTCCAGCAGACCAGTTAGTACTTATATATTCATTTATCATAGTCGATTCGTGTTATCCAGCTCGTTCCCGAAGTCTTCGAGGAGTTTAGCTTTCTTTCCAAAAATCCAGCGGTCGAAGCAGACGAAAATAGTGAAATACTATTCCAGTTTCTCGAAGTCGACTTGGAACCAGTTTCTCCGATACTCGCGGGTTCTACTTACCACAGCCAGAGCCATCCATCCCGAAAGCGAGCCGCTCTGAGCTGCTCTCTGAGTAAAGTTGTTCGAGTTTCATTTTCTGACAATTATATAAATGTGTATTTATTACATATTAAAAGCGTTTCTCTCATACCACTTCTTACAAATGAAGACGACCGACGCCAGCAGAAAGAGACTGCTGCACCGCTTATACTAGTGAGAACGGAAAGGGAAAGTACGGCGTGCTTCGGGCAGACGAGCGCTGTAGACGCGCTAGTTTCAGCCAGTGCTATTATGAAACTCGAAGACAAAGCAGTTCACACGAAGTACAAGCAGTTCGAAGTATAATCGCACTTATCTGACTAGTGGACGTGAGTGCGTGTACGTGGAAACAAATGAGACCCAGAAGAGCTTTGACGATAAAGTCCAGTGAAAAGACAAGTGAGTTCCGTTTCTAAGACTTCCAGCAGACGAGTGAGCACTTATATATTCATTTATCATAGTCGATTCGTGTTATCCAGCTCGTTCCCGAAGTCTTCGAGGAGTTTAGCTTTCTTTCCAAAAATCCAGCGGTCGAAGCAGACGAAAACAGTGAAATACTATTCCAGTTTCTCGAAGTCGACTTGGAACCAGTTTCTCCGATACTCGCGGGTCCTACTTACCACAGCCAGAGCCATCCATCCCGAAAGCGAGCCGCTCTGAGCTGCTCTCTGAGTAAAGTTGTTCGAGTTTCATTTTCTGACAATTATATAAATGTGTATTTATTACATATTAAAAGCGTTTCTCTCATACCACTTCTTACAAATGAAGACGATCGACGCCAGCAGAAAGAGACTGCTGCACCGCTTATACTAGTGAGAACGGAAAGGGAAAGTACGGCGTGCTTCGGGCAGACGAGCGCTGTAGGCGCGCTAGTTTCAGCCAGTGCTATTATGAAACTCGAAGACAAAGCAGTTCACACGAAGTACAAGCAGTTCGAAGTATAATCGCACTTATCTGGCTAGTGGACGTGAGTGAGTGTACGTGGAAACAAATGAGACCCAGAAGAGCTTTGAAGATAAAGTCCAGTGAAAAGACAAGTGAGTTCCGTTTCTAAGACTTCCAGCAGACGAGTGAGCACTTATATATTCATTTATCATAGTCGATTCGTGTTATCCAGCTCGTTCCCGAAGTCTTCGAGGAGTTTAGCTTTCTTTCCAAAAATACAGCGGTCGAAGCAGACGAAAATAGTGAAATACTATTCCAGTTTCTCGAAGTCGACTTGGAACCTGTTTCTCCGATACTCGCGGGTCCTACTTACCACAACCAGAGCTATCTAACCCGAAAGCGAGCCGCTCTGAGCCGCTCTCTGAGTAAAGTTGTTCGAGTTTCATTTTCTGACAATTATATAAATGTGTATTTATTACATATTAAAAGCGTTTCTCTCATACCACTTCTTACAAATGAAGACGACCGACGCCAGCAGAAAGAGACTGCTGCACCGCTTATACTAGTGAGAACGGAAAGGGAAAGTACGGCGTGCTTCGGGCAGACGAGCGCTGTAGGCGCGCTAGTTTCAGCCAGTGCTATTATGAAACTCGAAGACAAAGCAGTTCACACGAAGTACAAGCAGTTCGAAGTATAATCGCACTTATCTGGCTAGTGGACGTGAGTGCGTGCACGTGGAAACAAATGAGACCCAGAAGAGCTTCGTAGATAAAGTCCAGTGAAAAGACAAGTGAGTTCCGTTTCTAAGACTTCCAGCAGACGAGTGAGCACTTATATATTCATTTATCATAGTATATTCCTGTTATCCAGCTCGTTCCCGAAGTCTTCGAGGAGTTTAGCTTTCTTTCCAGAAATCCAGCGGTCGAAGCAGACGAAAATAGTGAAATACTATTCCAGTTTCTCGAAGTCGACTTGGAACCTGTTTCTCCGATACTCGCGGGTCCTACTTACCACAACCAGAGCTATCTAACCCGAAAGCGAGCCGCTCTGAGCCGCTCTCTGAGTAAAGTTGTTCGAGTTTCATTTTCTGACAATTATATAAATGTGTATTTATTACATATTAAAAGCGTTTCTCTCATACCACTTCTTACAAATGAAGACGACCGACGCCAGCAGAAAGAGACTGCTGCACCGCTTATACTAGTGAGAACGGAAAGGGAAAGTACGGCGTGCTTCGGGCAGACGAGCGCTGTAGACGCGCTAGTTTCAGCCAGTGCTATTATGAAACTCGAAGACAAAGCAGTTCACACGAAGTACAAGCAGTTCGAAGTATAATCGCACTTATCTGACTAGTGGACGTGAGTGCGTGTACGTGGAAACAAATGAGACCCAGAAGAGCTTTGACGATAAAGTCCAGTGAAAAGACAAGTGAGTTCCGTTTCTAAGACTTCCAGCAGACGAGTGAGCACTTATATATTCATTTATCATAGTCGATTCGTGTTATCCAGCTCGTTCCCGAAGTCTTCGAGGAGTTTAGCTTTCTTTCCAAAAATACAGCGGTCGAAGCAGACGAAAATAGTGAAATACTATTCCAGTTTCTCGAAGTCGACTTGGAACCTGTTTCTCCGATACTCGCGGGTCCTAC
Organism: Hexamita inflata; assembly: GCA_963988835.1. Taxonomy (NCBI): domain Eukaryota; phylum Fornicata; order Diplomonadida; family Hexamitidae; genus Hexamita; species Hexamita inflata. The sequence goes on from CAXDID010001226.1 coordinate 19,012, forward strand.
TTACCACAACCAGAGCTATCTAACCCGAAAGCGAGCCGCTCTGAGCCGCTCTCTGAGTAAAGTTGTTCGAGTTTCATTTTCTGACAATTATATAAATGTGTATTTATTACATATTAAAAGCGTTTCTCTCATACCACTTCTTACAAATGAAGACGACCGACGCCAGCAGAAAGAGACTGCTGCACCGCTTATACTAGTGAGAACGGAAAGGGAAAGTACGGCGTGCTTCGGGCAGACGAGCGCTGTAGGCGCGCTAGTTTCAGCCAGTGCTATTATTAAACTCGAAGACAAAGCAGTTCACACGAAGTACAAGCAGTTCGAAGTATAATCGCACTTATCTGACTAGTGGACGTGAGTGAGTGTACGTGGAAACAAATGAGACCCAGAAGAGCTTTGACGATAAAGTCCAGTGAAAAGACAAGTGAGTTCCGTTTCTAAGACTTCCAGCAGGCCAGATAGAACTTATATATTCATTTATCAGAGTCGATTCGTGTTATCCAGCTCGTTTTCAAATAATTCGATAAACATAATTCAAAAATTATCGTTCCATTTCTAAGTTCATGACTCTCTTTAATTTATGATCCCGTTTATTTATGTATTGTCATAAGCAGGTATCTAGCAAGTTTTAATCCACTGGAACTGAATTGTGAATGAATACAGAGTGATGATTTAAATCCCAAAACGCATATGGTGAAGTTGGTATTGGTTTTGGAAGATAAAGATTAAAAAGTGAGTTGCTTTTTTAAATTCATATATATAATAAATAGCATTTCAATAGATAAAATTCACTTAGTTATCTGATATGATGCGTTAAAAAATGTTAAGAATTTGGCCATTTTATACGAATATTTATATATTAGTTCGATTCAGTTTGTCGGAGAGAGTTTTGTTCGTCAAATTACACTGTCAGTTTTGCAGTTAGTACACAGAATTCATTTAATCAGTGTTCTATAAATTTTATGAACAGAAAATAGTTAGGAACTTTGTCAAAGTCTAATGAAAATTGATGCAAATATAATCATTAGGAAATAAAATATAAGCTAAAAGTTTCACATTCACTTCACCTTATAACTTCACTAATTTAAATTTCAAATATAAACAGGTAAAACTGTACTTGTGCATCTTGATTAACAAAGAATTACTAAGAGAAAGTCAATCAAGTGTTTTATTGAGTGAGTCATGATATTAGTTGTCAAGGTCAATAAAATATAATCATTATGCAATATAATCTAAGTTAATAGTTTTCACATTATCAGATTTAGCCACGCTCCGCTCCACGACATAAGATCATTGTACAATAGAATATAAATTAAAAGTTTCATATACCTAATATGAAAACATCACACCGTAAATTAAGTAATAAATCTATACTCTCCGACTTAATATGTCTTAACTTAAGTCTGATTTGATTTGATTATTCCTATTTCACCAGATAATATAATTCGTGAATGAAATATTTAGTTTCACCACTCCACCATAATATTAATGGAGGAGCAAATCATTGACAACGAGAAATTTTACTGCGTGCGTTTTGATACAAATCTAGCAGACAAACAAATAGATAAAATCGCTAACCTGAAGGTAAACCAGCTGTACTACCCAAGTATCAGCTAGATTCCGGTCCACATCACGAAACTGATTGCGTCTGGCTGCTGCTTATAAGAAATCTCCAGTGTGAGACTCATGAATAACTTGAGCTATCTTGATATCAGCAATAATTTTATCAAGAACATATCTGATTTATAATATCTTCAAAATCTGCAGTATTTGAACATGACCAACAACAAAATTATATTTTCACAGCCACTTTCTGCTTTGCCTTAGTTATAGAAATTATTTTTAGCAAGTAACATGATCCACGATTTTGACGCGCTTGCTACGAACCCAAATTTCAACATCAACTGGATTTGTCCTCAAAACATAGCTTAAATAAGAAACTTCATGGACTACCTTGGAACAAAATCTACGGTAGAATAAGCAACTGTGTTGATGAACGATACTATTTCTAAAAGAGAACAAAGTCCATATTATGATCCTATTATTTTGAAGTACGCTCCTCAAGTAATAAATAAAACACTAGTTATCTACAATGACCAGGAACTACATAGTATTTCGTTCACAGATTTAATGAACATTGAAACTCTATTCGTGTTCGAGTGCTACAATCTGAGCTTCGAACGAGTACCAACAAAGATCAAAAAATTTGCTGTGAACATGTGTTATATAGAGAACTTAACTGGTTTGGAACAAATGAAGTCTGTTGTTGAACTGAGTCTTCGAGGAAACAGAATCTCTGAAATTGGAGTTTTGTCCAGAATGATTTAACTACAAAAGCTTGATATGGCTTAGAACAACTTGGAGTCAATTAGAGGTATTGAGAAACTTGTAAATCTAGCAGATGTTGACTTAAGCGAAAATACCATTACGGATATAAATTGTTTGAAGTTCATGAAACAACTAAAATCGGTTAATTTGAGCAAAAACAAGATAACACTTGCAGAAGATCTACAGTCGCTCACCAATCTGTTAACACTAAAAATAAGCTACAACAACTTAAAAAGCATTAATTTTGTGAAACATATGAATTAACTAATTCATTTCGATGCTTCGTTCAACTAAATATCTGATATAAACGTGATTGAAAATCTAGTAAAGCTTGTCGATTTACGCCTCCATGGTAATAAGATTGAATCGTTTGGAGCTATTGAATCTCTTCCAAATTTAAAGTGGAGCTGGTATTTATCGGAACAAAATGCATCAGATTCTGATTAGATTAGAATAGTCATTAAAGACTGTTTAAATACACCACTTGCAACTATTTCTGATAACTAAATAATCAAATAATTTGGTTTTGTAGACTTTTGTAAAACGTAACAAGTTTCAATTACCAACTGTCCAAATATATCCTTTGAAAACTGCCCTCGCATTCCAATAAAACTGAAGATCAACAAATGCGGGTTGTAAACAATAACTGGAATTTCTGAAATGTAGTAAATAGTTGAGCTTGATCTTGGATTTAACAGTATTCGTCATATCAACGAACTTGAAGCACTAGTTAATCTTTAAGTGCTAAACCTTCAGAACAATGATATTTATAGAATTAGTTCTCTTGGAAATCTCAAACAGCTGAAATCTGTTAATCTGACTAACAACAAGGTTATATTCAGTCAGCCCCTTAACTACATGAAAGGATAACTTCTCATTGATAATAATTTAGTAACAGATAATGTCGCACTTAAGAACCAGAATAAACCATAACTAATAGATTACTAAAACTTTCTTGGTCCCAACAACACTGAAGGTCAAGTAAAAGAGCTCGCGAAAATAAATAGCTATAATGTTGAGATGTACTTCAAATTCATTAATTCTATCGTGAATAATGCACTTCAAATCTATAACGATTAAATTCTAACTGATTTCGGATTCACTAATAAAATGAACATTCTCACCTTGAGTATTCAAAACTGCTTAAACGTGAAACTTCCATTTTAAAATTCACTGAAATATCTTAAAACGGATAATGGCGCGTTAATCAACTACCCAGAGGTTGTATTACTCAAGGTTCCAAATTAAATAACTTCACTCACAATAAATAACTGCAAACTCACAAATATTGTTGGTATAGAGAACATGAAGTAGCTCTAAAATTTAAATTTGAAAGATAACCAAATTGTTCTTATCGAGTAATTGCAAAGGTTAACTAACTTAAAGTAAGTTCTTGTTGATGATAATTTCATATAAGATCTAGAATATTTGACAAATCAAGACTGGATTAGCTTGTAAAAAGCTCCTAGAGACTCAGATCTTACAGCCTATTTAACTGATACTAATTCTACATTAACTCTTGATGCTTTCAAAGCTTAAATTGCTCCAAATAAAGCTAAGTCAGACTAATTAATTGCACTATTACTGGAAAAGCAAGCTAATGATTTGTGCAACAAGTATCAACCAGCTATTAAATTCCAAACGTTGTACGTTGAGAATGACAACGCAATAAAAGATCTTAAATTTGTAGAGAAATTGGATCTTGTTGAGATTATTCTCAGTAAGTGTGTTAATGTTAAGTTCACCAGAAATCCGAGCAATTTGTAGTATCTATCCCTATAAGACTGCAATATCTCAGATTCTTCTGGTTTGCAATACTTCACGCAGTTGAAGAAGCTTTAAATAACCAACAGCCCATTGCGTTCTCTTTCTCACATTTCAACTCTTGTAAATTTGCTCTCTTTGTAAATCACAGGTTCAAAGTTGACGAATATTGTTGGAATCGGAAATCTAAAATAACTATAATATCTGGATTTATCTGAAAATGCGATTATCTCAATTCAGCCACTATCTTAGTTGCTTCATACCAAGTAGTTCAAGCAATTATACTTAGATGACAATTTCATCGTTGATTTGGAGTGGTTAGTTCCGAATTACTCAGAGTGGATCTGCAGGCAGTGTGTTCCAGCTGATTCCGACTACCAGAATTACATTCAAGATACTAATTTGAATATTAACGTAGCTCAGCTGAAAAGTAGTTTCACTTCTCAAATTACCAAATCAAATCAGCTGATTTAAGATTACGTCGTAAAGTACGAATCAGAAATGAAAGCGAAGTATTAAAGCTAAATTAAAAAGAATCCAAACGGTTGCGGCGACCGTTTAGAATTCAACAAAGACAATGCGGTTCGCGATTTGAAGTTCGTGGAGGATCTCGGGGTTACAGAACTTTACATTCAAAACTGCCCCAACCCGCGCAAAATGCCCCGGAACTTGAGACGTTTGCAATATTATTCCTCGAATCTTAAAACGGTGAAATGCGTTGAACGGGCGACGAACTTGGAGGTGTTGTATTTTGGCTGTGGGTTTTTCAACAGTGGAAATTAAATCGTGAACGCGAATGGGCTGAGGGCGCTGAACAAATTAAATTGTTTGGAATTGAGTAGTAACAAAGTGATGGATTTGAGCGCTGTTGACTATTTGAAGGCGAAAGGGTGTTTTGGAATTGGATTATACACAAATAATTAAAAGCAGCCGAGTTAGCAGGAAATTGACGAAAGTAGGCTGTGGTGAGAGAATAAATACTTTTAAATATATAATATTAGTTTTAATCACAGTTACTAGTTCTCCTAGTTTAACCACAGTTATAAGTTCTCATATCGATCGAAGCATCAAATTTTGATTCTTAGAAATATTCAGAAACAGTAATTCATAATCTGGTATTGTTAGTTAGATATTACGTTGATCCATAGAATTTTTAAGAAAAGTGCAAGAAAAATATATTATTGAATGTGTGTCATTTTAAAAAGAGTTTGATGTCTTTTATAGGTCACAAGTTGAATTACCATCAAGTTAGATAGTCGAAATAGTTCCTAAACTTCAAATTCACAAGTATAAACGAAAGATAATTGAACATCTGTTTATTTATCATGGTCAAAAAATTTGCGAGTCCAAGGTCTTAAAATGTACATTTGTGTATTAAAATCAATAATGTAATAATACGAGTAGTTAAACGCAGCCGAGTTAGCAGGAAATTGACGAAAGTAGGCTGTGGTGAGAGAATAAATACAAAATTAATAACTTTACAATTTATAATATCATTGTATATATCATTGTATATAAAAATAATTGATTCCTACTTAACAATAACGTCCTAAAATTGTCTTGGATTTGAATAGTATTAAACCTACATATACATGTGGTGAGAGGAAAAAATAATTTGATAAATTGAACAATATTAAATAGCAATCAATAATACAGATTATAATCACTAGTTATATTATTCATAATCCATGGAACAAAAAGTGCCTGGTGGAACATCAAATTTTGATTCAAGAACAAATTGAAAAGCGTACATGTAAATACATGAAGGAATACTTGGAATCGTCAGGTAAATCTTTGAAAGAAGAATGTAAAAGAGGAGTGAGAATATTGAACCTTAATTTCTATATTGGTTCGTATTTCAGGTGTAATAATTAATTTGCAAATATATTAATGGTTAAATCATTATATCAAGTTTAGGAACTGTATTTGAATGGGAATTAAATTCCTACTTAACAATACTAGTAGACGTTCTAAAATTGTCTTGGATTTGAATTGTATTAAACCTACATTTATAGGTGTATTTTCACTAGTATTTTTTCCATAGACTTTTTTCATGAATATTCACACTACTCAAGATACAATAAAAAGATAAAATTTATACATTTATCACTAGTTTTACACTAGGCGAACTCCACAAGTACAAATTCCCCATATGTCAATACATACTCAAAAACACCTTCCTGGCTGTATTGAAAGGAATAATATTATATTTCAAGTGTAAATTTGATGGAATGATTAAATTGAGCCTTAGTACTGATAAGGTTACAGTTATGTGAGTCATTTTATTTCAAGGTGTATTATTACAAATTATATATTATTTTAATTATATATTTATTCACATTATTATTTATGATAATGTTTCAGTTCACTTCATTTAAAACGAAGACGTCCCGTTTTCGCGCGGCAAAAATTCTCAAAACGGTTTTAAATTCGAACGGGTTCGCGGTGTTTTCAATTTACAGAAAGTTTTGTTCCAAATTTTAACTTTTGGTTCGCGTTGCGTTTTAAAAGTAGAGACGTGGGAATTGCAATATAATATTATAATCTGTGTTTGGAGTGAAATATAAAATAGAAATAAAATATAGGAATAATAATAATTTTTAATTATGTCATAGATTTGAGAATATTCTTAATTGAACAACTGAAAAATACATTATAGTCATTTTATTATTAATTTAATTATTTAAATATTATCTATGTCACAGTCGTTCGTTTGTGCCAAAGTGATATATATATATATTATATTGATTTTAATACACAAATGTACATTTTAAGACCTTAAACTCACAATTTTTTTGAACATGATTGTAATTGAACCATTGTTCATTGTTCAATTATTATATAGCAAAATAAAGTATACGACTTTTGAAATTTTTACTTCAAAGTAGTATTAAAACCATCCCTAACTAAATACATCAAAGTTGTTACATAAATTATAAAGCAGAACACTTAGATTAAACAAAGATGATAACCATTTTAATAAACTGGAATATTATCAATCACAAGAATTATTAAAATATATATTATTTTTACTTAACTATAGTAAAATAACTAGTATATATTTATTTATTACGTTTAGATGTATTGTTGGATTGTTGCTGTTGAGTGAGTCATGTTATTATTTTTAATAATCGCGGTCAAAATATTTGCGAGTTCAAGGTCTAAAAATGCACAATTGTAAATATAAATCAAAATAACGTTAAGATTGTCAGTACCACTATCACTCCACCACTTTTTGATCAATTTTTGTCAAGTTAAACATAGTAATTTAGACAATATCACCTTTATATTGTTTAAATATGCTATATTAAGGTTTAAATAAATCATATAATACTGTAAATACATTTTCTGATTTTTTAGTCTTTAACGAAAGTTAAATACATGATAGTCATATTTCTTTCATTATTTGTGGAGTGTAAATACTGACAAGCTTAACAATATCCAGTTTCAAATTAATTAATAATACAAAATAAACCTCTCAACTCAACTAATTTTTGACCACAAAAATACTTTAACAGCTGTTCAATTAATACCTTTACGGTAAAGTCTCACAAGTACACTAGGTACCGAGTCGGAATTTGAATTATCTGATAAAGGTCAGAACATCTATAAAATTAATTTATTAGTCTTTTGTTAAGATTCAATTTAAATCACTCATCAATTCAATAATAATAGTTTTATTTTCATGAACTTATTCCTAAAACCTCAAAAACATCCTAGCCGAATAGTTTCTTATAAATTATTGCATCTAAATCGAATATTATCATTGAACAGTCTTTTATGTAACGTTTCTAATCATTAACCAAGTATGGAGTGGTATATGTTTATTAAATTGAAGAATAGGCTCTATTCAGGTGTATATTGAGTCAATTGGTAATTTTATAAGCATTTTCTTGACACATTTCTTTCGTGGAGTGAAATATAATATTTTATTATTATTTAATTATAGGAATTTTATAAATCGTATAAGAATAATAGGAATAATACAGAAAGTTTATAAAATATCTCAATATTCGCATCATTTTGTTATGATTTGGTATAATTTTAGCCTCATATCCTTAGTATGTTCGATGTGATCAACAATTTTATCGTGAAACCTATGTGGCATTCTTAAGCCTTTTTGTTTATACAGTATAATGCATAATTCATTAGACTCGATATTCAGAAAGTGATTTATGGGAAGTTATTACACAATATTAATACTATGTGTACCAATCGGTAACTTTTTATTTTAATTGACATTTTTCACTTCAAAATTTTGAAATGTAAGCAAACTTACATCGATGACAAAATATCAGAATTCTGGTCGATAATATAATTTCATTCATAAATACAATCAATAGCGTTAAAACTTCAATTATTTATGGTTATGTCAAACTTATAGTGGAAAACACGAGATTCCGTTTTCCTAACTTTGTAGTATGGATAGGTGATATGATGCTGTTCAAAAATCTAAAATTGATTAACGAACTGAGAGCTTATTTCATGTTAAAGTTGGCGTACGAAGTTTCAGAAACTTCAAATGCTACAAAAAGTGAACTTTAGACTGACCAGTGAATCCTCAACTTTGGTTGGAATGATAATCTATTTAGAATATTTGGGTACGATGTTATAAAAAGGAGCCAATTTGTACAATATAAAATATCCAAAGTTTTTATGGTCATTGAAATTGAACTACACCAGGAAATAGAAAACAAAGCAGAAATTCGTTTTCGGTCCAAAGCTAATTTATGAAGTTCTAGATTGAAAGTAGTAATTATATAGAAAATAAAGAATACAGCTAAAAATGAAGAACTCAACTAAGAGGGGAATCTAAAAGTAAAATGTAATTTTCAAATTGGATAATTGTTTCAGAGGAATCTTGTCTTACTATGAAATTAAGTTGCAACATGAGTCAATGTAACAATATTGAAACAATATCTGGTTTGGCTAGAACATATAATATATTCCACACCAGCTTTTTGAACATTTTGTTAACTCAAGTTTAAACCTCATTGGAGTACCAGACTCAGTAATGATGGAGTTGATGTATCACGATGTAGAGACTAAGATTATGTAACATTATCTTAATAGAGCAACTTTCTATAAGTGCGTAAGATGAGATGGTAATCCATAGAAACATTTTTGGATCCATCCACTGATGATGAATTGTCTACGCTACCAATAAACAGTTTAGAAAGTTTAGACTAAAAATATATTTGGTTTGTTTACAATGTAGAGTTAATTATTCTCGTGATGTGGTAATAAGATAAGGGTACATATTGTGTAAGTGAAATATATTATAGTACGGTCATTATATATGCATTATGTATTCGAAATATTGGATTCACTACTTCGATATATTTTTGCAGTCTAATTAATTATGCTGTATACTGTATTGAGTATATAATTAAAATATAAATATATACAAAAATAATTTCATATCACAACACAACTACCAGAGCCAGTACATAATCTTGCTTATCCAGGCCCTATAGGTGTAGCAGAAACCAAATAGTTTGCGTTAATAGCATTCATTCTAGCATTCATGTTATTAATATTAGCCTACACCTACGACATTAAATAATTAACTTAGTCAGTGTTGTATGTCTATGCTGTGTTTGCTTTTGCATCTATATTTGCTTATTATTGGGTAAGCCTAGTATTAACATTATTAATTGTATTTATTAAATCAATTTTAGCTTAATTAACGGACGCATTCACAGAAGATATTTAACTGGTTAATGTCGTTATATCTGAGTTTTACTAAGTATTTATACTACTTTATGTTACAACGTACTAATTAAATGTTGAATCCAATGTTGTAATTTGACTTTGCAGATTATTTTTTGTCGAATCAAGTAAATTTTGCAATTGAGTAATTTATGATCCATGATTTGTCAATGCGTTATTAATAACACCAACCTATGATTGATATGTTGATATATGATTGTTTAGTGTATTACTGATTTAGTTAACGTCTGTTCTCAACTGTTTGGCTGTTTCTGTGAGAGTACTATTGGAAGAAATTAATGATATATTTAAATTATCAATTCTACCATTTAACTAAGTTTTTGTGGAATCTATATCAGAGTAAAGACGAGTTGTATTTCTTTGCAAATTATACTCGCTTTAATTAAAATTATAATTAATCATTTGTTGTAATGTTGACACATTGTAATCTAATCTTTCTAGAGTAAGTGATGTATTAGATGCTATATTTACATCCAATACCGTTAAAGTCTTAACTACATCTACACATATTGAAATATTTAACATATATCCTGTTTAACACTAACATGAAATACCATTATATTCAAATGGACTATCACATTGAATAATGTTTTGAGACGAATGCAATGACCCAAACTGTAAACTTGGTAAACATAAACCATAAACATAAAATAGTTAAGAACATATATATTAACAATTCTAATTTAATGTTCCAACAATTTGTAGGGAATATGAGCTCAAACCATGAAGTTCTTATATGTTTGTGCAAATATTCACATTATCTAAAAGTAGCACTGTTGAATTTATTAAATTTGACACTATTTAACCGTTGAAATCACTACTTTAGTAAACATACCCACTTATATTAGTATTACTTATATTAAAGTGGGATATTGATTACAATTCATTTACTATACCAGCTGAATTCATACTTTTAAACCTAAATTAAACTTTAGCATTATTTAAAACAATATCGTTCGCTGATTTATAGATCAATCCGGATAACTTCTACCCCTTTGCAATAAACACTACAGTAGATTATATAATATAAATATTGCACTATTAACAAATTAATGCTCCTTCAACAATTGTTAAATAAATACTAACATTTACAACAGAATCTTGAACAACTTAATTGAGCATATTTACCCCGAATACTGCAAAGACATTTACATGGTCGATATTAACGTTTATTTTGGAATTAATTAGGAAATCATTATATATAAATATATTACTTGATATCTATGAAAGAGTTAGAGTATTATCAATCACTATATTATTTAAATTTTATGTTTTTTGACAAAAAATATATGTACTGCTATCTACAGATATTTATTTGGTACAACGATTTTCACTATTTTTTAATTATTTGTTAATCGTAATAGAAGATATCAAACCAATCATAATTTATATATAAGATTTAAAAAATTCTACAGCAACATGAAATATCTGCAACAAACTTAAATGGAACAATAAGCACAAATGGTACAACTCTAACAAGAATACGAAGAAAGACTTGAAGAGAAACAAATATAGCTGTAACAGCTTCAGAACCAGCTCTACCAACAAACTACGACCAACTTTGACACAATCAGGAAAACTTAACGTACCATAAGAACATCTACACCAACCAAACCAAAAAAGTGTCTAACTAACCAAATAGTAACTTTCTTGACATTATCGCCGAGACCTAAGCTATACTTCCTAAAGATCACAAAAATAAATAAAAAGATAATAAGAAACAGCGACTACTCACACAAATTGACAGAAACTACAAATCTAATAGATATACTACAAATCCCATGGCATCCACACTATACTAATAACCAATAATATGATAACTGGATCGTGTATCAAAAAACTCTCAGTTACACGTGTGGAAATGGGGATTTCGGATACTAAGTGAGGACTAAATAAGATTAAACTATTTGTAGTTGTAAAAATACCAAATCAATTCTACAATTTTACTGAATTAAAGAATATATTAATTTAATAATATATTAAGTCTGATTAAAAAATGAATGTTGCTAGTTGAAGCTTCAAAACACTTTAATAACTACCAAAATGAATTTTACTGTTATTACAGTAGTGCTTAATAATAATAATATATAATTTTTTGTTTTTCAATATTTCCACAAATGATACTGTTGTTAGTGAGTAGTTGTATTTTGAAATTTATTTTGATATCAATCCATAATTTTAAGTTACCATTATTATAACTCTCTAAGAAGTGATATAAATAATATGCTGTGAATCAATAAGAAGGTAAAATAAGTAATGTATTGAAACTTGAAATGTTATTTGAGAAAATGTAATTCAATGGAATTATGGAGCTGAATACTGGAGCTGATTACTTTTCCTCTCAAAAATATATTGAACATAAAATAATTAATGTAATGTGAAAATTTTGTCCAAATAGTTAGTTTAGAGAACAATTAAGTATATATACAAATGATTTGTGTGTTATCTTCTATTATTTTAGACTAATCGTTGAAGTATGAAGATAGAAAATGTAGTACATCTTTGTTAGTAGCTGGTAAATCCTTCAAATATTGTGTTAAAGCTTAAAATTTAAATAACATTTAAGTTTCAAACAGATTATAATAAGTCTCAAACAGTATATTTATTTTTAACAATATTTTAATTAATTCAAAAATTGATGTTAATATTTAAAATATTAATGAGTTTGCATTATTCGGCATTAACAAAAATAAATAATTAATTTATACTTCATTTATAAACTTATCTCTCAGTTTTAACGTTGTTAAAGGAGCATTAATCTGTATTTAATGTGATATTAATATTAACTATGCGACTTTTATATTTACAGCATAAGGATTGAAGTTATCCGGATTGATCTATAAATCAGCGAACGATATTGTTTTAAATAATGCTAAAGTTTAATTTAGGTTTAAAAGTATGAATTCAGCTGGTATAGTAAATGAATTGTAATCAATATCCCACTTTAATATAAGTAATACTAATATAAGTGGGTATGTTTACTAAAGTAGTGATTTCAACGGTTAAATAGTGTCAAATTTAATAAATTCAACAGTGCTACTTTTAGATAATGTGAATATTTGCACAAACATATAAGAACTTCATGGTTTGAGCTCATATTCCCTACAAATTGTTGGAACATTAAATTAGAATTGTTAATATATATGTTCTTAACTATTTTATGTTTATGGTTTATGTTTACCAAGTTTACAGTTTGGGTCATTGCATTCGTCTCAAAACATTATTCAATGTGATAGTCCATTTGAATATAATGGTATTTCATGTTAGTGTTAAACAGGATATATGTTAAATATTTCAATATGTGTAGATGTAGTTAAGACTTTAACGGTATTGGATGTAAATATAGCATCTAATACATCACTTACTCTAGAAAGATTAGATTACAATGTGTCAACATTACAACAAATGATTAATTATAATTTTAATTAAAGCGAGTATAATTTGCAAAGAAATACAACTCGTCTTTACTCTGATATAGATTCCACAAAAACTTAGTTAAATGGTAGAATTGATAATTTAAATATATCATTAATTTCTTCCAATAGTACTCTCACAGAAACAGCCAAACAGTTGAGAACAGACGTTAACTAAATCAGTAATACACTAAACAATCATATATCAACATATCAATCATAGGTTGGTGTTATTAATAACGCATTGACAAATCATGGATCATAAATTACTCAATTGCAAAATTTACTTGATTCGACAAAAAATAATCTGCAAAGTCAAATTACTTCTTTGCGTTCTATAGAAAATAATTTTTATAATAATAACAATATGTTAAATAACTAATAAACATCACAAATTCAGTTATTATATAATACAATAATTTAAATTAATAGTACTAGATCTAATATTGTGTCGGATCTAAATTAATTGAATTCAAATTTCAATTATCGTATGTACACGCTATCAACAATTGTATAATAAAAAATTGATGCTGTTCGAACGTTTACCCAAGATTAAATAAATTGGATGATAAATTAACTTTAATCTTAAGTTATTTCGTCCATAAATACTCTTAATTATATTCAATCGCAATTGTTGAGCTCAGTATCAAGAGTTATAGTCACGGCATCTAATTGTAATATATGTTAATGTGCTAATTGTAATGCTTTGGATATGGCATAATGTAGAGAGTAACATTGCAGAAATTTCACAAAAATTACAAGTTGTCGTGATTCTGGTTGTGTATCTTAGTCTATTTGAAGTGATTTAATAATATATGTTTAATAATATATATCCCATTCACTTAACTTTCGTTTAAACAAGCTCATAGATACCTATGTAGGTGTTGGTAGGCACACCTCCGCAACAAAAGCAACATCCAGGAGCTAACACGGCTGCTTTGTGCAAGCCGATCTATATAGGAATAACATTGGTATGGGAATCGTATCATCTGAGTTTTTAAGAAAGCGATGGAACGGCTACCGCTTTCCAATTCTGTTGACTCGTTGGTGGCCTGCCATAGGCCATTCCGATCCTTGACGGTAGCTTAGCGTTTTGAATTGGTAGCGTGGAAACAAGAATAGTATAGAATAGTTGATTGATTCAGTTATTTATATTTTGATTATGACATGGCAATTAGGGAGTTTTGAGTACAATTCGTAGTTTTAATTAATTATTATTAAGATATGTCTGACTTTAGATCAACATGCTTTATTTTCTGCAAAACTAGAAAGTGTTTATGTCTTTTTTATCAAACTTTTTTTAAAGTCTTCTTTCTATTATTAACGAAATTCAATTCCTCCTGTATACTTTGATTAGTTCCTACTTTATATATTATACGCGCAAAATACTCTTGCTTAACTAATATAATTTAGCAAAATGCTGGTAGAAAAACCCTCAAATACTGTCTGCAATACTCTAACTGTCGATATCTTGTTTTATAACATATAAGTTCTTCTAAAATGTTTATATATAGAAAAGTTTTTAGTTCACAAGCTATTTGTAGGATTTATATCTACGCTACTACACTTGTGAATCGCTTCTAGTTGCGTGTACATTGGGTGGGAAACAGCAAGTGACCTGTACGCCGTTGTATGATTTAATACAGATTCCGCCCATAACTTGCGGCGTAGTTTGATGTAGAAATTAAATTAAACGATTTAGTTGTTGCGACATAAACTTACATTTATGATTCGTGTCTGCACATTGTGAATAAGATTTGTGTACTTACTCGGCGACATTTTAAAATGTGTATTCCAAACAACCTCATATTTGAAAATATCGAGATTTATGTTTTTTATTTAATAAACTTACAAAAATATTTAGTTCATGCAAAATACACTCTAAATCGTGTATTTGTCTTTTGAAATAAATAATTTATGTTTTTTTAATTTGGTGGTATCAGAAAAAACATAGGCAGAAATATATTTCAAGAAATAATATATATGATTCACATATCTGAAATCTGGCCTCTTCCTTTGATCCCGGATCTGATACCTGGAAGGCCGCCCGCTACTTGACTTTTGAGTTAACTAATTGGAGATTGGACATTTAAAGCACAGCCGAACGTGATTTCCTTTAATTGCGATATTTAATGATGGCAAAGAACTTTGTACTTAACTTCACAAAATATATATCGCATATTTGCGTTTTGTAATTATTGAAACCGAAATGAAAGCATAAAGGTTTCTAATTAAGAATATCTACATTTTACAGAGCCACATGTATAGAGCGAAGACGTATCGGACTGCTTTAATGCGAAAATGAGAAGACCTTTTGATGGGCCTTTTTGTTAAAAGGGCTTAGTAACGCATTTTCGTATAGTAGCATCATAGATTTATAAATTAAATCGTGCAAACGGTAATTAGTTGGCCCAAGCTTAAATACTATCATAAAGCAGGCCCATAATAAGATAGATTGAGTCGATACGCGTTTATCAAATATATAGTTATTATATGTTTAGGTTATTACTTTAATACGCTCGTTAGTTTCTTATTCCTCCAGAAGTAACTGCTATATTTCTCTCGTCTCATCACAGCCAGTATCTTGAACGAAGTGCAAGGAATAGTCGTCTCAAGTTATCTGTGATATTATTAACCGGTTTTGGTCAATTTGCGGACAATTTAACATATTATACAGGCAAAGAAACATATATCAAATCAGTAGTTGTTCCTACGAACCCGCAAATAATTTACAGTTGGCTTTTAAAATATTTCGCCAGCTATTTGTAGGATTTAGAATAATTAATGATTAAGACTAGAAAAGCTGAGCCGATAAGTGGTGCCAATAATTATTGTTGTAAACTAAAATTCGCTGAAGACGTAGTTGTTATATTTGCATTCGGAGGTATTTTCTCTCTATTCATTTCTGGAGAAATGGTGAAATGATTGTATTGAAGCCACTGGTAAAAAAGCTAATTAACTAAATTAAACTTCTTATTGTCACAGCAGTGTCTGACTATTGATTTCGCACTTCAGCCACCAATATGAAAATTTGACTAAGTAATTCTTGAAGTTCAATGTTAAATAGTCACTACTTAATCGTGAATAATAATCCGTCGATAATAGTTATTAATGGTACAGTTTCAACTTACGTCTTATAATAATTTTGTATTGTGAAACACATAGGAGATCTGAAGGAAGTTATATGCGAAATGTAGATGCCGAAGTTATATGCTTCGGTGTGCAAATATACATTTCCGTTTATGTTCAAAAATGAAGTAAATTCAATTGTGAAGTGGACACACATACCTATTAAGCCCTTTTTAGAAATAGACCTTTTAATATTATTTCTCTTTAAGCCGATTCGTTTGTGAACGAAAGAGGTTCTCGAGTTGACACATGTCTGAAGCGACCTAGTTTTCCATGCAACTAGCTTTGTTGATTTTCTCTGTTTTCAAGTTGTATTTGCCTTGACGCGACGGGTTAACACTTGTGAATCGCTTCTAGTTGCGTGTACATTGGGTGGGAAACAGCAAGTGACCTGTACGCCGTTGTATGATTTAATACAGATTCCGCCCATAACTTGCGGCGTAGTTTGATGTAGAAATTAAATTAAACGATTTAGTTGTTGCGGCATAAACTTACATTTATGATTCGTGTCTGCACATTGTGAATAAGATTTGTGTACTTACTCGGCGACATTTTAAAATGTGTATTCCAAACAACCTCATATTTGAAAATATCGAGATTTATGTTTTTTATTTAATAAACTTACAAAAATATTTAGTTCATGCAAAATACACTCTAAATCGTGTATTTGTCTTTTGAAATATATAATTTATGTTTTTTTAATTTGGTGGTATCAGAAAAAACATAGGCAGAAATATATTTCAAGAAATAATATATATGATTCACATATCTGAAATCTGGCCTCTTCCTTTGATCCCGGATCTGATACCTGGAAGGCCGCCCGCTACTTGACTTTTGAGTTAACTAATTGGAGATTGGACATTTAAAGCACAGCCGAACGTGATTTCCTTTAATTGCGATATTTAATGATGGCAAAGAACTTTGTACTTAACTTCACAAAATATATATCGCATATTTGCGTTTTGTAATTATTGAAACCGAAACGAAAGCATAAAGGTTTCTAATTAAGAATATCTACATTGTACAGAGCCACATTTATAGAGCGAAGACGTATCGGACTGCTTTAATGCGAAAATGAGAAGACCTTTTGATGGGCCTTTTTGTTAAAAGGGCTTAGTAACGCATTTTCGTATAGTAGCATCATAGATTTATAAATTAAATCGTGCAAACGGTAATTAGTTGGCCCAAGCTTAAATACTATCATAAAGCAGGCCCATAATAAGATAGATTGAGTCGATACGCGTTTATCAAATATATAGTTATTATATGTTTAGGTTATTACTTTAATACGCTCGTTAGTTTCTTATTCCTCCAGAAGTAACTGCTATATTTCTCTCGTCTCATCACAGCCAGTATCTTGAACGAAGTGCAAGGAATAGTCGTCTCAAGTTATCTGTGATATTATTAACCGGTTTTGGTTAATTTGCGGACAATTTAACATATTATACAGGCAAAGAAACATATATCAAATCAGTAGTTGTTCCTACGAACCCGCAAATAATTTACAGTTGGCTTTTAAAATATTTCGCCAGCTATTTGTAGGATTTAGAATAATTAATGATTAAGACTAGAAAAGCTGAGCCGATAAGTGGTGCCAATAATTATTGTTGTAAACTAAAATTCGCTGAAGACGTAGTTGTTATATTTGCATTCGGAGGTATTTTCTCTCTATTCATTTCTGGAGAAATGGTGAAATGATTGTATTGAAGCCACTGGTAAAAAAGCTAATTAACTAAATTAAACTTCTTATTGTCACAGCAGTGTCTGACTATTGATTTCGCACTTCAGCCACCAATATGAAAATTTGACTAAGTAATTCTTGAAGTTCAATGTTAAATAGTCACTACGTAATCGTGAATAATAATCCGTCGATAATAGTTATTAATGGTACAGTTTCAACTTACGTCTTATAATAATTTTGTATTGTGAAACACATAGGAGATCTGAAGGAAGTTATATGCGAAATGTAGATGCCGAAGTTATATGCTTCGGTGTGCAAATATACATTTCCGTTTATGTTCAAAAATGAAGTAAATTCAATTGTGAAGTGGACACACATACCTATTAAGCCCTTTTTAGAAATAGACCTTTTAATATTATTTCTCTTTAAGCCGATTCGTTTGTGAACGAAAGAGGTTCTCGAGTTGACACATGTCTGAAGCGACCTAGTTTTCCATGCAACTAGCTTTGTTGATTTTCTCTGTTTTCAAGTTGTATTTGCCTTGACGCGACGGGTTAACACTTGTGAATCGCTTCTAGTTGCGTGTACATTGGGTGGGAAACAGCAAGTGACCTGTACGCCGTTGTATGATTTAATACAGATTCCGCCCATAACTTGCGGCGTAGTTTGATGTAGAAATTAAATTAAACGATTTAGTTGTTGCGGCATAAACTTACATTTATGATTCGTGTCTGCACATTGTGAATAAGATTTGTGTACTTACTCGGCGACATTTTAAAATGTGTATTCCAAACAACCTCATATTTGAAAATATCGAGATTTATGTTTTTTATTTAATAAACTTACAAAAATATTTAGTTCATGCAAAATACACTCTAAATCGTGTATTTGTCTTTTGAAATAAATAATTTATGTTTTTTTATTTGGTGGTATCAGAAAAAACATAGGCAGAAATATATTTCAAGAAATAATATATATGATTCACATATCTGAAATCTGGCCTCTTCCTTTGATCCCGGATCTGATACCTGGAAGGCCGCCCGCTACTTGACTTTTGAGTTAACTAATTGGCGACTTGACAACATCCGGGTGGACTCTTCCGTTTGCACCAAATCCGTATGCAACTGTCTCTTCTTTCTTTTAGGGCGAATATATGTTTTGAGTTGTCGCTCGACTGCTTTGAGCTGTTTTAACCATGGGTGAGTAACTTGTCATCTTTGAACTTGCTCTTTGAATGCTTGAAATTTATGGACGACTTGGTGAATTATTGAACTATGTTACTTTTTAGTTGAAAGTAGCTGATTATAACTATTGGTGGGGTTGTGTTATAGCTGGCTTGTATATTGGACCAAGAGTAGGTGACTGGTTGGTTTTGTACATTTATTAAACGATTGGAAATCGTGTGGATTGCGCTTGTGTTTGAGTTACTCTAGATGGTGAATTGATAGTTTAAGTTTTTTAATAATTAACTTAATTTGAGTATTATTGCAATACTGAACGCGATTCCGGTTTTTATTCCATGTACTGTGGTTTTTGCTCTTACATATATTGTTGTAGTGGTTGCTGTACCTATCTCGTTTCCTAAATAGGTTAATGAATGGGTTGATGATTTTAAGCCTATTCTTAACTTAGGTTCTAAACTGCCGAGAATGATTCCACATTCATTTCAGATCTTTTACCTTCCTATCTCATCTACGCTTCCATTTGACACATGTACTGTTATTATTAACCTAATACAGAGCCAGGTCTAAGTACTCTAAGCCAAGCGATCACTTCACGAGCAGTGAATTGATATTTCTTCATCATATATAAACCAATCAACGTTCCAGTTCTACCAAGTCCGGCCTTACAGTGAACAGCTACCGCACCAGATTCTTAATCTACAATTTGTAAGAATTGTCTTACAATTCTATCAGGTGGTATAGATCCATCAGGATAAGGTAAGTCATAATGACGTATTCCAGCTTTAACGAAATCTTACTTGTTATAGCATGCTTCATTAAGTCTTACTACAGCAGTTACATTTCTGCTCTGGTAAAGTGGAATATAACTCTGGGGAGTGAAAGGATGATACTTAAAAAATGGATGTGTTTATGAAACTGGGCCAGCGAATGCGACAATTTTATTTGGTAAAATCCATGTGAGATCTCCATTTTCAACTTGAGAATAAAAATAGTAATCGTCATACTTGAACGAATTTAAACTGAAAAGTTGAGTTTTCATTGCCCTTTGAGCAGCATTCATAACATCAAGAACTGTTACTCCATAAGGACAAGGACCCATGCAAGCATCGCGAAATGGCGTTAATGGAGGCTATATTGTCTGAACTATTTGTTAAACATCTTCAGGAGCTCTGTTTAAAACGCAAACCATAAACATTGCAATAAGTGTTATGGAATTCGCTCTATAATTGTAAGCAGTACCTGAATAATAAACAATTCGTTTTTATTTCAGGTTTTTATCTTTGAGTTTAGCTGAAAGCTATGCGAAAAATGCATAAGCCTATCCCAAATTAAGAGGACCGAAATCTTACTCAAATGGCAAATATACCAAAGTTGCATCAGTTGAAAAATAATGGGTCTCCGGATCATCCTATGGAGGAGATGTGACCGACGCATAATAAAGCCTGTCTGGAATAAATTCGATTAATTTAGGAGGCGCCATGGAATTTTAGAAATGGAGTGGCTATTTTTTAACTATTTATGATATATAATTTTGCATATAATTACTATTTAACAGCAAATAATGTCACTTCTAACATGACTGATTTCCTATAAATATTAAATTAGTTTAAAAAGAACTGTAAAACCAAAGATGAACAGAAGCTTATAAGTTACGTTATTGAATAAGTCAAAAAGCAGTCACCGGTTGCTGACTTAAGTGATAATTTAACAACTGATTTAGTTACTTCTTTAATCTAACAACTTAATAAGAATGTTGTCAATACTGAAGCGGACAACAGATAAAATTGTGTTGATGTAACTGTTTATGTTGTAAAATACTTTTAGTAGAAACATCTTCCATCCGATTCTGTAAAAGAAATAGTATCAATACTGATTAATGAGGCACCAATTTCAAATTAAAAATAGCAGAGTTCGTATGTGTCGTTATTGCAGGTTTGCATTTAATATGCGTATTAGATGCTTGATTCGTCTGAGTTTGAGATAATTTTAACGAATATATCAACTATGATTAATTAAAATTTGCAGAAGGATCTATCTCTGGCTTTGGAGAAGGCGTTTGTTTAGTTGATTATTTACGTGTTAAGTTCAAATAATAGTTTTACAGACAGAGCGCTTCTGTTTGCGCAGCAGTGCGCTTCATTGTCTGATTCTTCTTCTTTCCCCTCTATTAATCCTTTATTTTTCTTCAAGGTCATAGATTTATCGATTAAAAACGCGAGTCTCTCTGATCAATCATAAACCATTTAGTAATTCTTGCAAAGTAATCCTATTTATTAAAAATTGCTAGATATTTTAATCACTAAATCTATTTATAATGCTGTTTATTAAAATACAGCTTTCATAAACCACACCAACGAGTCCAAATCAATTAAAAATATACCAGCGCAGTCCTTCCTTGATCATTTCACCAAATTCCTTCCATATGTGTAATTAGACGACTATCAAGCTGAGAAGTAATTTATTTTGATTGAGCATTTGTCCAGTGAGTTACAGAATGAAACTCAGTTAAAGTACCTCAACGACTACATAATCATTTGCAAAGTGACCGACGAGCAGAAAATAGGCGTTTTGAAGCGCATTCAAGCCGTGTTCAGGCAGAAAAATTTCGTGTTCAGGGAGGAGTCGTTTACTGTAGAGAGCGCGCTCGACTCCAAGAACAAATCTCCCGCTGAGCAAATCTGTTTAGTAGCGTTATTAAGTAAATTCATACGCAGGAGTGCGCGGATCAAGCCTTCATTTGCTTTTAGGCCCTTATTGACACCGATATCTCCCACTCCAGTGCTTTCCTTTAATTTATTATATAATTACAAGATACCATTAATGCTAAGCAAATGCACACTTACATCACTTCTTTACCAAAAAAGCTGTTAAACGGGTTGAAACTTTCATTGAATCGGAAATCCGCTCCCTGCTTCAAATCACTGGCTCATATCTGCTAAAACGCGTTACTTCTGCACTGCGATTTAACCAGCTTGACTGAGATCGCGTTCGCTTTCATCGCGTTAGTTGTTTAAAACGGGAAAGAAGAAGCTGAAATTACATTTGAGTAAATAATAGCGGTTTAAAGCGCAGAATACTAAGAAACAATAAATTCGAGTGTAAGCTACTTGACTTCGCAGTGCACCGTTTATTAGGTGGATGCTCTTATTAACTGCTTACAGTTATTTTCGGGAAACCAACAACGGATTTTGTTTAAAATATTAATTAACAATATAATGAACAAACCAGAGCTATTTTTGAGGGCTGTGATGAACGAGAAGATAAACATAATTATTTAGCACTTGTAACAGTATACTCAGTGTTTTATGGACATTATTAACGTGTAAAATGAAATATAATACTATTGGACCGTTAACAAGATCTTCCAACAATAAAATCCAATCACCAGCGCTGAAACTCAACAAATATACTCCACGTTCGACAATAATGCAATTTAATGGTTAGAAATACTCCAGCCGTTCTATTACATCGAAAACACACCTAATATGCAGAAGGAACAGCAAATATTTGACAAAGTAATCGACTCATTCAATAAAATTCTCACATTGACAACAGTTTAAATTGAACTACTAGAGATTAAAATGCTCTCCCTTCAAATAAGCGCTTTATTGACCATAATCCAGAATAACAAAATTGAACTGAAAAGCAACTTCATTGACTTAATAAAACTGCTTATTAACAAGTAATACTTCACGACATTAGAGTACTGCAGCTAAACGGGCATCATGATGCTCATTATGGAGGTAATCAGCAGAAAATACTAAAATTAATTATAACAAGCCGAAAAATAACTGCTTGAAAACAATTTCATATTCCAAGCACTAAACTTGATCATGTGCCAGACGAAATACGTGAATCTGCTCTCAGACATATTAACCAAACTGCAAGAACTGTGCCTGACCAGCTCAGCCGAAATATACAACATAACTTATAACTGCCTCACTTACTTGTTTTACAACGAACACTTTACAAACGGAGAGATAAACAACGAAGAACTCATGAACGTGGTCGAAGAAGGGTTCGTAGGACAGTGCTGGAGAATCAAAGACGACGACCGACTACAATAATTCATTGACGTGTTCAGAAAACTAATGGTGTTTTTATAATCCACTAAAAATGAATAATTGCTTATTCAAGGACTTTGCAAATGCTTATCTAAATGCTAAAACCAAAACAGATTCATTATGATCAAAGAAATTATATTCCAACTGTGCGATAACCTAGTTTGCATTAAAGACCCCGATTTCATGTTCGAGATACTTATTGACACCGTTAAAAGCATGGACATACATCTAATAACCGATAATATTGGTAAACTAATTCGCTTCTGCTACAAATAATTTAATAAACAGCTTGACATGCACTTAGTAAAAGTATTGGTGCAAATTCTAATTGGTGTGCAAGACTCAGAATTCGGTATTAATTGCCTGAGCGCAATTTAACACATATTTGAACAGTGCAACGACGAAATTAGACTGAAAATATCGTATTACTTAGCCGAACGCTTAGGTTCCATTAAAGGGCATTAAAATTGTATTTATGCAGCATTTCTAGTAACTCAAGTCATAGACTTGGAACTACAAAAGATAATTATACAACAAATTTCAAATCATGACGAGATAATTAAATCATATACATTCGCTAGAATGCACAAATTTTTGTAGCCAGAACTATCTGAATATATTTATAGAAATTTGTCTCAATTTGTAGATACGGCTTCCTAATTATTGATTGTTGAGTTCGCTCTCAAAAAATGCTTACCAGATACAAAATTATTTGATTCGGCATTAAACTATTGTGCTAATTTTATTCTCAGACCTGTTGCTTCATTTAAAGTAGCTTTTGACTTCGAATAACTTGAAGCTGCTGAAGTCTCGTGGATCAGCTCTGAATAAAATGTGAATTTATGTTCAGGAGGTGAAATTACATTAACTGAAGTTACTGGTGAAGATGTTCAATACAGTTGCTTCTAATTATTAAAAAATAGCGAAAATACAGATTAATTTGCTAAAGTACTATATTTAGCAGCTTTAGAGACTACTTAAAAATATATCGTATCAAAATGGTATTTCGATTTTAGACCTAATAAAGATTATTTGAAGAAAATATTTAATATAACAAGAAAATGTGGTTGTGAAGATATAATAGAATAATACTACACATAACTAGCAATAGTATGTTAGTTGGAATGAGATAATTACATTTTAATCTAAATATTTCATTTTATACCATACAGTTTCATAAAAATCCGATTGGGTCACAGTCAGATTTATATAGTGATTCTGAAATTTATTCTTCGTTAGTATCCAGGCAGCTGGGAACACTAATAAACGACATTTGAGCACGCAAATTATATTATTTTGATGTTTTAGTTTCTGCCTCGATATCAGTTTAGTTATCTTTACTAAATTACCACTCGACATTACTTTGATTTCTACTAATTAATGTTGATGATGTGTTGCTAGAATCGTCACAAATATTAACATATTCATAATTTAGTTTGGAACTAAATTTTAATGTTGATTTACTTACTTAAACTTATGAAGAAAGAGAATGAATATCGCTGTGTTTATTTGATCTTACACTGAAAGATATATATGGACTTGAATTATTAATTGTTTCAAGTTGTTGTTTTTAAGTCAAATTTAAAATATGTTATTGCAATACGTTTTAATTTACGGTGTTTAATTTTACGAAATCTAAAAAATAATCATCGTTTATTCTACTGCTAACTATTTCATTTTCGCCTTAATTAATTCTATTCTAAGCAGAAAATGATCGCATAATAGAACCTTATTTTAACGCATTTTTAAACATAAGCTAGTTGAGAGAACTTACATATTCGAATTTAAATAAAATTAAATCTTTAATATTCTTTTTAGGAAACATAGCTGGATGATTTATAACCTAGTTCATTGTGTATCTATAAACTTGTTCTCCATCAAGCATTCCTGAAAGGAGGTCTGCAATTAATTCATTACATCGCATTTTAACGTTATTAATAGTTTGTGAATTTCTATTTAGAGGTTTAGTTCTGCATTATCCCATCAAATTTTTATAAAGAACACAACCTAATGCATAAACGTCTTATTTTTCACATATTATACTATTTTCCAAAACTTACGTTGAAAATAGAGGGCTTGACGCAACATATTGAGTTGTTTTATAAGAATGAGTTAATAAATCAGCATTTATATTGTGTTATTCATTTATTATAACTGAAGAAGAGAAATCAATAATTTAATATTTATCTTTGTCTAAAATTAAGTGTTCTGGTTTAATATCAAAATGAAATACATTTTTTGTGTGCATTTTTTAAATTTATATGCAAAACTGTCTAAAATGATCCATAAGTACATCCAGTTTCATAGTGCAAGTTAAATTATTATCAAATGAGTTTCCAGATATATATGTGCAAATGGCTATATACTAATCGGATCCTGATTAAAAAATAGAATCTCCGAAATGAATTTTACATGTATATAGATAGTACATTCATCTAAAATATAGTATAATAAATTTGATTCACAACCTCTATTATTCTCAACTTTCAGTTATTCCAACACACTTTCTCTCACCCAGATAAGTTTGAACCTGGAACTCACTTCAACTTACTCCAGAGCTTCCTTCTTGAGTCTAACTCTCCAAGCCTGAAAGTAGTCCAATCCGCCTTCAACTTCACGGGAACAGCTGAAAACATCTCATCTCTGGTCGATGTCCTGGATTCCAAGGCGATCATCAACCAAGTTAAACTGAACATAAATCTGGCTGGAAAATACGCTTCCGGGCTCGTGATGACTCTGAAGCCGGAAGCGACCATGACCGTGAGCAACCTGAAGATGTTCGGAATTCTAAATGCGCACGTTCTTGCTGGTTCAATTACAATGAGTTAGTCTAGTAACATTAATATTTAAGGAACAGTTTGCGTTCAGATTTTAGGGATCTCATGTTCTAGTTGTTTTTAGTTCAGCATGAATACCTGCTGTATAACAAATGCACTAATAATTAGTTAGAACAATTATTATACATGTGAATGCCCACACGGATCAATTGTAAACGAATAAAAATCAACTTGTATTTGTCCTATTGGAGCCATAATCTCGAATAATATATGTAAATGTCCAACTTATAGTTAATTAATATAAGTCGATTCAATATATATTTGTTAGTGTAATACTAATATGATTTTATAGGACGGAAAATGTATTTGCATTCCACATGCATCATAAGTAGATACCATTTGTATGTGTCCAGATAATTCTATTAACGACAAACAAACTTGTGTTTGTTAACCTAAATGGTCTAGTATGATTAATGATGTTTGTACTTGCTCACCATAGGGCTCATAAATAATTAACGGTTAGTGTTAATGTTTCAAAGGAGCTGAAATAGATTTAAATGGAATTTGTTAATGCACTACTCCAGGGACAACACTTTAACACAATAGTTGTATATGCACATCTGATTATTCGTAAAGTTGGCTTCCTCAAGGAAATTTTTGGTGTTAAAATACGTAATTATGCTGCACTTTATGTATGGCTAAGATTGGTGAAGATATATATGGTTGTTCAGATGACGATTATCATTCGTGCGAGTATGATAAATATAATGAAAGTTTATTGAAGTGATAATTCTTATTGTACATGTCTCTATCTGTAAAAAATAAATACTCTATCTCACATAATATATATTGTACTTTTATCTAATATTCCATAATCTTGCAACGTGCATTTGTCATTATAATTTATAGTTTATTCACTACCAATTAACCTTAACTTATTATCATGAGTTAATTTCAAATCTTTAAAAATTTATCTAAATTAGATTGATTTTGAATAGTTCATTATCACATTACCTTCTTTTGATTTAAATCGTATTGATAATATTTATACATCTTTATTTTCTATATTTAATAACGGATCTCCATTTAAAAATTCTGACTAGTCAATAAATTTGATAAGAAAATTTTGAAAATGTTACATATTCAATCCATATTGCATAAGTCCATTCTTCACGGACACACTATCATACTATTAAGTAAGCTATAATATTATTGTGATAGTTTAATCCAATTACTTAGGACACATACATTTTATTGTTGGGAAACATAATTATTATAAAAGTTAAAAATCATTATTAACTCGTGGTGTATAAAAATCTATGATTGTCTATTTAATTTATAGCCTATTTAACAGCTCTAATGTATTATCTGAAGGACAATATTAAGTTTGTTTCTATTTCATATTAGATGTGTAGATTATAAAATATTAATAAACGTAACTAAGTTATAATTAAGAATAATAAATATAAACTTTCACATATCACAAAAAATATTTTTGAAAAATACCATCTGTGGGGATTGAACCCACGCGGACTGACGCCCAAGAGATCTTAAGTCACTCGCCTTAACCACTCGGCCAAAATGGTACAAGGATTCTTTTACATCGTTATCAAATTTTTATCTTATATAATGATAATTTATGAAAGAAAGTAACATTAACAGTGTGTTGAAATATTACAGTCATTGCACCAATCCATTGCAACTATCCTAATAATTGAACAATATATCGGCTCACTCTTTTGGTACATCTAAAAAACAACTCAATAATCATCAATAATCAATTACTTCTATCACAGGAACATTTTAAAATAATATTTCCATACGTTTTTATCTTCTGTTACTATATCTCTTCATGTGTTCCTTACTTCTATAACTATATATAGTAACTATATTACTATACAAAGCCGATGATTCAATATCCCATTTTGCAATGATATTTTTAAGATATCATCAATTTCAACTTATGCAGTTCCTTCGCAATTTCAAAAAATGTCCACTTCAATGAACATCTGCCCTGCGTTCTCCACCGAGTTCAAGCGCTTCACTTTGAATTAAGACCTCACGAACAAATACAAGAACCTGAATTTGAGTTATTTCACAACACAATTAATGAGCCCGAATCTGAAGCACCTGAACCCAAAACACAAACTACTTCAGGAACTATTCAACGAAAACTAACTGAACGAAGAGGAAACGAATATTTTAATCCAAAAAAGCATCATAAAGGACAGCAAAATACTTTAATACAGTCAGTCACAGCTTAACAAAAAAATATAGGACACAAAAGAAATGGAGAAACTGCTCGGAGAAACAAAACTGCTCAGCGAAAGCGCCATGATCATCATAAACGAAGCCGAAAGAATCAACAACGAAAGCCAAATGAATATCAACCAACGCAAAAAAGATAAATACCTTGAACTACAAAAACAAGTAGAAGAAATGAAACAACTCAAACGCGCAAAGCAAAGCCAGCAAGAACAAGTGATCGCAGGCGACATCGACAGAATTATCCAAGAAAGCAAGGACAAGAACCAAAAGGGACAGGACGCAGAAAAAGTAAACGAACTGAGCCTTTCTCAAGACACACGCCGCGTTGAGCAGCCAGACGACCACAAAATGCGAATCAGCAAACTGAAGGAAGAGCGTGAAGCGGTCGACAAAATGATGCAGTATTTCAGCAAGAACGAACTTGATGAACTATTCAACAACAAAGGCCAGCCCCGCGATAATTACGATTTGCGGACGGAATAACTCGACCAGGAAGCTTTGCAGCAGCATGTTGTCGCTGAAGACTTTCCATTAAAAGAAACGCTGGACAATGAACAAAGCAGTAACTCGAACCTATAAGGTGAGCTAGATACGTCCAAGGCGTAAAATACAGAGAAATCAGACGAAAGCTCCGTTGATCCAAATTATCTCACCATTTCACAGATGTAAAAGAGCCAACATCAGAAACGCTTAGAAGAGATCAAACACGAAATTATGCTGGTCGAAAGCATGTCCTAGCTATCCAAAGACGCACTTTTAGGCAACACAAATCTGTTCAAAAAGGATAAGACAATCAATTCCTAAGTTACTTAACCTAATATTCCAAATCACTTGATAATGGAAGATGTTAAAAACGAATCGTCTAAAGAACTCAATGTGCCGGGACTTTCTTTAGATCCTTTAAAACTTGAAAAACGCACAAAGCAAAGCCAGCAAGAACAAGTGATCGCAGGCGACATCGACAGAATTATCCAAGAAAGCAAGGACAAGAACCAAAAGGGACAGGACACAGAAAAGGTAAACGAACTGAGCCTTTCTCAAGACACACGCCGCGTTGAGCAGCCAGACGACCACAAAATGCGAATCAGCAAACTGAAGGAAGAGCGTGAAGCGGTCGACAAAATGATGCAGTATTTCAGCAAGAACGAACTTGATGAACTATTCAACAACAAAGGCCAGCCCCGCGATAATTACGATTTGCGGACGGAATAACTCGACCAGGAAGCTTTGCAGCAGCATGTTGTCGCTGAAGACTTTCCATTAAAAGAAACGCTGGACAATGAACAAAGCAGTAACTCGAACCTATAAGGTGAGCTAGATACGTCCAAGGCGTAAAATACAGAGAAATCAGACGAAAGCTCCGTTGATCCAAATTATCTCACCATTTCACAGATGTAAAAGAGCCAACATCAGAAACGCTTAGAAGAGATCAAACACGAAATTATGCTGGTCGAAAGCATAGCTTAATAAAATTAATAATATTAACTTTGCATTACAGACGAACCCCTAGAGATAACCGACGAACAAATGGCTCCATATACTTTGAAAACCTTTAGCCATTATATCACAACGTTAATGCCTCCAGTTGAGCCTAAATAAATCATAGTGCTTGAATAAGAATATATCCAAGAATTTGTCCTCGATCCACTCACTTTGGTTTTCGACACAGAATCGAACTACGATATCATGAACTAGTAGGTAAATTTTGGCTAAGTAGAATAGGCGAAACCACTGTTCTTCAGCTCTTTCGCTCAGCTACCGCTCGAACGCGAAATACTAATTCCGTAAGCCAACTACCAATGGAATGTCCTCTATTTGTCGAATTCAGAGACGAAGCCATCGTTAGCCAAATGGTCGATTTGTTATAAATCGAAGAACGCCAAACCGTGCCAATTCACGAAAGCGAATTGCTTTCCTTAGAACCACTGCACGTGATCCGCTATGTTGATCTAGACGGGAACGAAATATATGTAGATCATCTCAATCTGGTCGACGAGACCTAACCGGATTTCGTCCAGCTCTATCACCAAAACATAAGCTCGCTCGATCCGTTGACCGGTGTCCAAACTGTGGTGTTGAGTCAAACCTTGTCGGCCGAAACTCTATCCGTTGAGGAGATCTAGCTGTTGCAATTCGACCCACGTCACAGCAGCGAACTCGCGGCAGAGGAATATAAATCCAATGACATCGTCTTGCAAAAAGAGATGGCGATCGAAAAGCCTAAGTTAAGCGGCAAGACTTCGCAGCTCAAGTATCCCCAAACAGACTCGCTGTTGAGCAGAACCACCAAATCATCAATCAACAGTAAACAAATATGTCTTACCCAGATTGATAATTCTGGAGAATACGAACCCCTAGAGATAACCGACGAACAAATGGCTCCATATACTTTGAAAACCTTTAGCCATTATATCACAACGTTAATGCCTCCAGTTGAGCCTAAATAAATCATAGTGCTTGAATAAGAATATATCCAAGAATTTGTCCTCGATCCACTCACTTTGGTTTTCGACACAGAATCGAACTACGATATCATGAACTAGTAGGTAAATTTCGGCTAAGTAGAATAGGCGAAACCACTGTTCTTCAGCTCTTTCGCTCAGCTACCGCTCGAACGCGAAATACTAATTCCGTAAGCCAACATACCAATGGAATGTCCTCTATTTGTCGAATTCAGAGACGAAGCCATCGTTAGCCAAATGGTCGATTTGTTATAAATCGAAGAACGCCAAACCGTGCCAATTCACGAAAGCGAATTGCTTTCCTTAGAACCACTGCACGTGATCCGCTATGTTGATCTAGACGGGAACGAAATATATGTAGATCGTCTCAATCTGGTCGACGAGACCTAACCGGATTTCGTCCAGCTCTATCACCAAAACATAAGCTCGCTCGATCCGTTGACCGGTGTCCAAACTGTGGTGTTGAGTCAAACCTTGCCGGCCGAAACTCTATCCGTTGAAGAGATCTAGCTGTTGCAATTCGACCCACGTCACAGCAGCGAACTCGCGGCAGAGGAATATAAATCCAATGACATCGTCTTGCAAAAAGAGATGGCGATCGAAAAGCCTAAGTTAAGCGGCAAGACTTCGCAGCTCAAGTATCCACAAACAGACTCGCTGTTGAGCAGAACCACCAAATCATCAATCAACAGTAAACAAATATGTCTTACCCAGATTGATAATTCCGGAGAATACGAACCCCTAGAGATAACCGACGAACAAATGGCTCCATATACTTTGAAAACCTTTAGCCATTATATCACAACGTTAATGCCTCCAGTTGAGCCTAAATAAATCATAGTGCTCGAATAAGAATATATCCAAGAATTTGTCCTCGATCCACTCACTTTGGTTTTCGACACAGAATCGAACTACGATATCATGAACTAGTAGGTAAATTTCGGCTAAGTAGAATAGGCGAAACCACTGTTCTTCAGCTCTTTCGCTCAGCTACCGCTCGAACGCGAAATACTAATTCCGTAAGCCAACATACCAATGGAATGTCCTCTATTTGTCGAATTCAGAGACGAAGCCATCGTTAGCCAAATGGTCGATTTGTTATAAATCGAAGAACGCCAAACCGTGCCAATTCACGAAAGCGAATTGCTTTCCTTAGAACCACTGCACGTGATCCGCTATGTTGATCTAGACGGGAACGAAATATATGTAGATCGTCTCAATCTGGTCGACGAGACCTAACCGGATTTCGTCCAGCTCTATCACCAAAACATAAGCTCGCTCGATCCGTTGACCGGTGTCCAAACTGTGGTGTTGAGTCAAACCTTGTCGGCCGAAACTCTATCCGTTGAGGAGATCTAGCTGTTGCAATTCGACCCACGTCACAGCAGCGAACTCGCGGCAGAGGAATATAAATCCAATGACATCGTCTTGCAAAAAGAGATGGCGATCGAAAAGCCTAAGTTAAGCGGCAAGACTTCGCAGCTCAAGTATCCCCAAACAGACTCGCTGTTGAGCAGAACCACCAAATCATCAATCAACAGTAAACAAATATGTCTTACCCAGATTGATAATTCCGGAGAATACGAACCCCTAGAGATAACCGACGAACAAATGGCTCCATATACTTTGAAAACCTTTAGCCATTATATCACAACGTTAATGCCTCCAGTTGAGCCTAAATAAATCATAGTGCTTGAATAAGAATATATCCAAGAATTTGTCCTCGATCCACTCACTTTGGTTTTCGACACAGAATCGAACTACGATATCATGAACTAGTAGGTAAATTTTGGCTAAGTAGAATAGGCGAAACCACTGTTCTTCAGCTCTTTCGCTCAGCTACCGCTCGAACGCGAAATACTAATTCCGTAAGCCAACATACCAATGGAATGTCCTCTATTTGTCGAATTCAGAGACGAAGCCATCGTTAGCCAAATGGTCGATTTGTTATAAATCGAAGAACGCCAAACCGTGCCAATTCACGAAAGCGAATTGCTTTCCTTAGAACCACTGCACGTGATCCGCTATGTTGATCTAGACGGGAACGAAATATATGTAGATCGTCTCAATCTGGTCGACGAGACCTAACCGGATTTCGTCCAGCTCTATCACCAAAACATAAGCTCGCTCGATCCGTTGACCGGTGTCCAAACTGTGGTGTTGAGTCAAACCTTGTCGGCCGAAACTCTATCCGTTGAGGAGATCTAGCTGTTGCAATTCGACCCACGTCACAGCAGCGAACTCGCGGCAGAGGAATATAAATCCAATGACATCGTCTTGCAAAAAGAGATGGCGATCGAAAAGCCTAAGTTAAGCGGCAAGACTTCGCAGCTCAAGTATCCCCAAACAGACTCGCTGTTGAGCAGAACCACCAAATCATCAATCAACAGTAAACAAATATGTCTTACCCAGATTGATAATTCTGGAGAATACGAACCCCTAGAGATAACCGACGAACAAATGGCTCCATATACTTTGAAAACCTTTAGCCATTATATCACAACGTTAATGCCTCCAGTTGAGCCTAAATAAATCATAGTGCTTGAATAAGAATATATCCAAGAATTTGTCCTCGATCCACTCACTTTGGTTTTCGACACAGAATCGAACTACGATATCATGAACTAGTAGGTAAATTTTGGCTAAGTAGAATAGGCGAAACCACTGTTCTTCAGCTCTTTCGCTCAGCTACCGCTCGAACGCGAAATACTAATTCCGTAAGCCAACATACCAATGGAATGTCCTCTATTTGTCGAATTCAGAGACGAAGCCATCGTTAGCCAAATGGTCGATTTGTTATAAATCGAAGAACGCCAAACCGTGCCAATTCACGAAAGCGAATTGCTTTCCTTAGAACCACTGCACGTGATCCGCTATGTTGATCTAGACGGGAACGAAATATATGTAGATCGTCTCAATCTGGTCGACGAGACCTAACCGGATTTCGTCCAGCTCTATCACCAAAACATAAGCTCGCTCGATCCGTTGACCGGTGTCCAAACTGTGGTGTTGAGTCAAACCTTGCCGGCCGAAACTCTATCCGTTGAGGAGATCTAGCTGTTGCAATTCGACCCACGTCACAGCAGCGAACTCGCGGCAGAGGAATATAAATCCAATGACATCGTCTTGCAAAAAGAGATGGCGATCGAAAAGCCTAAGTTAAGCGGCAAGACTTCGCAGCTCAAGTATCCCCAAACAGACTCGCTGTTGAGCAGAACCACCAAATCATCTGTTAAACTCTAACTTCCATCATATTAAAATTAACTCAACTAAAAAGTTGAGATAGAACCGATTGTAAAATTTGTAGTGTAACCCAAACCATAGCATTCTTTGCTAAATTCTCTTTTATCAAAATCGAATTATGAACCAGTGCAATAAAAATAAGTTAGTATATTAAATGTGGATGCTTTGAAGAAAACAATTAAAGATAACGCTGAACAAAATCCAATGATTTAAACAATTAATTCGGAATAGTAAACTATTGAGTCTCTTCTTAACTAAGTATAGGATCAATTCCCTGAAAACTCACTCAAGGATCTCGCGTTACATTTGCACAATATGTTTAATCGCTCAGTTGAAAGTTTTATTTTTGGGGACGAAAATGTAAATTTTGAGTTGTTTTAGAATTATGCTAATATTTTAAGAGGTCTTTACCATGAAAACAAGTAAATGAAGCTTGTCTCTGTTTATTTGAAATTCTTGAAAAGAATTAAAAAGGGGACTTATCCCAACTCAATTCTTGATGCATATTACATGGTCTATGGAAAATGAATGAAATGAATATTAATTATTATCTCATACTTATTATTTATATGGTTTAAGATCAAAATATCAATTAATTTATGTTTACATTAATGATGCTTGCTTTTCAATGATTGACTTAAACATTCATCTCGTAAAATTGATGTATATTGTTATTTTAACAAAATAATAAAATTTATATTTCTTTTTTAATGCTTTTCAAAATAAAATTACTAATTGCACCTTTTCACTCAAAATCGCTGTCTACGTCTCCGACTTCCATTTCTCTTTGTTGTTCCTTTCCGCTTCCGAATTATTTTTGTTCTACGCGCACATTCCAGTTAAGGCATTTTCTGAGTCCATTGAACCAGTCGATTCCTTCGTTTTGTTCGCATACGGATAAAACGTCCCATTAATTTCTACTAATGATAACTGAGTCTCCTGGTTGCATCTCAACTTGATTCCTCCCATCAAAGCAAACCATGCACGATCCGCGTGCAGCTTTGGAGACTTTTATTTTGAGCAGTTTTTAGTCCAGTATGAGCGGTTTTGAGCTCATCACGTGCGGGCAAACGGGTGTTAATAGTAAGCACTCAACTGAGGGCATTACGGGCACTCCTCCGGCTGAAAGTGAATACGCTGTGGACCCTGTTGGTGTTGATATTATTAATCCATCAGCTTGAATGGTTCCAAAGTACTGCCCGTTCTGGTAGCACTACAGATTCGTTAGAAAGTTGCTGTATCCTCTGTTAATGTAAACCTCGTTCAGGGAGTGGTAAATCTTCGCGTTCAGCGGTGGCGAGAACTTGCACTGCCTAATTTTCGTGTTGTTCGCGCACCTAGATTCGTTTTTAAGTTCCAAATCAGTTTATATCCTAATGGGTTCAATCTTGGTCTTGTACTTGGTTATATATGCTTGTAAACGTTACCTCTGAGTTATTATAAGTGGTCCGTTGAGCAAGTTTTGAATCGTTTATTAAATATTCTGGGCTTAAAATGGAGCCAGAAAACCAAGTGAGCCCGAATTGAACACAACAATGGGCGGGCAAGAACTTGGAAACAGACCGGACATGAACAGTAATGAGCCGTCACCGCCCACAACGAGAGCGAGGTCGATGAAATCCGGGTGAAGCTGAGATTTGGTATAGCCAGTGCAATTATATTTTTACGCGTATAATGGGTCAACAAGGACCGTTATTTTACACCTCTTAAGTTCCTGAATGATCTCAACAAAAATTCGCTCCGAAAGCTCGTCGTTGGGCTTTACCGAGACTAAAAACGTTTGAGCTGAGCGCTTCCAGTAGTACACGTTGTTGTGCTTCTCAAAACAATGAGAATTTTACTCGTCAGCCTGATTATTGTTCGGATAAGCCGAAATCGACTAAGAAGTCTCGTAGTTTGAAGGTTACACCTCAGTCTAATTCTCATTCTCATTCATATTATTCAAATAATCCTAAATCTCCTCCTCTGACATGTGCAAAACCTAGTCTAAAATCGAATTCATTATCTACTCTCTTTCCTCAATTGACATGTTTGAAGTGAAGTAAATAGTAATATAGTTAAATTAACTAATTTAATATTTAACCACATCTTTTAAATTAATGAAATGGTCATTACTTCAAACCTCAAATTTGTCAAGAATTGTTAAGAAGTTAACATAATAAAATGACTCACTTAACTGTAACCTTATCATCAGTACTAAGGATCAATTTAATCATTCCATCTTGGGACTAGCGTATCAGCGGCAAGAATTAACATAATATAATAGATTAATAATTTTAGTGATTAAAGAATATTCTTAGAATAATAACTTATTTTGATAATTTAAATCAAATACTGTGGTCGCCAAGCCAACTTTGATTTCAAAAAATACTAACTATTTCAAAACTATTTTTTGTATTAATTTTAACTATATATTAACTCAATGTTTAGTAGCGTCTCCTTTCTATTTTATTACTTCTTCTAACCTTTTGGGCATAGAGTCAATCAAATGATTGATGATATCTAACGAGATTTACTCCAACGCCCTCTTTACTTCTTCATTTAATAAGTCATATGTGGTACATTCTTCAGGGGAAATGTTTGACTTCAGTGGATTCCAGCAGTGAAAAAGTGGATTTAAGTCTGGACTCATTACTGGAAAGCGATAGAGCTCAATGTTGTTAGCAGTATAAAAGTTTTTCATATACTTACTAAAATGTGTCGGGGCGTTATCTTGTTGCAACTTCAAGTTATGCTATTAAGTGATGGAAGTGTAACTTGTCTGAGAACTTAAGAATTGACAATTGAATTCATGGTCGTACCGCACGGCATAAACCATAATGGACCCTTATATCTATAGCTAATCGTACTATAGATCATGCACGAAAACAGTCCATATTTTACACTTCGAGAAAATACTTCGGATTCCACTCGTCTTTAGGTGTTCTGAGCACTCTACTCGCTCGATTTGCATAGCATTTTGAGCGATACTCATCGGTATACTAAAAAGTTCTCCAATATTCAATTGGTTGTTTCAGGTTCATTCGAGCAAAGTTCAAACTTTCCAATTTATGCTTTTCGGTAAGTTTTGGCTTTATCTTAGCAACATAGAAGCTTAAACTGAATTTGGCCAGGAGACGAGATACCGTTGTTAGAGACATGGAAATTCCACGAAGGGCTTAGTATTTTTCAGCCATGATTCGTCGAGTTTCGAATCTATGGCTCTGGCGATATTTAACAACGCGAAAATCTCAGCTTAGTCAAATTTTCTGACACTATTATCGGCATGAGAAGCTTCTAGCTTGCCTGTAACTTCAAAGTGCTTAAAAATGGAATAAACAGTTTGG
Source organism: Hexamita inflata (assembly GCA_963988835.1). Lineage (NCBI taxonomy): Eukaryota > Fornicata > Diplomonadida > Hexamitidae > Hexamita > Hexamita inflata. The sequence continues at coordinate 56,381 of CAXDID010001226.1, forward strand.
AGACTACATTGAAGGCAACAAGCAATGTATTTCTTGGTTGCAACAGTTTGTGATTCTGTTTCTCACATTCTCATCATTATGCGACGCTCTTGTATTGTGATCCGTCGGCTTCGTGTGTGCTTCGTCATTTGAAGGATGAAGTGAAAAAGAAATGAACCGCAGAATTAATTGAATATGTTATAATTAGCATAAATACAGTGATTTAATTTTCAAGCGCAATTATTACATAAACATTTGTTAAAATCAAAGTTGGCTCGGACACCACAGTATTTGTAATGTTAATGGCCACGTTAAAGACTTCGTACTTACCAATTGTGATTTTCATCACAAATGAATATTAGAAATTAAATAATCAATAAGATAAATGATAAAATGAATTTGAAACAAATGAAATAATACCATTATGAATCGATTTATTTTAGTATGAGGAGTAAAATTCATGCATTATTTTGCTAAAACTTAAATTTATATTATAATAGAAACTAAATTAATAATACTAAATAGAAATGCCATTAGATCAATTTAAATAGCAAGAAGTTATCAGACTTATTATCTAGTATACTTAATGCTACTTGGTAAAAGTAAAAGATATAGCATTATTAAATAAATGTGTAAATAATAATATTAATAAGGTTAACTTGAGGGAGCAAGGCAAGAAGGCGAAGCCTAAGGCAACGCTGGATCCGGCGGGCTCGGAACAACCGCTGATAATTGCATTGAATACACCAAAAAATATCAATTTTATTACATTTATTATATCTGTACATTCTTATATATGTCATATTTTAGATATTTTTAGATTTAGTATTTTCATGTTTACAAAATACACATTAAATCTGAGAGAATACTATAAGATATTCTATGTATGTTACTTGTATCATTACATTAATTCCACTTCTAATGTTAAGAAGAACCAAGAGTATTTTAACTACATAAGGCGTTTTAAGCGCTATATATCCATCAAAATTATAATTTAAATTGGTAAATCGTTTGCCATAAATTAGTTCAAGATTATCAATTGCATCTAACATAGATGAAATGAATGAGTAGTCTCCAAAAATATAGTCAGTAACTCTAGTTTAAAAGTGATAGTAGTAAATAATATAACATAAATTATAATGAAATTTTTCTTATTTAAGTGTAAATACTTGAGTTAAGTTTTGCTTGAGATAATTACTCCCAAATACATAAATATGAAATAAGTTAATTAAATACATAAGTAAGGTAGTTTAGATTTACTTATATTTTCTTTTCACCTTCATATTCCAGTAACAACGTTTTTATTACTATCATAATTACAACTATGCCAGTTTCCATCAGAACAAATATATGAATTGCCTGTCGCAGCCGCTGCGTGAGAACAGCACAATTTTGTATTCGAACACCAATAATCTCCATCATCTACCCAAAACCAATTTGTATAATCTGTGTTGCAAATACAATTTGTTCCAGATAAAGTTGATCCTTTTGTATTACAAACGCAAGTTCCAGTACCGTAAGATCCTCCAGCTGGACAAGCGCAGGTCGATCCCACCATCTTGCTTCCCTTCATGAGTGTCTGAGAACAAGTGCAAACAGAACTAGCCATAACTGAATAAGTGGGCTAACAAACGCAAGCGGTTCCAACTTGAATTGAGTTAGCTGGACAAGTGCAGGTGTTCGATGAGTTGGAGGCGCTGGTCGCACAGACGCAGGCCGTTTTGGCCGTGTTCGGAAACGCGTTCGTGGTGGAGCACTTGCAGATTCCATTTACTAAAGTAGAGCCGGTTGGGCAGTTGCAAGAATTTGAGGTATTAGTCGCGTTCGTTCCGCAAACGCAAACCCCGTTAACCGGAAAGGCATTCGTCGTAGTGCATTTGCACACGCCGCTAACCAAAGTTGATCCGGTTGGACAAGTACAGGTGTTACTGGTATTAGTGGCGTTGACCCCGCAAACACAAACTTTATTCTAGATGAAGGCGTTCGCGGTCTAGCAGGAGCAGTTGGTGAAGCCCGCGTTCGGAAGCGAGCCGGAGGCGCAGTAGCAGAGCCCGCTTTGGAGAACGGATCCGGTGATGCACGGACAGACGCCGGTCGTGTAGGACGACGGCTCGCTGATGAGCTAGACGTTGGAGAAGCCCACGAAAGTGATCAGTGAAGTCGAGACGGAACCTGTGCCCGTGTTCTGCTGGATGAAGCCGCAGTTGGCCGTGGCCCCGGAAGTCACCAGAGAGTAGGTCACGTTCGAGATGGAGCAGGCCCCTCTGTTCTCGAAGATGAAGCCGAAGGTGTTCGCCCCCGAAAGCGCCCCGGAGACCGAGACGTTCTTGAAGGTGGACTGGCCCAGCACGAGGGACACGAAGCCGCAGCTGGTGGCCGCGCCGGTCTTGACGGAGAAGGAGGAGTTCTGGACCACGAAGCTGTAGGCCTGGCCGGCGAGCCCGTAGAACCTTTGGATGGCCGTCATGCAGCTGTAGGTGAAGGCGCTCCTGTTTACGGTGACGAGCTCCGTGAAGTTGTTCGCGAGGCCGAAGAAGCTCGAGATCGCGTCGTTGGAGGTGAAGCTGAAGGTCGAGTCCAGGATCTTCACGCTGAACTCCGGGACCGTGGCGACCAGGAAGGCGAAGTCGGCGTTGGAGGAGTTCGAGAGCTTCATGTTGATTTGGGCATCTGAAATCGTTAAGTTCGTCCAGACGTAGAAGAAGAGGCTGAAGGGCTGTTTGTTCAGGTCGAACTCGCCGTCTATGGTGATCGAGAAGGAGCTCTGGTTGACCTCTCTGAAGAGGACGTTGTCGGTTCTGGTACATAGCGATCTGGAATTGATATCGTCGAAAGTGAAAGCGGAACTAAGAACAAGTTACGTCTTTTCCTAGAACGGGGCATAAAATATATAATTGTAGCAGAAATCGAACTCAGACACCCGAAATACCTGCATTGATTTAATATTGACTAAATGAAGTATCATATCTTATTTGAAATGAAGTGACGATTACAAATGATATATACAATAATTATAAACTATATTATATAAATATAATATAATGGCAATATAATATTTTAAGATTTGAACCTATCATTTTAAAATTTATAATTGCAATACTAACACATTAACTAAACTACTGAAATTAATTATTCAAATGAAATACATATTAAAATGAAACAGTTTGCATTGTATGTTACATTTATTACTCGTTATTGTTACCCTTACGTTTATTCTCACAATTTTCAATTAAAATATTAAATTTCTGATGAAGTTGATAATATTTGTTTTGCATTAAATAAATGTCTTATATACTGTTACTAACCAAGATTTAGAAAGTTAGTTACTGATAAACGTATTAATATAACCATTATCTTTCAATAACTGTTCTTATAATATATATCGGCTCACTCTTTTCGTTTTTATAATAACTGTTATCTTATAATAAATTGTGTGGTAATAATTCTATTGCAATACTTGTCTTTTCATGTGTGTCCACACTTCTCCTTATATAAAAGCATGAATATCAGTTCTTAGTGGGGCTGTGTCATTAATAGTGATTCAATAAATAGTTTAACTGACTTGCTAAGTGAAGTGCCACTGCATGTTCCAGTTAAATAGCATCCAGGTTTCATCAAACCGAAATGACTACCGAAATGTATAAATCTGTAGTCAATAAGACTTCTAATCTACCAGCGTTGAAGAAATTAATAATTTGGTGAATAATAAGGTTAAAATAGGATATTCTTCAAATATACCGAATTAATTTAGTTCACAATATATATTTATTTATTTATCACCAAGCAATGCCAATACAACTTTACTAAAAATCACTTCCGCTAGTTAAACATGCCACAAAGAACATTGGTTCTTCAACAGTGTAAATAAGAAGGCTCAAAAAACGGGGTTAAAAGTTTTAATCCCGTTTTTAATTTAAAACACATGAAATTTGTCACTCGCTTAAAAGGGGGTAACTTCATGTTCAACTATAAGCGAAAATGCGAAAAAATAAAGTTTTAAATAAAATTAACCGTTGTAATACAAAGTCCAGTTATATACTGTCAATCTAAGTGATTCTACTTCCTCATTTATGTAAGCTTTAATGTATTTAGTTATGGTCTATGTGTGATTTTAATAAGCATGTAAAAGGTAGTTATTTCAGCGAATACCATTTAATAATAATCCCACAACTTTAAATAATATTGCTCCACTCCCAAATGCATTTAGCATCTCAGAAGCCTTTTTAAATTCCGTCCGAACGCGAGGACGCTCCCCGCTGCCAAAAACGCCTCGGTGAGGGAACTTACGGAGAGGTTTTCGCGGCCACTTATCAGAACAGAGAAATGGCCGTTAAAAGACTTAAACAAATTAATCAGTTCGGGCTGCACCAAACGCAATACACGGAACTCATAGTTGCATAATCGCTGTCAATCAACCAGCACCACAATAACATAGTCAACACCGAGTTCATATACGTACAGAATTAACTCGTGCATCTGGCCATGGAATTCTGCGACTGCATGCTCATAAAGATATTCGAGCAAAGACTCACCAAACTGGAAAGAAAAGCAGTTTATAAACAAACACTCGAAGGACTGCAATACCTGCATCACAATAACTTCCTCCACTGCGACTTAAAACCACAAAATATCATGGTCCGCTTCATGCCTACAGGCGACCACCAATATACAACTTATATTAAAATAGGAGACTTCGGTATGGGCGAGTTCATTAACCAACGCTCATCTGGCTCTATATTCACGCCGCACAAGGACTTTAAATGGACAGCCGGGTACCGCCCACCTGAAATCATTTGCGGATACACCGATTTATGCCTGAAAAGCGACGTATGGAGTCTGGGAGTAACCTTCTTGGAACTTCAATCTGGTAAGAACATATTCGCAAGCCTCACAGCAGAGCGCTACGAGGAGCTCTACAAGCAAAAGTTCTCAGCGCTAATAAACGCGCTCAACAATGACGAAGAAATCGAGTCCAGCTTCGAGTTCATGGACATGTTCGATTACGACGCAGACGAACGCGAATTCCTTCAGGCGATGCTCGAGTTCGACGTCCGAAAGCGGTTGAACTGCGACGAACTCCTCGAGCACCCGTTTTTGCACGAAGACTTCGGAAGCGTCTACGAGAAAGTGGGCCAGGGAATGCGAGGAGAGCTCACGAAGCTGAAGGAAAGCCAGTTCGCAGCAGAGGAACAGGAATGGCACGACTGATCACACAATATTATGTTATGAAAATATGAAAATAACTAATTATAAACATCATAGAGACACATATTATCAAATTTACATAACATCTAGCATCAAATACAGTTCACTGAAGTTTTTCTGTTTCGGATTGCTTGGAACCCCTCCTCAGATTCACTAGGCGCATGACGATGTCCCTCTTTAGAATGTTCTTTCTGGTTCTCTCCAGAAATATTTGAGCAACAACCGATGGTTTCTCATTTGGATACTCAGCGTTAAGCAAGCTTATCATCTCTTGTTCTTCTTTGGTAACATTGGAATACATGGACCTCGAAAACTGGTTATGGTAGAAGTCGTAAATCTGCTTCTTGGTCTTGGACGGAATCATCGATGCAACTTTGTTCCAGAAGCGCTGTTATAAATCTTTTTCAACGAATTCGTTAACAGTTGTACAAAGCTCATAATCAGTTATAGATTCTGAAACAAGTTCTCTGAATTATTTGAGAACAGTTATCATAGTGGCCCTCAGCAGAAGCTTAGTTTTTTAAATTTTGTCTGGAATTTACTATTTACTGAACATAGTAGGTGGTCTAATTTCTTTGCAACATTTCAATGTCTTGTAAGTCTCTTTTACTTGTTCCGTATCACATTGATATATTTGAGAAGCTTCCTCCCAAAACACAGCAGATTCCTCCTCGTTTAGCTCCTTAATCATTTCTTGTATTTGTACAATATTTATCTCTGTATCTAATCCTGTAAATTAGTACTTTATTGATTTTAGCAAGGCGAAAGTAATGTATAGGAAATCACTGTGCTATGTTTTCATATTGGTGTTTTACATGTGAAGTGTTATAATAGCATATTTGTGTAGATATGCTTAAGTATAACATAACATTGTATAGGTGTCAAGTTAAAAATGCGCTTGATACACACTTATTTTCAGATTCATTCGTCTAACGAGTCAAGTTTTTAACTTAATTAATCGATTACTAAAATTATATCAGTTAACAGTAAAATAAATGTATTCCATTTTATCTATATACTATTATTGTTTCCAAATTATAAAAATGATAAATACTAAAATGTTACTATTATAGTTAAGTTTGTGTAAACAAGTTGATATTTAAATATATTAAAACATTAAAGTAACCAAATTAACTTCAGATTTGGCAAAAATAATACACCACATTGTATATCGTCACATATGGTCTAATATTTTTTATTCAGATTTTGCGTAAATAGTATTTAGAATAACCAACTCAATAATATGTAATTTGTTTATATAAATTTAATTTAATTAATTTTTCTTAGTTTGAAAATAAATTGTAAAATTAACTGTTAAATAAATCCTTAAAGCTTCAAAATCTATGTGTTATATAACATACACATAAAGAATTTAAAACTCAATAAAGTACACATAATAACACAATATAATGCATTATTTAATATAATTCCTTCAGGCGATGCTCGAGTTCTTGGAACTTCAATCTGGTAAGAACATATTCGCAAGCCTCACAGCAGAGCGCTACGAGGAGCTCTACAAGCAAAAGTTTTCAGCGCTAATAAACGCGCTCAACAATGACGAAGAAATCGAGTCCAGCTTCGAGTTCATGGACATGTTCGATTACGACGCAGACGAACGCGAATTCCTTCAGGCGATGCTCGAGTTCGACGTCCGAAAGCGGTTGAACTGCGACGAACTCCTCGAGCACCCGTTTTTGCACGAAGACTTCGGAAGCGTCTACGAGAAAGTGGGCCAGGGAATGCGAGGAGAGCTCACGAAGCTGAAGGAAAGCCAGTTCGCAGCAGAGGAACAGGAATGGCACGACTGATCACACAATATTATGTTATGAAAATATGAAAATAACTAATTATAAACATCATAGAGACACATATTATCAAATTTACATAACATCTAGCATCAAATACAGTTCACTGAAGTTTTTCTGTTTCGGATTGCTTGGAACCCCTCCTCAGATTCACTAGGCGCATGACGATGTCCCTCTTTAGAATGTTCTTTCTGGTTCTCTCCAGAAATATTTGAGCAACAACCGATGGTTTCTCATTTGGATACTCAGCGTTAAGCAAGCTTATCATCTCTTGTTCTTCTTTGGTAACATTGGAATACATGGACCTCGAAAACTGGTTATGGTAGAAGTCGTAAATCTGCTTCTTGGTCTTGGACGGAATCATCGATGCAACTTTGTTCCAGAAGCGCTGATGTATGTCTTTTTCAATGAAAGAATTTACTTTAAAGCATATTTCACTATCAGTCCACGAATCTTGAACTTCTTATCTAAAGTATTTAAGAGTATTAAATAGAACTGATCGAAGAAGATAACTAGTTTAAATTACTTTTTCTGAAACTAACTTTTAGTGTTTTTGTACATTTGAATCAACAATATATTTGTATAGTTCTTTTATTTAATTAATACTGAGTTGATATATGTGTGACATAGAATTCCAAAATATATCTGCTTATGTAGAACTCAAATTTTGAATATTCTAATATATCTAGTAAAAATCGGTAACTTCATTATTTAAACCTGTAAACTAATAATTTATAGATTATAGAACTGGAAATGATACTTGAATAAAATCTGATATTTAATATTAATTACCAAAGTTTTTCATATTGTGAAGTGTTTTAATTTTAAATTTGAATTGGTAATCAACTGAAAATAATGCTGCTATTTGTTATTGTTAATTATAACGTACACTACATGTATATACTACATTAATTGGCTTATATTATATTAGATATTCATTAGAATTTAGATAATGTATGTTATCGTTTTTATACTATAGATTTAGAATATAAATGTATCATGTAATTCATATTTATATACTAATTATATACTATATATTCTATTCGATATAATTCTATTTCTATATAATTGATAACAGAACCGATTAATTTTACTACCATTCAATTTATACTATAAACTTCACACATTTCTTAATAATGCAGCATATAAATAGAAATGAAGTTTATGTACCTGATTAATCATTTTTTGTCAAATAATTGTTTATTGTTTGATAGATTGATATGAAACTTTAATAAATTTGATAGATTAAACTAATAACGATAAACTATCATTTCTGCTTAAAATGAATGTCAATTGAATATCTATAAAAATATCTTCTTTTTTAGTTTTTTCAACTGTGTGAAACAATGTGTCTAAATAATAAATAGCTGTTTTATGTTTACTGCTTGAAATGGATGTAATAATATAATGAACTATATATAATTCTTTAATTTAAGACTGTTTAAATAAGAGTACTATTCATTTTATTGGTTTATTAATCATTTTTCGTTAAATTATTTATTATTCTGTTTATGATTTGATAACAATTCTCTTTTATTTTCAAATTGAGATTCTGAACAAGTTTGAGTTTTAAAGTTCCAATTATAGTTTATTTACGTTTTTTCTGTTTTATTTCTTTTAGCAGAATACTTTTAGCCTGTAACACCAGTTACCAACGCAACTCCTAAAACTCCAATTGCATCCAAAACCTGATTGTGTCACCTCCATCTTTCAGACGTTTCTTTTCCACTGAAGAAGAACAGTAAAAAATTGATCCAGTAGCTCTTCTCTTCATTGCATGCGATATTTCAGCAGATCACATCAAGGTTCATTTGTGCAGAACTTCATCAATCACATTCAACTACCAACGTTGGACCAACCTGGAAAGGAGCTGCATCACATACAAAAAGTAAATTTAGCCAAAAAGATCCACGATGAAATATTTGCTAGAGTTCCTCAAGGAAAACATCATGTGTGGATCATAATCTATCATAAACATTAAATTGATTATTATGAAATGATGATTAAGCTAAGAATGCTCTTGAATTTGTTAAAATATGCCAAGTAATTTCTCTTGCAGAAGCAAATGACGAGCGGCTGTTTTCTTAAGTTAGTTTAATTACTAATAAGAGAAGAAAAACAATTGGTACTGGGTATCTGTTCAGTTTAATAACAATTAAGAAGGATACGACGAAATAGTCTTATTGTCATTTTATATGTTATTGTGTCACACAATAGAGACAATGATTGTCTTATTGGTAATTATTGTCAAAAGTGCTCTTCTTGTCTATTGTTGGATGGCTATAAATTACTATTGTAATTATAGAAAATATATAACAATTATTATTTATTTTATAAGACCAACATTTTTAACTCTATCTATTATTAGTGCGTTTTCCAATAATTAGTTAAATAATGTATTAATATTAATACATTAATAGTATATACAATGAAACAGCGTTTGACATATTATTCAATTAGAACTCAACAAACGCTTAAAAACAGTTAAATTTTAAGGCTAGTAAAGCTTAATTTATGTTTAAATTTATTATGTAATTATAATTGAACTTAATTTAATATATACTCTGGGAAACATCTCTTCAAAAATCAAAAAATTAATCTGATAGCTAAAACGGTAGGTACTCATATTTAGGGTTCTAAAACTTAAATCAAATATGATGAATTATATTTCACTTATCAAGTAACAATATTTTTATTGCCATCATAAGTACAACTGTGCCATTTTTCATCTGAACATCTATATTAATTTCCTCCAACAGCTCCAGCGCCGTGTGAACAACACATTTACATGTTAGAACACCAATAATCTCCGTTATCAGCGTAAAACCAATCTGTAAAGTCAGTGTTGCAAATACAATTTGTTCCAGATAAAGTTGATCCTTTTGTATTACAAACGCAAGTTCCAGTACCGTAAGATCCTCCAGCTGGACAAGCGCAGGTCGAACCCACCATCTTGCTTCCCTTCATGAGTGTCTGAGAACAAGTGCAAACAGAACTAGCCATAACTGAATAAGTCGGCTAACAAACACAAGCGGTTCCAACTTGAATTGAGTTAGCTGGACAAGTGCAGGTGTTCGATGAGTTGGAGGCGTCGGTCGCGCAGATGCAGGCTGTTTTGGCCGTGTTCGGAAACGCGTTCGTGGTGGAGCACTTGCAGATTCCATTGATCAAAGTAGAGCCGGTTGGGCAGTTACAAGAATTTGAGGTATTAGTCGCGTTCGTTCCGCAAACGCAAACCCCGCTAACCGGAAAGGCATTCGTTGTCGTGCATTTGCACACGCCGCTTACCAAAGTGGATCCAGTTGGACAAGTACAGGTATTGCTAGTATTAGTGGCGTTGACCCCGCAAACACAAACTTTATTCTAGATGAAGGCGTTTGCGGTCTAGCAGGAGCAGTTGGTGAAGCCCGCGTTCGGAAGAGAGCCGGAGGCGCAGTAGCAGAGCCCGCTTTGGAGAACGGATCCGGTGATGCACGGACAGACGCCAGTCGTGTAGGATGCCGGCTCGCTGATGAGAGGAGTGTTGGAGAAGCCCACGAAAGTGATCAGCGAAGTCGAGACGGAACCGGAGCCCGTGTTCTGCTGGACGAAGCCGCAGTTGGCCGTGGCCCCGGAAGTCACCAGAGAGTAGGTCACGTTCGAGATGGAGCAGGCGCCTCTGTTCTCGAAGATGAAGCCGAAGGTGTTCGCCCCCGAAAGCGCCCCGGAGACCGAGATGTTCTTGAAAGTGGACTGGCCCAGCACGAGGGACACGAAGCCGCAGCTGGTGGCCGCGCCGGTCTTGACGGAGAAGGAGGAGTTCTGGATCACGAAGCTGTAGGCCTGGCCTGCGAGCCCGTAGAACCTTTGGATGGCCGTCATGCAGCTGTAGGTGAAGGCGCTCCTGTTTACGGTGACGAGCTCCGTGAAGTTGTTCGCGAGACCGAAGAAGCTCGAGATCGCGTCGTTGGAGGTGAAGCTGAAGGTCGAGTCCAGGATCTTCACGCTGAACTCCGGGACCGTGGCGACCAGGAAGGCGAAGTCGGCGTTGGAGGAGTTCGAGAGCTTCATGTTGATTTGGGCATCTGAAATCGTTAAGTTCGTCCAGACGTAGAAGAAGAGGCTGAAGGGCTGCTTGTTCAGGTCAAACTCGCCGTCGATGGTGATCGAGAAGGAGCTCTGGTTGACCTCTCTGAAGAGCACGCTATCGGTTTTGGAACAAATAGTATTTGATATAATATCGTCGAAAGTGAAAGCAGAACTAAGAACAAGTTGCGTCTTTTCTTAGAACGGGGCGTAGAATATGTAGTTATAGCAGAAATCGAACTCAGATATCTGAAATACTTACAAAGATTTAATGCTGATTAAATGCAATATCATCAAAGGAGGTGAAGTGAAATATATTATGAATGGTAGTATTTACATTCGATTAAACGATTAATATTTGTATTAAGCAATACTCGAAATGGACCTATACAAATGAATTACTGAAGAAAATTAATACTATTATTCAATTTATTCTAATAAAGGTTAATTCAATTTTGAAGCATATAATATACTATATGAAATTAAAAGATCGATTTGACATGAAAATGATTATATCAGCTTTAAAAATGCATAATTATAGTATATATTTTGTAGTATTTATAATCCAGTATTCATAATGTATGAATCTGTTAAACATTAAATTGTAATTTCTTCTGAATTTTGAATTTATCTACATTTTACATCTTTTTAATAAAATAAGTATATTAACGGTTCAAAAATTAAACTATTAAACTAAAGAACAAATTCTACATATAGATAACTAATTGCCATCAGTTCCTAACAGTTAAGAGCTAAACTATGGATAAACTTTGGAATCATAGCCAAAACCCGACTTCCTTCTCAACGCCGCACAGAACTCCTCCTTAGAATCCGCATACGCCACTGACCTTCAAGCTTCCGCTAACTTGTTCTATTTTTCCGCTTCTAATATCGAATCTCATAATAGCGTTTTCGGTTGCAAATGCGATTTGGTCGTTATTAATGAAATTTATGGGTTGCATTTTCCGTTTTCCGATGAATTTGAAGTGTCTGATTCCGTTTTGAACCCTGAAGTCGCGTATTTCCACTTCGTTTTCTGTTCCTTGCTGAAATAGAGCGAATAGATTCGAGTTAGCTTAATTTCTGTCGTTAACGCAGATTTGTGATATGTTCTTCAGCTGAGAGTTGCAGGATAGCAGATCGTAACTTGATTTTAGCCTGATTAGGTCGAATATTTGTAATACGGGCGCTGAATTCGAGTTGTTATTATAGCCCAAGTACACATTTTAGCTCTTCTATTGCGAATATGCGCACCCAGCAACTATTTACTGCTCAAATTTGTGCTTCAAAACTGTAGTTTAAAAAGTTGAGTACTTATCCCCCTCTTTAAACTGGAAATAGTTCACGTTCAGCTCGTTCATGAAGCCGGACACGACCAAAGTTCTGAATTCGTGGTTCGGCCAGAGGAAGCTAACGAAGTTCGGCTCGTAGTATTTGAACACTTTCGGGTCAAAATCACCAATTTAGAATTACTGCTAGAATAATTTTGCTTTGGTTGAGCAGTCGTAAATGGAGTAGCCCTGTAGCTCCGAGCAGAGAAGAAGCTGGGATTACGAGTGAAGGGACACTTGCTTCGGAACCTGCGGAATTGAAATTGAATTTATGAACTTGAACTTCTTTTGTTAAGAGGAATATTGAAAAAGCTGAACGGATTTCTGCTGAACAAGCGAGACGACCTCGGAATTTACCTGAATTTGCTGTACCTGCTCAGATATGTCCATTTTTGACACACATTTATAAATGGACTGATTATTTAAATTCTACAGCTTTGTTGGGAGATTCTTCAATGCCTGCTTTTTATCGTTAGTCTGAAGCTTACTGTCTATTTTTGCTTCAAATTTTGATTAACTAGCTTAATCTTACTTAAACTTTAGCTGGTGCTTATCTGACAATTAAATACGAGTATTTAACGTGGACTTCTACTGCTAATGATACATGACTGGTTTATTAATTTTGGAATCAATCTTCTTTTAGTCCTGCAACTTCTGTTGTTTGCTTACTATATTTGGATGCTTTGGATTCAAACAACAGGTTTCAGGCAGCTCAAGAATAGGAATTTACTATATTTCTCCATCGTCTTTCACTTAACCTTTTATTGCAACCTGAGCATCGCCAAATTAAAACTTAAACTTATTTTCATCAAATATTAATGGATATACCATCAATTTATTTTCATTAGCTAAATCTGTTTAAAATAATATTAGTTAATGCACTTATAAACAATAGGAGCCATTCGACTCATAAAATGTTGTTAAGCATCCTTATTATATTTTTTAAAGGTGTATTATGGCACTATTAAATATACTATTGCATGAAATAGTTTAAGATGATTATAAATTAAAATTTGTAGTTTGTAAGGCGAAAATTACTCTATCCCCGTCATTTTGAATAAGAACACATAGTACTTCGTGCATTTTATTGTCAATTTTATCAACGTAGCTTACAAAAGATGCATCTATTATTTAACCTTCTAACTCGATTTATGATATTTGTTGTAACACTTAGTTTTATACTCTATATAGTACTAATTTACGTTTATCCCAGCATGAAACGTACTACTCAGAGATTTTTATATTGTTAGAACAAAATCCTAAAGCGCCTTATGACTTAATTTCCATGCTGTTCAGGTTACAAGAATAAATAAGACCGTCAGCGCGAAGAATAACCAGAAAATCGCCGCTTAATGAACATTTTATGGGTTGATCAAATTATTTAAACATTATTATCTGGAAATCATCAATTACAAAGAATGAATCAATAGTACAAACTATTTGAATTCTTTTGGTGCAAATTACTTATGTATTTATTAATTACTAAGTAAAAGTAATGTTTTTAGAAGTTATTAACTTTTCTATGAACAAATCATCTCCACAAATATTATCTGTGTTAACGCAAATCTCCCATAGTGTTTGATCTTCAACAACATACAAAGTAGATGATTCTAAGCAGTAGCTAAATGACTGTATCTTTGATCTTTGGAATCTTTGTATTATACTTTGTAGTGAGCAGTTATTTTAGTCAATTTTGCATACATCTATATATGATTCGTATTGCATTACAATATAATTTGAATTTAGTTACATTTCGACCACTTGTTCTGGTATTTCTATGTTGAGTTGAAGTTGGTATTAAAATTCGAGTGTCATTTGGTGTGGAAATTTCGCATTTCTTATGTATTTCATATATATTGTATGATTGGAAATTAAATTATGAAGTTGTTTTTCATTTCATCAGTCGATTTCAACAACTTGGAATGGTTCCATACCGCTGAATTGGTCCAGCCTATCACTTAAGCAGGATGCGGTGTATGCTCCGGCATTTTTCACGGCAATGTAGTCTCCGGCTTTGACGTCACCAAGTTTTCCTTCGTAGAATATGTCGTATCTGATTCCAGAGGAGCCGATGACGATTTTGTCCTCTCCTCCCTCAACAACTTGAATGTCAATGCGTTTCTTCGAGTGAACGCATTTTTGGAGTTCCTCGGCCTTCACAACGGACAGTGTGAGCTTCTTTGACAGCAAAAGATCTCTGTGGAAGCTCTGAACGGCCGAACCGGCAACGAAAACGCGGTTCTTGTCAACGCTCTCAACGCGCGTGTAGAAGTCAATCGCGTCCTCAACGATGTACCTCCCAGGCTCAGACTGAATTTCTAGGCCCGGATTATCCCTCTGAATTCTGAGGAGCTCCTTGCTCACACCTGCGTAGTCCTCGATTGGGACCCCGCTGGGCATCAAGCCACCACCAAAATCGAGATACTAGAGCTTTAAGTTGTTGAATGCTGCTAGGCGCTCAACCTCTTTTAACATGAGCATTATCTGGTCGGCGGGGCCGATTGGGTAGCCCATGTGGAACGCGATACCAACCACGTCCTTCTTCATGGCCTTGGCGAGATTCAACAAACGCTGGCCCTCGAACGAATCTGTCCCAAACTTCAAACCAAGCTTCACAAACTGATTCGACTGCGAATCCGGGCGCAACCTCAATAAGGGCTTCGCTACGTTCTTCATCATCAATAACTAAGCTTCGCTGTCAAATGTCATCATTTCTACACCTACACGCACAGCCTCGTCTATATCAGCCTGAGAACAGTGTGGATTCGCGAAAATAATCTGAGTTTTCGCATCACAACCAAAGGAAATGGCATACTTTATCTCATTGATGGATGCACAATCGAATGAGCAGCCAATCTCAGTTAAATACTTTATCACATTTGGTAATGGATTGCACTTAACAGAATAATACACTTTCGCCGTTGGGAAAGTCTTCAACAGAAGCTCATATTGGAGCTTCAGCTTACTCAATGATAAAGTCACGAAAGACGGTTTCATGATTGTATAGATGGAGCGGTATTTGATTTCATTTACATATCATATACCAACGTTCTTGAGTGAAATTAGATGAATCAGATATCATATCGGATTCTTTTAAGATTTAGTGCTATAAAAGTATTTCTGTATATAATATATTTATAGTGTTTTGTCTTGATTTTTGAAACTATTTTCAATATCTAATTGAAAAGTAGTGTAATAAAAATAAATTTTTAACATATTTCACGCAAAAATGCAGCACTGACTAGTTTGACTATTCCATATTGATATTAATACTATATATACACGTAATAATGGTTTATAACAGTACACACGTACAGCGATATACATTGTATCAATATTTGTTGATATCTAAAATTATAATTGTTTATATGCTCTATTAACGTTAATTTATGTTAATTTAATGTACTTTACACTAAATATGAAATTTAGTGCATATAAAAGATTAGATATTGAACTAAACATTATTACATAGCCTCGAATTGAGACACCACCCTTGTTAACCTGCCTCGAATACAGCACCTGATCAGTTTTCAAAAATGGCAATGAGAGCAAATCTAGGTCAGTTTGGTTTTCCATTTCAGTTACAGACACCGGTATTACCACTAACCCTAACCCAGCCTACTTTGCAGCAGTTTAGTCCATCTTTTTTGTTAATTTTCCCTAATATTTACCTATAAATGTACCAAATTTTGAATTTCGCACCACTTTTTGAATGAAGTTAAAATGACATTTAATAGCCTGATAAATACTACATTACCAGAGGTCAATCTTATTAATATAATGACTCACTTAACTGAAAACTCACTTAACTTAATCTTATCAACTATACTAGGCTCAATTTACACATTCAATCTCATCAATGATGACAATCCACGAATCCAAACTTAGAATAACAAAATTCTTAATAATACATTATAAAGCTCAGAAGATATCTTTTTAAGCTGGTATAAATCTTAGGACAACTGAATAAATTAAGATGCTTATTATATTAATTCTAAACAACATCTTTTGCCTTTATCAGTTATGGCTCTATACATAGATGATGAAGTAAATATCGTTAATGCGTATCAGAGGCTTAGTGCTTCAAAATCTCTTCAAGTATAATACTATTATACTTGAAGAGATTTTGATAAGGTTGCACACAGTATTATTATAATACTGTGTGCAACCTTATCAACAATACTAATCATGAATCCACAAATGAACAACAAAATATTTATGAGTAATATATCATTATATTTATCGTTTATTCCTTTAAATATATAATATAATTATCGTAACTCAATATAGAGTATTCATTAGATTACATTTATAGATTATAGTTGAAAAAGCAGGTAAACAAATTTATATTGATGTAAACATAATTTGTATTTATTTTCAACAATCATATAATCATATTAATAGTTAAAAATTACAAATTAGTATAAAATATAATATCTGTTACTTCATGTTAGTTTTTTAACTATATAGGTTTTAATTGATGTATTAGAGTATTCAAAATTAGAATTGAGGATGACAAAATTATTACTATAGTAATTAACATTATTATTAATACATATTTCACTTCATCTTTCAATGATATTATATTTTGTTGGCATAAAGTCAATACAAGTATTTCAAATAGCCGAGTTCGATTTCTGCTACAATTATATATTCTACGCCCCATTTTAGGAGAAGACACAACTTGTTCTCAGTTCTGCTTTCACTTTTGATGATGTTTAGTCTAACACTCTTTGCTCCAGAATGGACAACGTACTCTTCAGAGAGGTCAACCAGAGCTCCTTCTCGATCACCATCGACGGCGAGTTCGACCTGAACCAACAGCCCTTCAGCCTCTTCTTCTACGTCTGGACGAACTTAACCATTTCCGATGCCCAGATTAGCATGAAGCTCTCGAACTCCTCCAACGCCGACTTCGCCTTCCTGGTCGCCACGGTCCCGGAGTTCAGCGTGAAGATCCTGGACTCGACCTTCAGCTTCACCTCCAACGACGCGATCTCGAGCTTCTTCGGCCTCGCGAACAACTTCACGGAGCTCGTCACCGTCAACAGGAGCGCCTTCACCTACAGCTGCATGACGGCCATCCAAAGGTTCTACGGGCTCGCCGGCCAGGCCTACAGCTTCGTGGTCCAGAACTCCTCCTTCTCCGTCAAGACCGGCGCGGCCACCAGCTGCGGCTTCGTGTCCCTCTTGCTGGGCCAGTCCACCTTCAAGAACGTCTCGGTCTCCGGGGCGCTTTCGGGGGCGAACACCTTCGGCTTCGTCTTCGAGAACAGAGGCGCCTGCTCCATCTCGAACGTGACCTACTCTCTGGTAATCACCGGGGCCACGGCCAACTGCGGCTTCGTCCAGCAGAACACGGGCTCCGGCTCCGTCTCGACTTCGCTGATCACTTTCGTGGGCTTCTCCAACGTCTAGCTCATCAGCGAGCCGGCCTCCTACACGACCGGCGTGTGTCCGTGCATCGCGGGATCGGTTCTCCAAAGCGGACTCTGCTACTGCGCCTCCGGCTCTCTTCCGAACGCGGGCTTCACCAACTGCTCCTGCTAGACCGCGAACGCCATCATCTAGAATAAAGTTTGTGTTTGCGGGGTCAACGCCACTAATACTAGTAACACCTGTACTTGTCCAACTGGATCCACTTTGGTAAGCGGAGTTTGTAAATGCACGACAACTAATGCCTTTCCGGTTAGCGGGGTTTGCGTTTGCGGAACCAACGCGACTAATACCTCGAATTCCTGCAACTGCCCAACTGGCTCTACTTTAGTAAATGGAATTTGCAAGTGCTCCACCACGAACGCGTTTCCGAATACGGACAAAACCGCTTGCATCTGTGCGACCGACGCTTCCAACTCATCGAACACCTGCACATGTCCAGCTAACTCAATTCAAGTTGGAACCGCTTGCGTTTGTTAGCCGACTTATTCGGTTATGACGAGTTCCGTTTGCACTTGTTCTCAGACACTCATGAAGGGAAGCAAGATGGTTGGCTCGACCTGCGCTTGTCCAGCTGGCGGATCTTACGGTACTGGAACTTGCGTTTGTAATACGAAAGGATCAACTTTATCTGGAACAAATTGTATATGCAACACAGATTACACGAATTGGTTTTACGCTAATGACGGAAATTTTTGGTGTTCTAACAAAAAGATGTGTTGTTCACATGGTTTAGCTGCAGTTGGAAGTAGTCAATATTAATGTTCAGATGGAGAGTGGTATAGTTGCACCTATGACAGCAATAAAAACGTAATTACTTGACAAATGAGTGAAAAATTCATAAAATTAACAAAACCTAAAGTACAGAAGACAGTGTATTATCAGTGTAATGTAGTTACCTATAGGATTGTGTTTTATTATGATTACATTGATAATAATCTTGGAAAAATTATTGTAGTCGTATCACGAAATAGAACGTTGCGTTAACATAACTAGCTTAATTTTCCTATTTTTTATTCATATTTGTTATTTGATTTAGAGTGAAAATATATGTATTTATGATTGAGCTTTTGTAAATGTAATAATGATCTTATTTATTATGATTATTTTTAAAAAATACCATCTGTGGGGATTGAACCCACGCGGACTGACGCCCAAGAGATCTTAAGTCACTCGCCTTAACCACTCGGCCAAAATGGTACAAGGAATAGTTTATAACTATTTAATTGATAAACTTATTACTAAGATAATATTGATTTGTGTTTGCGTTAGCTCTATACAATCATAGTTATCTACAAAAATTAATCTTACAAGTAAGAACTTGTAAACGAATTTGATACATAAAAATATTTAAAAAAGGTTAAATCACTATAAATTGTACTTTATAAAATAGTTGGTTAGTTTAAGAATCCTATCATCTATTTATTTCATTTATACATCCTATTTTTAATATAAATCATCAACGAGTGCAACCAACTCTCCAAGTTTATTTCTTTTAGCTTCAATCAATTATTTAGTACTGTCTAATGAGCGATTAATTTGATCAACGTTACTTGAAATGGCTTCATGTAATTACTTTTATTCCAGTTAAATTTGTTTGTTAATTTTGTGCAAACATTCGGTATCAGCGATGGTTACGGTGGATTTTTCTCCTGGTTCTAAAACTTTTGGAATTTTTAGAGATTCGTAGATATCATATTGCATGTTATTTTGTTGGGTGGAAACGGTGGAAACAATTTTAACGTCAGACATGTGTTGAAGTGGCATCTGAGATTGAATAATTTATTACATTTACGGTGTATTTTAACATATATGAATCATTTCACTTCCTAAATGGCAGAATTTGGATTGTATTTGGAGATAGTGCACAAGTTTCATCCATCTTTGGAGTAAGTGCAGAATTTGTTGGAGATATGCGCTGCCCGTGCGCAGTCCAAGTGTACGCACGACGATTTTTTGATGCTGATGGGCGAGTTCGAGTAGGTTGCGGATTCCGGCCGTGTGCTTTCGTACGAGTAGTTTTCAACCTGCTTGCGTTAGTAGTATCCAATTTAGTAGATGTTATAATTACTCCAGGCTTATATCTTGCGTGATCTCACTACATCTTTGTAGTAGCTTTTTATTAGGTTTTTGAATCTGCTGAATCCAACATTTATTTCAGCTGATGAGTTGTGTATAATATTTTTAACCGTTTTAAATCAGGATGAACTTTAATCCGTTCAGGATCTTTTTGACTTCGCAACTCAAACGATAATTGAACTGTCTGGAATATGTGGAGTGGTTCCGTATTCGGCGTTTATTCACTTTTTGACCGGATTCGGAGTGGACGAGTCCAGTTTGAACGTGAACATAAGCGAGCTCGAGGTGTTTTTGAGCCAGTTTAAAACGTTCAAGCAAATCCTCGAGGAGAACGTGAGCAACAAACGCGTTGCCAGGTATATCCAAGGAGATTCGGATATATACCAAATGAGATTCGGGGCCAAGAACATTTCGTCACTCATATCGCAGATTTGCGTTAAATGCCAGTCCGCACTCTAATTAACAGTCGAACAGAGGAATGAAGTACAAGCCCAGCTTTAAAATGCGTTTGTGTTCTACGAAAATTAACTGTAGCATTTTCTTAAATAACCAATATCCAAGAAAGAAAAATCAATCTCCGTTAAAATTGAACCGGAAACGGACGGAGAATCACCAGGATTCAACATTGATGCACTCATAGTTGCAGCTGAATGGGAAGAAATTGACTTGAAGCAAAAAATAAACCTAAACGAAGAATTCGGAAACAAAAACACTACAAAACTCACTTTCATCAACACCAAAGTCGAAGACGACGAACTCAGCTACGATGGAGGAGAAACAATTGCTAAAGAAACAAATAAAACACAATTCACACTCAGCACCAAACAAATACAAAAAGTTGTCACACAAAAAGACGACGACGTTCTCAAAAAGCTCAAAAAAGTCCTAAACAGCATGAAGTGATTTATAAAATAAATATATTATCAATTAGCATGTTAAAACAACAAGAAATAAGAATTCACAATCACTTTCTGAAATTCTTTGGTTATGGATTTTTAGTGTTTGGTACTTATCTCTAAGGCTGATCAATTCTGGGATCTATTTACTTTTCTTCATTTATTGGAAAGAAAAAGGGTTGTTATTGTGTGAATTGCTCTTCAATCTTGTTGAAAAAATTAGGTCTTTGCAAGGATTAGACCTGAGTATTAGTGAACGCTGGTCTTTATGGTTCCTTTGGAGCTTCAATGGTGACGGTTCCTTTTTGATTTACTTTGGCTTGTTCGACACCAACCATAGCAGCTTGTTTCATTGCCTTCATCTTAGCGAGTTTCGCGAGTTTTTCAGCCTTTTCAATTTCAGCTTTCTTAGACTTTTCTTCCTCATCCTTCTTTTGGAGTTCGGCAGCTCTCTTTTGAACTTTTTCGTTGTAAACTTCGAGTTTTTTCTGGTGCTCAGCTTCGTCAATAGCTTTCTAGTCGTTCATGAGTTGTTCGAGGTTCTTGAGGGTTGAAAATTACTTCAAAGCGAGTTGATTCTTCTCATAGATTTCCATATTGTGTCTATTTTAGGCTTTGATCTTGAGAAGGTGGTTCATTTTATTTTGGTTTTGCTCACGTTGGAATTCGTTCCAGCTTACGTAGAGCTTAGCTTCGATTTTGACTATTTCGCGTTGGAGCTCTTGAATGCGCTTCTCAAGGCGAGAGCGGTTGTACAAGTTGGCTTCGTTGTTGAGTCTTTCTCTCCATTGCTCTGGTTGTGGGAGCTTGGTCTACTCGAATTGGGCTTTGGTGCTTTCCATTATTTGTTCAAGATATTCAGCGAGTTCGTCATCACCAACTTAGTTAGCGATCTCGTCAATGTACTGGTTGCAGTTTTTCTTGTAGAATTAGATGCGGCGCTCTTCGTTTTGTATTTTGACGAGCTCCTACTTTTTAGCCTCTTGATTCTTCTTAGTTCTTTCTTACTCTTCTTCCGAACGTTTTAGTTCACCCCAACCAACACAAAAAAACAACACAAAACAAAAAACAAAAACCAAAACCCCCAAACCCAACCCAAACAACAAAAAAACAACAAACCCAACCCCCACCCCCACAACACCCAACCCCCCCCAAAAAAAAAAAAAAAACCCAAAAAAAAAAAACAAAAACAAAACAACCAAAACAAAACAAAAACAAACCACACCACATAAGTCAAATAGATTACGAGACATCTCATCTAATTCTTCCTTTCTGGTTGTTATTTGAGCTTCTTGCTGTGCTATTGATGGATATAAGAGTTTCTCGTGATTTAAATCAAAAATGTGTGTTTTGAGCTTATTAATGTCTTATTTAACTTGTATATTGATTTAGATTCGCTCTTTTGAACACAATTCACTATTTAAATAATTTTTTAGCAATTCTTTCTCTCTTACTTATATCTCTTTATATCTAGGGGGTCCAAAGATGAGCTTAAGCATACATTTTAATACTTTAAAATATCGATTTAAAACACTGTGGGTGTCACCATGGCGGAAATAGAGCGAGAGCACCACACCACAGATGGATGACGAGTTATAGAATTCGCATAACTTCTTATGAACAGTATATCACTGAAAAACCGAACACTCGATTTGATGGTTGAAATACTCAATTAGACATCGAAAGTTTAATTCTGAGCAATTTACATGTATGATATCTTAACTATTAAGAGTTACGGGTAAAATTAGGTAGCTGCAGAGTCGCTGACAAAATACAAAGCTAACCAGATAAAATTATATGTGGGTAATCAACAGTTTGTCATAAGAATGCAAACTGAATTTCTTATAAAATTAGAAAACTCAAATTCTGAAGCTTGAAGCGGACGCTTTGGAACTCAATCCCAATTGTTGGTGCACATCCAGATATACACTGGGAATCATAACAATTTTTGCATCTGATCAATATTTGAAGATTTATTCAGATAGGACTAATTTAGATCACCGAGTTTGAAATATCTGACTCATAAACTTAAACAAACTAAGTAATAGCAGATAATAGAAGAATTTTTGGAAGTCTGTCTGGATGAAATTTTGAGATTTATAATTTTTGTATCATTTAAGTGTCAGTTTGAGAGCAAAAAATATGAAACGCTAGCAGAATGATAATTTTGACAATATTTTAACTGCTTTTATTAGAGACACTCCCAACTTTAATCTGTGTTGAGATTTCATGTGCGTGTCTATAAATAGAAATTTTTAAGAATTTATTTCTTTATATTATTTGAAAATTAACACATTTTAATCACTTCACAAATGAAAATTTAGTAATGCTAAATCTGAGTTAATAATAATTAATTTAAAAATATGAATCACAGAATCGCAGCTATATTTAACTTATATGATAGGCCGCTTATATAAACATAAATTAATCTGATAAATTAATCATTCTTTAACATTTGCACGATTTGAATTCCAATACGGTACAATTACAACCTGCCGATTAGCATTTATTACTTAAACAGATAATGGAAAATGAATAGTTGAAAATAATCTATTTACCTCAAATTATAAAATTGTCATTAAAAAGAAGAGTAGTTTGGAGTGTTCTGATATTATTATTCAGATCTATACTATATAATTGTACAAAATAGTCATTCAAACAAATAGTGAAAATCTGAGATATTTTCTGATAATTGAGGAGTGACTATAAACATTTTCAAATAACATTCACGGCTTAGACTATAAGCTCGCGTTTCCCTAATTTTAAACATTTTTGGAGATATGAAATTTTGCTGATACTTCCACTCCATCCGAAAGAGATATATGAGCTAAAAGCTATTTGATTATTGAATGGTTATAATGTTTACTTTAACCCAAATTATGCCATTTCAATATTCTATAATTTAAAATTATAATGTAATGTTAAAACGAAGAAAAATATGAATATTGTTTACGGTATAATCATCGACGGTTACTTTGTTTTTAATAACTTTATTTATCTATATTTTATGATTTGGTTAGAGGGGAATGTTGTTGGTTTCTTATTGATCATGGTGGTTGGAAAGGGAAAATGTGATCTGAGAAAAAGGGACGTTGTTTATAAACACTTTGAGTGAGGTTCGATAACAAAAAGTCCGCAAAGTAGGTGGAATAGAACTTCATATACCACCTTTAAAAACATATTTCACCGACGTTTACTGATTTATAACCTTACACTCCAGAAATTGAATTTTGAGCAAATGCCATTTTGAGTGAAATAAAATATTTTAATTCCTCAGAAGCTGTTAATTATCAATTTAATAATTATAATTTAATTTAAAACCATCTGGAAATTTTTAGCTGCGAGATATAAGGGTGATAGCTGGTATTCTGTTTGTCTCCACCTGTAACTTGCTTGGCAAACTTGAGCCATAAATGAAGCCAGGAGATATTGAATTAGTTTTATCCTACTAATTAATTCTTGTATTTATTCCTTTCCTACCGTGGCTTGGTCCAGTTGAAATTAAAATGAACTATTTAGAATCAATTGAGTTGGTAGGGCTATTAAATACACGGTTACATGTGAAGACGAAAGTTACAGCAAGCCATACAGAGTGAATGAAATCCTGGCAGAATCTGATGAAAATCGTAAAATTTTAATTTATGCTGTTCAACTTGAACCAGTAGAAGGCCTGAATATTATACATTAAGATGCATAAGGCAATATAGTTCCAATATTGGAAAATAAGTAGCCCTAAATGGATGAAAAATTGAACTTTCAACAAGTGCTTGTCTGAACAAAAAGAAGTTAGCTCAGTCAGTGATTCCACGTTTATGAAGAATTTGTACCTTGGTTTACTTAAAGTAACAATCTCGAAGCTATGGAACAATATTAATATATTCTTCTACTTCAAAGTCAGGTTTTTGAGTTTCTCGTATTACAGATTGAAGATGTATTTACTATTCTTGTGAGAGATTATTTTCATAGCCAATATTATATTTATTCATTTGACGCTGTAAAGTTGGTTCAAGTAACTATTATTTAATCACGAAGTTCATTAAAATTTTAGTGAAAGTGAACCGAATACAAACTTGTTCAACTATTATGAATAGAATATCTGGCAAAGCTTAGAATTTGTTATTAGAAGAAGTTCATTGTTGCTAATTTCCAATATATATTCATCTCCTCGAATTTACCATTACCATTTTCAAAGCTATAAAATTTAGATAAATAATCTTCGACAACATTAATATTGTCCTGACTCTGTAAAATGAACTATGCAGGTCCAAATTTTCTCTCATAAGTCTCGATTAGATCGAGTGCTAAAATTAGAAATAGTAATATAAATGCAACAGATAATATAATTAGTGCAATAAATGATTGCTCTCTCATCTAAGGTACCCGAAACTGAAATTAAATCCATTCATATTGATTATTTTCAAAATTCCCATGTCGAGCATCATCAACTTCATGGAGTGGAAAATTAATTTTTGGGTACGTCACCACCTATATATGTATAATATACTACCAGTACTCTCTGTAAGTTCTCTTTGTGATTCGAGGGGCTCAACCCTCACCCTTAGTGTAAATAGACGTAATTTATGATGTTTTTATATTTTATGATTATGTATTAACGAAATACACAATAATTAATGTAATGTAATATGTATGTATATAATTTGAAGTAATTAAAATTGAAACGTAAATAAAAGTAGTATTTATACTAAAGTCTACTATTGGTGTGTATTGGCATAAAAGTAAGAGTATTCGTTAAATCTAATGATAATAATGAATTTATAGGAATAAGTTAATTATTTAAATTAAGAAATAATTATTCTTTTTAAACTATGAAAACATCATTGTAGTGTAGTAATAATAAGTATATATATTGCGGCTTTATGATAGGATTATATATTTCCCTAATAATAGTTTAAATAAACTAAAAACTTGATTCTTTCAAAAATAAATCTGAAAAATATAAGCGCATTTTTAATAAAACACCATTAAATTAATTTTACATTAGCGAATTTACTCAAAATTGCTATTATTCACTTCACGTGTAAAACATCAATATGCAAACAGAGCACAGTGACTTCGCACAAGTTTCCTTCCCCTTGTTGAAATCAATAAAGTACCAATTCGCAGGTGTTGACAGAGATGTGAGCATTCTCCAAATACAATAGCTGATTGAACAACTCAGCGAAGAAGAGTCGCGTGAGTTTTGGGAGGAGGCCTCTCAAATATATCAGTGCGGCGTGGACTAAGTAAAAGAGACTTATTAGACACTGAGACGTCACGACGAAAAGCGAACTTCAATGTTGTTCGTCAGCTAGCAGGTTCCAAACAGTGTTACAAAGACCTAAAAAGTTCTGAGAAACACCCTCATCACAGTTCTGAAGCAATTCAGATAATCCGTCCCGGAGTCCATCGCAGACAATGAACTTTGCGTCGTCGTGAACGAGTTCGTCGAAAATGATATTTAGTAAAGATTCTGGAACAGAGTGGCCTCGATGATCCCGTCCAAGACCAAGAAGCAGATTTACGACTTCTACCGCAACAACTTCTCTAGAACTCTGTACGCCACCGTCACAAAGGAAGAGCAGCGGGTGATCGCCCAGATCAACGCGGAGTTTCCAAACGAGAAACCTTCCGCGCTGGCTCAAGTGTTTCTGGAGAGAACCTAGAAGAACATACTAAAGAGAGACATCGTCATGCGCTTTGTGAACATTAGAAGGAACAAATAGCAACCAGAAACGAACAGTTTCCAATGAAATGTATTTATAACTATTTTTACTATCGCACCATATTGCGATGAAGGAATTAATATATTTGGCGAGCTTCTGATTGAAAAAGATTCTGCGTTTTCAGTAAATAAACGTCAAATGAATATTTATGGAAATCAATTTATTTCAATATTAAACATCGTGAAGTACCGTATGATGACATTTAATGTAATATAATTGTAGAGATAGTTATTTATAATGCATTTATCTATTGCGATGAAATTTATATAAAGCATTAAATATTTTTAATAAGAATTAATCTCAATACTTTGTGATTAAGTGCGTAAAATATCTATTAAATTGTATAAATGAAGAAATACATTCACATTTTTAATTTACAGATAACAATCTTAAATTAAATTTATATAAAAGATAACTACATACATGTTTAAAATAGTAGCTGATTGAACCGTTTCATTAATAGTATATAATATTTACTATTTATTAGCTAAATCATAAATTAATTTTGTAATTTATTTTATTGAACATTAAGATTTTATCGTCGCCGTCTTTATGCCATTTAGTAATCAGTGGCACTTTAATATTTTGAAACTGAAGTTTTAAGAAGTATACATATAAGGAATAAATTTTACTGTAATCTCTGTATTACTTATAATAACATCAATGAGCTGAAAACTTGACATTAGTAAATAAATCTGTGTATCAAGCGCATTTTTAATTAGACACCTATACAATATTATATTACACTTATGCGTAAAAATACAAAATATCATTATCACTTCACATGTAAAACATCAATATGCAAACAGAGCACAGTGACTTCGCACAAGTTTCCTTCCCCTTGTTGAAATCAATAAAGTACCAATTCGCAGGTGTTGACAGAGATGTGAGCATTCTCCAAATACAATAGCTGATTGAACAACTCAGCGAAGAAGAGTCGCGTGAGTTTTGGGAGGAGGCCTCTCAAATATATCAGTGCGGCGTGGACTAAGTAAAAGAGACTTATTAGACACTGAGACGTCACGACGAAAAGCGAACTTCAATGTTGTTCGTCAGCTAGCAGGTTCCAAACAGTGTTACAAAGACCTAAAAAGTTCTGAGAAACACCCTCATCACAGTTCTGAAGCAATTCAGATAATCCGTCCCGGAGTCCATCGCAGACAATGAACTTTGCGTCGTCGTGAACGAGTTCGTCGATAATGATATTTAGTAAAGATTCTGGAACAGAGTGGCCTCGATGATCCCGTCCAAGACCAAGAAGCAGATTTACGACTTCTACCGCAACAACTTCTCTAGAACTCTGTACGCCACCGTCACAAAGGAAGAGCAGCGGGTGATCGCCCAGATCAACGCGGAGTTTCCAAACGAGAAACCTTCCGCGCTGGCTCAAGTGTTTCTGGAGAGAACCTAGAAGAACATACTAAAGAGAGACATCGTCATGCGCTTTGTGAACATTAGAAGGAACAAATAGCAACCAGAAACGAACAGTTTCCAATGAAATGTATTTATAACTATTTTTACTATCGCACCATATTGCGATGAAGGAATTAATATATTTGGCGAGCTTCTGATTGAAAAAGATTCTGCGTTTTCAGTAAATAAACGTCAAATGAATATTTATGGAAATCAATTTATTTCAATATTAAACATCGTGAAGTACCGTATGATGACATTTAATGTAATATAATTGTAGAGATAGTTATTTATAATGCATTTATCTATTGCGATGAAATTTATATAAAGCATTAAATATTTTTAATAAGAATTAATCTCAATACTTTGTGATTAAGTGCGTAAAATATCTATTAAATTGTATAAATGAAGAAATACATTCACATTTTTAATTTACAGATAACAATCTTAAATTAAATTTATATAAAAGATAACTACATACATGTTTAAAATAGTAGCTGATTGAACCGTTTCATTAATAGTATATAATATTTACTATTTATTAGCTAAATCATAAATTAATTTTGTAATTTATTTTATTGAACATTAAGATTTTATCGTCGCCGTCTTTATGCCATTTAGTAATCAGTGGCACTTTAATATTTTGAAACTGAAGTTTTAAGAAGTATACATATAAGGAATAAATTTTACTGTAATCTCTGTATTACTTATAATAACATCAATGAGCTGAAAACTTGACATTAGTAAATAAATCTGTGTATCAAGCGCATTTTTAATTAGACACCTATACAATATTATATTACACTTATGCGTAAAAATACAAAATATCATTATCACTTCACATGTAAAACATCAATATGCAAACAGAGCACAGTGACTTCGCACAAGTTTCCTTCCCCTTGTTGAAATCAATAAAGTACCAATTCGCAGGTGTTGACAGAGATGTGAGCATTCTCCAAATACAATAGCTGATTGAACAACTCAGCGAAGAAGAGTCGCGTGAGTTTTGGGAGGAGGCCTCTCAAATATATCAGTGCGGCGTGGACTAAGTAAAAGAGACTTATTAGACACTGAGACGTCACGACGAAAAGCGAACTTCAATGTTGTTCGTCAGCTAGCAGGTTCCAAACAGTGTTACAAAGACCTAAAAAGTTCTGAGAAACACCCTCATCACAGTTCTGAAGCAATTCAGATAATCCGTCCCGGAGTCCATCGCAGACAATGAACTTTGCGTCGTCGTGAACGAGTTCGTCGAAAATGATATTTAGTAAAGATTCTGGAACAGAGTGGCCTCGATGATCCCGTCCAAGACCAAGAAGCAGATTTACGACTTCTACCGCAACAACTTCTCTAGAGCTCTGTACGCCACCGTCACAAAGGAAGAGCAGCGGGTGATCGCCCAGATCAACGCGGAGTTTCCAAACGAGAAACCTTCCGCGCTGGCTCAAGTGTTTCTGGAGAGAACCTAGAAGAACATACTAAAGAGAGACATCGTCATGCGCTTTGTGAACATTAGAAGGAACAAATAGCAACCAGAAACGAACAGTTTCCAATGAAATGTATTTATAACTTTCATTTAATCCATTAAGTTATTTATTTTAGAGCTTCAACCCTAATCAGATCTTTCCAATTAAAAGACTAAAACAAATATCTGATGCACAATTGTTTAAATGACTAAGATGCGCTGAATTCCGTAATTCGGATTTGCAATTTGACGAACTAGATATCAATAATATAACTTGATATGTTAAACAACTATATAGTACTATATCTTATAATAATAATTTTTTATATAATTTTTTATTATCTATGTGAAGCGCTATTTCAAAGAAACAAATATAAACATAAAATATAATATGAAGTAAGAAACGAAATTTATCGAAATTTAATAAATTTCGTATGAATATCACTTCTTTGTTTTATATTGTAATATTTAGATAAACACAAACTTAAATGAATACTAATTTCATTTCAAGTGACAACATTTGAATTAGAATTATAAGTACAGCCATGCCAGTTACCATCAGAACATTAATATTAGTTTCCTATTGACGCTATTGCGTAAGAACAACATAATTTTGAATCTGTACACCAATAATCTCCTCCATTGGCATAGAACCAATTCGTGTAATCTGTGTTACAAATACAATTTGTTCCAGATAAACTTGATCCTTTTGTATTACAAACGCAAGTTCCAGTACCGTAAGATCCGCCAGCTGGACAAGCGCAGGTCGAACCCACCATCTTGCTTCCTTTCATGAGAGTCTGAGAACAAGTGCAAACAGAACTCGTCATCACAGAATATTTTGGTTAACAAACACAAGCGGTTCCAACTTGAATAGAGTTAGCTGGACAAGTGCAGGTGTTGGATGAGTTGGAGGCGTCTGTCGCGCAGATGCAGGCTGTTTTGGCCGTGTTCGGAAACGCGTTCGTGGTAGAGCACTTGCAGATTCCATTGATTAAAGTTGAGCCGGTTGGGCAGTTGCAGGAATTCGAGGTATTGGTCGCGTTCGTTCCGCAAACGCAAACCCCGTTAACCGGAAAGGCATTAGTCGTCGTGCATTTGCACACGCCGCTTACCAAAGTGGATCCAGTTGGACAAGTACAAGTGTTGCTAGTATTGGTGGCGTTGACTCCGCAAACACAAACTTTATTCTAGATGAAGGCGTTCGCGGTCTAGCAGGAGCAGTTGGTGAAGCCCGCGTTCGGAAGAGAGCCGGCGGCGCAGTAGCAGAGCCCGCTTTGGAGAACGGATCCGGTGATGCACGGACAGACGCCGGTCGTGTAGGAGGCCGGCTCGCTGATGAGCTAGACGTTGGAGAAGCCCACGAAACTGATCAGCGAAGTCGAGACGGAACCGGTGCCTGTGTTCTGCTGGACGAAGCCGCAGTTGGCTGTGGCCCCGGATGTTACCAGAGAGTAGGTCACGTTCGAGATGGAGCATGCGCCTCTGTTCTCGAAGATGAAGCCGAAGGTATTCGCCCCCGAAAGCGCCCCAGAGACCGAGATGTTCTTGAATGTGGACTGGCCCAGCACGAGGGACACGAAGCCGCAGCTGGTGGCCGCGCCGGTCTTGACGGAGAAAGAGGAGTTCTGGACCACGAAGCTGTAGGCCTGGCCGGCGAGCCCGTAGAACCTTTGGATCGCCGTCATGCAGCTGTAGGTGAAGGCGCTCCTGTTGACGGTGAGGAGCTCCGTGAAGTTGTTCGCGAGGCCGAAGAAGCTCGAGATCGCGTCGTTGGAGGTGAAGCTGAAGGTCGAGTCCAGGATCTTCACGCTGAACTCCGGGACCGTGGCGACCAGGAAGGCGAAGTCGGCGTTGGAGGAGTTCGAGAGCTTCATGCTAATCTGGGCATCTGAAATGGTTAAGTTCGTCCAGACGTAGAAGAAGAGGCTGAAGGGCTGTTTGTTCAGGTCGAACTCGCCGTCGATGGTGATCGAGAAGGAGCTCTGGTTGACCTCTCTGAAGAGCACGTTGTCCATTCGTGAGCAAAACGAACCAGAAACAACATCATCGAAAGTGAAAGCGGAACTTAGAACAAGTTATGTCTTTTCCTAGAACGGGGCATAAAATATATAATTGTAGCAGAAATCGAACTCGGCTATTTGAAATACTTGCATTGACTTTACGCTAACAAAATAAAAAATCATCAAATAGTGGAGTGATGTTTAAAATTATTAATTAAATAGCTACTATTGAAGTAATTTAAATGTTTAATATGTAATTTAATATGTTTAATTTGAATTTGTTTAAATTTTAAATAGTTGTTGAATTATTCTAACTTGAATTTCTGAGATAATGTCCGAGCTCTATAATGTCTATAATATCTTTGTGTATTTTGTTATATTTGGAGATTATTTTAATAACACACTGATATCATATTAACTCTATTATCATAATTACTACAATAGATTTCTTTTTATCTGTCATCAAAAGTTTGAAATGAAATAAGCCAGTGTTAAAGCAAAAAATGATAAATAATATTAAACTACGGATAATATTATCCAATTTCATTCAACTGGTTCAATTTGTTCATTCAACTGATTTTTATCCAAATATTTGTGATACTCTGTTGCAATATTACTCATTGCACTAACATAGTGTATGGATCTTCTAGACACGTTGCGTCAGACGGACAGACTTAAACGCATGAATAGCATCCAATACAAAGTTCTTAGTATACAATTCTAACTTTTTTTGTTACTGGATGTAATTATAAGACTTAAACGGGACACTCTATCACGCAGTTTCCGCAGCCAATGCACCGTTGCTCAACAATTAACAATCTATGTCTTGATCGGTTAACATCCATTTAGTGAAGTGGAATATTTATGTTTATACAAATAATCTAACTGAAGATTTTCCACTTCATATGAAAATATATAATTATCATAAAAATATCATAAAAATAAATACAATATTTGTATTTAAAATATCTAATACTAATTCTGCAAAAATAATTTCTAAATTTGGATGTCACAACCCCAACACCTTAAAACTGTCCGTTATTGAAGTCAATTCGTTTTAGTTTTATTGTAGACTAATACAAAAACAATATACTATTCCCATGAAAACTATTATAATAAACTGGAATATTATCAACCACAAGAATTATTAAAGTATATATTATTTTTACTTGGCTATGGTAAAATAACTAGTATATATTTATTTATTGCGTTTAGATGTATTGTTGGATTGTTGCTGTTGAGTGAGTCATGTTATTATTCCCAAGTAACAAACTTTACTTAATTTTAACATAAACAATTTTCGATTGTTATCTTGACGTATTTAAATATATAATTTATTCTCAAAATGTGTGCATTTTTTATTTTTGAACGCATTTTGCACACAAAAACCAGCCCTAGTATCAGTATTAGAAAGATTAAATAATATTGTAAATAAACGTTGTAAATAATTTTTATAGTGAAGTAAATATAAAAAATTAATAAGTCATAAATGCACACCGTAAATAACGTCTAAACTGGTAACCCTTTTTCTCTGATCATCACATTTCTTTTCCTTTCTACACACTGATCACTAAGAAACCAAAAACATTTCTCTCTAGCTAAATATCTCGCTCGGTGTTATCACAGGTCAAACCTTCAGAATCTCTGTTAGCTTTCTAACTAATGGAGTTCTTTCTTATGGTTGAGTAGGTGAATTGTGTGTTGTTATGCTTGTTTAAGCTGAGAATAGCGTTAATTATATAGCTTAATACATCTTGTATCAAATCCACGGTCAACATATTTTTACATACTTATACATACTTATATAGTTGTAATATCCATAAATATTCATTTGACGTTTATTTACTGAAAACGCAGAATCTTTTTCAATCAGAAGCTCGCCAAATATATTAATTCCTTCATCGCAATATGGTGCGATAGTAAAAATAGTTATAAATACATTTCATTGGAAACTGTTCGTTTCTGGTTGCTATTTGTTCCTTCTAATGTTCACAAAGCGCATGACGATGTCTCTCTTTAGTATGTTCTTCTAGGTTCTCTCCAGAAACACTTGAGCCAGCGCGGAAGGTTTCTCGTTTGGAAACTCCGCGTTGATCTGGGCGATCACCCGCTGCTCTTCCTTTGTGACGGTGGCGTACAGAGTTCTAGAGAAGTTGTTGCGGTAGAAGTCGTAAATCTGCTTCTTGGTCTTGGACGGGATCATCGAGGCCACTCTGTTCCAGAATCTTTACTAAATATCATTTTCGACGAACTCGTTCACGACGACGCAAAGTTCATTGTCTGCGATGGACTCCGGGACGGATTATCTGAATTGCTTCAGAACTGTGATGAGGGTGTTTCTCAGAACTTTTTAGGTCTTTGTAACACTGTTTGGAACCTGCTAGCTGACGAACAACATTGAAGTTCGCTTTTCGTCGTGACGTCTCAGTGTCTAATAAGTCTCTTTTACTTAGTCCACGCCGCACTGATATATTTGAGAGGCCTCCTCCCAAAACTCACGCGACTCTTCTTCGCTGAGTTGTTCAATCAGCTATTGTATTTGGAGAATGCTCACATCTCTGTCAACACCTGCGAATTGGTACTTTATTGATTTCAACAAGGGGAAGGAAACTTGTGCGAAGTCACTGTGCTCTGTTTGCATATTGATGTTTTACATGTGAAGTGATATAATAGCATATTTGCTGAAATATGAATAAATATAATATAATATTGTATAGGTGTCAAAATATGTAAAATTGCGCTTGATACACAATATTTTCAGATTTATTTGTAATTGAAATTATAGATAGTTATGATAAAAGAAAATTGTAAAAGATTTTATCTATATACTTTTGCTAAATAAGGAGAGTGTGTATACTTTCTTAATACTTCAATTTTACAATTTAATACATTAAAATTTTTTAATATACTATCTGGTAAAAAAGTAAAAAACTACAAAGTAAATAAATTAACTTTTGATTTTTCAAATTTCATAAATTCTATTATATTATTATTTCTATTTTTAAGTAGTAGTACATTGATAAGTGTATGTTTTTGTATATATTTGTTTTTCAGTATTTCGCACTAATTTTGCACTTAGAAAAGTGAAGTATTGAAATTAATTTTATAAGAAGTGAAATTGTGATGGAAATAATTGTATATTAATTCTTTTCTCACTCCTTGCATACTTCTAAAATTCTTCTAAATTAGTTCACTAATTTTAATGAGTTTCACTAGAATAAACTCATCTCAATGAATTTCACTCTGAAAGTTACACTTCCTCAGGCTACCGAGGACGACACTTTGAACAATTATTATTCTTTGGACTTATCAAAATTACTCTGAAGTTTCGGCTTTGTTGCTCAGTGAATCTTTATTAATATTATTTTTAATAACATGACTCACTCAACAGCAACAATCCAACAATACATCTAAACGCAATTAATAATTATATATTAGTTATTTTATTAGTTATATTAGTTATTTTACTATAGCTAAGTAAAAATATATATATACTTTAATAATTCTTGTGGTTAGTGAATTTCCAGTTAATTAAAATGGTTTTCATCTTTTTTCCAATCTAACTGATTCTGCTTCCTCATTTATGTAACAGCTTTAATGTATTTACTATGTGTGATTTAACATCTTTTTTAATATCAAGTAACTATTTTACGTTATTCTATGGTATGCAATGTGAACATATATACATAATATTTTTTATATATATCGGCTCACTCTTTTGGTACATCTCAAAAACATCCACTTAATAATCAATTACTTCAATCACAAGAAACATTAAAAAGGGTATTTTCATTTTAAACGCGTTCTTTACTCCTGTACATAAAGGACTCTATATTTTCAGTGTTAATTATTTGAGATGTCATCAAATTATATCAGTTCAGAAATGATAGTATTGTTTTATACTTTATCGTGTTATTACTGTGTTATTAATATTTATATAACATTAATGTTAGGTTATTAAATTTTCAGAGATGATGGGCGTGGATAAGGTAATTATAAGATATTACATCTACTGTGTATTTATACTTATTAAAGATATATTCATTGAGGAATAGTATTTAATGTATTCTCTGAAACGGTATGTTATATTTACAACTAAACTATTTACAACTAAATATTAAGTTGTCATTAAAAGTTAAACGTTTTAATTAGAAATTATTTCTGGTGAAGCTATAGTATTTATATATGTTTATATTTTACTTTATTCTATGGTATGCAATGTGAACATATATACATAATATTAATAATATTACGTATGTGTGTAGCGGTTTAATTAGTTTTTTACTATGATTTTAAGAGACATTTTAGATCTTTTTTGTAGAAAGTTTGTTTTTACATTAGTTGAACATTTAAAATCAGATTTTGTTTTATTTTATTGTATTTTTAATATTTAAAAGACATCACACCGTAAATTACGTCTATACTATTTTTAATATTTAAATATTCCTTTAAAATATTTTGAGCTTTTGTTTTGGATAAGATTATATTGCTCTTTTTAATAGCAAATTCATTTTAATAATTCTCTATTCAATCTGTAAAATTCATACTAGTACTTTCTCTATTATTCAATTTATTGAATTATTTAAATAGTAATTAATCACAAAGTTAATTCTCCGCTCCAAACGAATTTAAAGGGCCTTTTGAACTCACCGATTCCGGTTCCGTAATTTTCCCTTCAACCGCTGAGCGCCCAAAAGAGGAAATAAACGGACGAGATCCTCAAAAAGAAGGAACTGTTAGAAAACGCGTTCAACAACGTGCGGAAAATACAGAAGAAACAAATGAAGAACGTTTTCAAGAAAGATAAAGAGTTTAATAAGGAGGAAGAAGAGCAAAAGATAAATGAAGAAAGGATTAAGTAAATGCTAGAGAGAAGGATAAATAAAGTTGAAGAGAAAATTAGTGAAGCCAAAAAGTGGGTTTGTGATGAAGATGATGAAAAGGATGGAATGTGGGACGACGAGGACGATGAAGACTGAAGTATTACTAAATATTAAATAAGCAGGCAGATTGATGATAATTGTAAAGTCAAACCTACTAAAATATTAAACCAGTATTAATGGTACCTAAATTATATGTATTTATTATTTGCGAACAAAGAAATAATGAAGGGAGGATTAAATAGATGCTTTATATCATCTAAATCGATATAATAATAAAATATATAATTTAATGATTTAAATTTAGTAAAAATAATATTTAGTATATATTATAACTTGAGTGTATAAATAATAATGTTTCAAGTCATTTCAACATCAGTCAACAACCATTTTATTACTAACTAATCACATTCAAACAATTTGTAATATAAATAACATCATTAATTACATTTACACCTTAAGTTGAAACATCATTAACTGTAAATTATATGATTTTATTATTGCATAATATGATTCCTGAATAAATAGTTGGACTATTTATGTTTAGTGAAATAATTAGTGTGAAATATTAGATACTACTGAATACATAACAACTTGGTACTGTATCAAAATTCAATTAGTGTAAATTCGCCTTAATTTTAGACTGAACTGTCAACGAATACAATTTAGTAATTAACTTTATTTATTTAGTATTTTATTTAGTTTTTATTTAGTAATTAACTTGAAAGCGGCAACTCAACTATAATAAATCAAAATACTCATAAAGCACATGCGAACAGGTATTGATCTCCTACTGGTAGTTGTAAACTGATGAAACTGGTCAAAACTAATTAATTGTATTTATATAAACGGTACGCTAAG
Organism: Hexamita inflata; assembly: GCA_963988835.1. Taxonomy (NCBI): domain Eukaryota; phylum Fornicata; order Diplomonadida; family Hexamitidae; genus Hexamita; species Hexamita inflata. Next base: position 93,522 of record CAXDID010001226.1, read on the forward strand.
CTAAAATTCAAACCAATTGACGGACTATTATTAGGGGCATACTGAATAACTCAAATAACTATTTAGAGTTAATATTATTATTTAGAAAAATCATGATTCTCAGAAAATGACATCTAAAATTCACAAATTTGAATTGAAATAGTTTGGATTATTTTTCTACTATATTGTTGAGTTAAGTGTAAATATCTATCCCCCAGCACCATTCATAAATAAATGTGTTGCTGTTCAAACAGTCATAATTTAGCTTACACATTGTATCTAACTTGGCATACTAGCTGTGAGGCGAAAACATAACCATTTTAATTCCTCTCAAGTACCCTTACTATTTTATAATTAGAAAGATATCTCAACTTCAAAGTTCATATTGGACACAATGTTAGAATTTTGATTTTGACTCAATTAAGAAAGACTCAGATTTCAATTTCATTTTGATCAAAAAGTCGGTCATTTCATCAAATAAGTAATCAAGGTAAGCTAAAATATTTGTTGAAGCTAAATTCACATAATATTGATTTGAGCTATACAAGAAAGAAATTAAGTTGGCTTATAATACTGTTCTAACGGATACATTAATAAGAAGCAATTTATTAATTTTTATGTTTCTATATATTCTAGATAATAAATCAAAAAGTAGTGTTTTATAAATTATTTTTAGGGGCATAGCCCGATATTGCTTATTGATTATATTGTACTGTATCCATTAAATTTGCACGGGCAGATTTTTTCTTAATTGCCTCTGTATTAAAATATTGTGTAAAAAATGAGTATATTTTTAGTGCAAAAAATGACACTTTTTGATATCTCTTAGACAACTTATATTCAAGCAATGATTAATATATAATCTACTATATTTATATTTACTTAAGTTAAAAACGAAATATTACATCATACATGTGTCATAATGATATAATAGCCACCTCCAGATTCTATTCAAAACAGACTTGATGACATGTGTTATAATTAAGTAACTACATTATTTATATTATTTGGATCACTTTATGTTTTCAATTAAGTATTTAAGTTTCTAAATCAATGTTAATTTGATACTTATGTCATCACATAGGAAGTGGTTAATGTGACAGAATCATCAAGGCGTTTTATGAACGGAGCAACTTTCATAGTTTTCCACTCATAATGAAATCTAAACTCTTCAGTAATTGTTATTGATTGTCGGTATGTGTTAAGAGCTTAATGCATAATTAGAAATAAAATTAGAAGAATGAGTAATATTTGTTGTAGTATCTGTATCATATAACTTAAAATTATATATTAGTTACTAGTTCATATTCTTTTGTATTGGTTATTGAGCTTTGTAAAATTGATAACTAAATAGTTAATTGTTATATTTATTGATTATTTAAACTGATATTTTAAGTCTATTGAGAGTTTATTTGATTTATGGTATCATTTGTTTGTGATATATTATTAATTATATGTTGATCTAATTATGATATTGATTGATTATATTAATTATATATTATATTAATTATTCTGTTGTTTATTGATTAATTTGAATTCAGTATAATTTCATAAAGTTGTGCATTACTATTATTATTAAGTATTTATATTTTATTACTTGTTTCATTTATTGAAGATTGAATTATACTTATATTTTTGAAAATATTTTAATCTAATGACCATTTTTAATTGTAGTATTCAATATTTATCCCTCTAGCTCATATATAACTACAATTTGAAGCCGTATTTGGTAGCCGCCCAAATACGGCCAAAAAAGCCGTAAAGCCGTATCAAATGTTACGCCTACTATCACTGATAGTAGCTTAAATTACAATTTTATCAAGCAAAGTGTTATAAATAAATGCATAAAGCTGAATTAGTGATGTATTTTAGCAGTACATTATGTACTGGTAAAATTAATATGTACTGCAAATTAATTTGTATTTTTCAGACTTCAATCTTGTTATTAGAAATATTTTGAATATATTATATGTACGTTAAATAATCTAATTTTGATATTTGACATATATCATCCAAGTATTATATTCTTTTTTATATGTTAAAGTTGTTACTTCATAGGTACTACCATTACAATATAAGTAAACAATATTTAAACAATAGAAATATTTATTTGTTAAATATTTTAAAAATGTTTATATATTTCTTATGCATGGATTCGATTGGAGATCCACTAAAGATGCACTGGAGTAGGAATTCAGGCTAGATAGAATATGTTTATAAAATGATAATATAATATTAAAATATCTTGTAGGTATTAAAATATCCTAAACTAAAACTGTCTGGGGCTATGGTATTTTGTTAAGAATGGAAAACAAAATATTGATCTGAGTTTATATATCAAATTAGCATCATTTTGAAATATATTTATCGGGGAAGGAACCGAAGCCAGTTTGTTCGACAGAATCTCCAGAAGCGCGGGAAGTGGCTCAATATCGAGTGATAATAAGACATTTATCTGTATAAAATTAACTTATGTTATGTCATTTATGCCCACTCAGTAAAGACCCGTCACTGAGTCGTTAGCGGACTAGTTTCACCTAATTCGCTAACTTTATGTATATATCAAAATACTTATGTTTAAATTTTTTATCACTATTTCAACAGCCATTCTAATACTAATTAATTACATTTAAACAATTAGTAATAATAGTATCATTGATGATATTTTTACCTAAAGTAGATACGCTACTAACACTTAACTCTAAGATTTTATTGTTGCAATATATAATTCCTGAATTAGTTGAAGGACCACTGATTGTTAATTATATATTAGATACTATTGAATTAGTTAACACAATTTTAAACTAACTATTGCTTTTAACACTTAATACATGTGCAATAATTCCAGAAGTAGATTATGCGTAGCTAGTTGTGCTAGATGATGTTAAATTATTGTTAATTATCTGAATTTCAGAAATTTCAGCATTTGAACTATACATATATGATATCAATCCGCTTGAACTTACTACATTTTTAACTTATCCGAATGCTTAAATTGCTGATTAGTTTATAATAATTTAAGAAATATATAATGGACTAGTGTGAGAATCGCCTATTAATCCTCCAGATAACGAAAAATCAGTTTCGTGTTTTGAATACAACTCGTTATTAAAAATTATACATTAATAAACTTGTATTTTTATTATATTTTCCTATATTCCTATAAATTATATACTCTGCCCAACTAAACTACCAGAAACCGCCCAAACAGATGTACTTTAAACATTATTAGAGCAATTTATGAATGAATCATGCATATTTACCATATTAATATAAATACTAGAACTAATAGACGCAATTAATCCAGCAGTATAAGATGATGATATATTGGAAGAGTATACTTCTAGACTTTACACTTTTTATATAGAGGCTAATAGTACACCTGCCAGCGCACCAGTTAATTGACTTATTTACTATTATTATATTATAATTTATATTATAATATTTGCGAAATCTGAAGAACTTCCGTTAACATATCCAAAACTCCCAAAATAATTACAAAATGTACTATTTGAAATTGTATAAATAACTTATAATGTATTTACTTTTATAATACCTACATTATAACCTACTAACCCATACATATTAAGTTAAGTAGATAATTCTGTAAATAATTATTCTTTAACACATGCATCCTTAATATATATGTTAGAATTATTACTTTAACCAATAAACTATCCAGAATAATTTAAGTATTATGTGTTTAATTATTCAAATTAAGAAAATTGTATGTTATATATAGATGTTATCGAGTTGTTAAGATACGAAATCAATCCACCATACATCATATAATTAGATATTGAAGTTATTATTTAACAAAAAGTATTTATACTTGAAATGTCACCAACATTAATAGCTATATGGTTTAAGTTAATTTTACTGTTATTAACAATAGATATGAGATATGATGATAAGTTTCCAACTCTATATAACTTTGGACTTATATTAATATAATTAAGTATAATAGTACTTTATTGTGTTACTATGTTCGAAATGAGTGCAATGGTATTTGTACTTATATATTCTCCGCATATATTGTATCCTAATATGTTTAACTAACCATTTACTATATTCAACAAATTCAGTAGCCCTGTTGTTGATTAGCTCATTGTAATATTAATAAGAAGATTAGTAATATTTGCTGAACGTGTCACATACTATAAAACATTTATACTTATCCCAGAATTAATATTTAATACTGTACCTAATTTGGAAACTATACTAAACTAATTAACATTTAGTTATGTTTGTTAAGAAATTAAAGATCCAGATGAGCTTATTTACATATTACTTAGTTATATTTTGATATTAACAAATACTGTTTAAGATTAAAATATTGTAAATGATTAACCTATCGATTCTACCGCAATAAAAGCATTAATAATAGTTTATTAATTAAATGCGTAACCAGAAGAAAAATTAGAAGAATATATAACATTTGTTGCAGTATCTATATCAAATACTCTGAAATTATAAATTTATTGTTAACATTAAAATTATAATGTATATTCTTACATATTAGTAAGCATTTCTTATTACATTAATAACTACTCAGTTAATTGTTATATTTATTTATTTGTATTGCTAATATTATTAAAAATGCGTTTGTCCAGTTAAGTTGTGTTATATTATAATAGATTCTCTTGCTGAGAAATATTACCTAGAATATGTAATTCTGAAGTATTGAATAATTAATTTATTATATCATTTGTTTGTGAAATATTTTTAATAAAATTCTAATTTAACTAAAATAGTGATTAATTAATACTGGAAATTCTATTATTCGCATATTGATTCAAAGTTAGTATTAATTCATTGAGTTGAATATTACTTTAATTTAATACTTGTAGCTGATTATTTGTAATATTTATTGAAGATTGAATTATGCTCATATTTGTGAAAATATTTTAATCTAAAGCAGTCAACTTATTTTAAATTGTAGTATTCATTTTTGTAAAATTTCCAACCGAGTATTATTCATTTTACTAAATCATCTACAACATTTTGTTCAAATTTTCCGTTAAATTATACTATACATTCTCTTCAATTTACTCCATCTGTATTTACAACTCACTTATTTCTTTCTCAACATTAGTGATCTTTTAGTCAAATATCACACTTTAATTACTTAATAAACTTAAAGATCCAACCACATCAACGCATTCGGTTCCGTTTAAAACGAAATCCTCTCTGCAAACGCATTAAACTCCGTTAAACTCAAAATTATCAACGCATTAAACGGTATAATTCAACTGCAGTTTACCGTTTACAAGGGAATCCGAACAAATTCCGTAAACATAAAGTCCTAGTTCACAAATATTTTCACATTTAAATAATAATGAAGTTGAAAATATTAAAAGGTTGTTTTACAACTGTGAATTTGAGCAAATTATCACATTTGATGTGTTAATTGTTTGAATAGAAGTGTGATACACCAGTTATGCCATGTTTACACTGTTATCGTAGCCCAATAAATTAAAGAAGGTTAAATTGAACAGATTAAGCTGCTTTGAGATGTTCATTACTAAACCAGCTGAAAAGTCACTGTTAAATCTGTATTATAAAGAAGTATTTGCTAAACTAATAGAAAGAGCCGAATTGCACATTAATCCAGACATAACCTAGCCGGCAGCGATAAAAACAAGCACAGAGCCAGTTACTTATATATCACACTAAAAACAAATTAATGCGCTGTTGAACGTTTTGTACTAAATAGTTACATTTATTATTGATTGGTGAATTTATTATATATCCTTGTTAAATCCAAATACCGCAAAATTATTATCGTTGCTTATAAGACTAATAATCTAAGACTATTACATTATTTCAGTGCTCACGAATATGTTCTATTGCTATTTATTTTATGACTACATTGACAAATTACTTACTAAAATATTATTTAACAATCTTCCTTTTTAACAATATTAATAATTTTAGCCATTTAACTATATTTATTAATTACAATAAGTTTACTAGTTGTTGACATACCTAAATATTACTGTTATAGAAGATATCATATTATTTATAAAAATACAAATGCAAAACTATATATTTTTAATTGACATACCGCTCAAAAATTAACAATACATAATATTACTCACTAATAATACAATTGTAAGAGTTTGGCTCCTATATATTTGGATGACTTGAATTGAGTACAGAGTAATAATGTAAGAAAGTGATTTGTTTCATTTAATTACTCGTATGAGACCGTTTATATAGTGTGTACTTGAGCTATTTTGTATTTGTTGAGATTATAAAATTGAGAATAAGAAAATAAATAAAGATAAGTTAATTTCCCCTAGATAAATTATTAAAAAGGAATATCGATTATACATCAATTGTTAGTTAGTTGTTGAGAACTTTCGTTGTTATTTTTAGTTTATACTGAAGTGGAGATTAAATAAATTAATTGATATTTATTGTAAAATTAATAAAAAATTAATATACAAATTAGTAACGTTATAACATACGTTAGTATATTATGAGTTTTTGTTGTAAAGAGATAATAAATAAGGTAATAAGAATGTAATAATTAATTATAGACTTCAGTGAAACAATATTGACCGATAAACATATTTTCAATAATACATTTATAAAATAGTTTTAATGTTATTAATATTACAATATTATAAATATATTTTTCACTTTATCATCAATGATAATCAATTAATATATACTTTAATTCCTAAGATACAATTCCATTACAACTAATAATAAATATTTTAACACAAATATTAAACAAATAACTATTAATAACTGTAATAATATAATTATTCGCAATAATTAATAATATGTGTTTTGTGTATAATAAAGCTTTGTTTCTAATAAATATATAAACACTACCGTAATATTTGATGAACCACAAAGCAATACTATGATTTTTAATAATGTATTCGAAATGACTTAACGAGTTTAGAAATCATATTATAGTATGAATATTTAGACATCAAACTATTATAACTAGATAATTAATTATGGGTCATTTAACACGTAGATCATCTTCTTTACAAGCTTTAATTATATTTTGTAAATTACAGATTCATTTGCTATTGCGTCTGGGCTAAGTACAATAATCTAAAATATTAAAATTATATAATCATATATTTGTATGACAGTTGATATTGCCGTTTCATGTTCAACTATTGCTAATGAAATAAATAAAGATATATTTATTGAACACATATAAATTAATGTTGATTTATGTGGATAGCATGTCTCTGGATTTGCTTCAATAATTAACACAAACATCTATATTATTGATATTTAAATGTATGGTAAATTAAATGGAACATTATATACTGCACAAATAACATAATAAATTAATATAAATTAATATACTATTTAAATTTAAGGAACAATATGTGTATAAATGTTAGGAAATATATGTTAAACATGTTATATATTAAGCATGGCAGAGTGTTGCCCAAATGAATCAAAAATTATAAAGTAAAATAATTATTATACATGTATATGCAATGATAATTTAAAAGTATTATATAATTAATTAACACCAAATACCACATAATGTGTATGTAAAGAAAATTATTATTATTTATTAAACACATGTGCAAAGTGTCCAACTAATGCTGTTTCAATACTGAACTCAACAAATTGTAATTGTTTATAATTATATTAAATTCATAACATTATTAGTAACACTTGTGATTGTGTTCCATAATATTCCTATATATTAAATGGTATTTGTTAATGCAATCCAGGAGCTGTAATAAATTATGACGAATGCAAATGTACATTAGGAGCTATCAGGTCTGGAAATTAATGTGTTTGCACTGAAGGAGCAACATTGCTTAATGGTTTATGTAAATGTACAGCTGGCTCTTTGTTGACAAATAATGGTATTTGCCTATGTACGACTGTGGCTTAACTTATTAACAATAGTCGACCGAAGCTATATTTCGGGGAAAATATTTGTCTCAGAATGACTTTGTATTTTAATATCATATAGGACTATGCATGTATAGTATTTTATGCGGAACCATATTCCACTTCAAATGATAATGAAAGAAGATATTCAATGATTTTTGATTGACAACAGGAACATAGGTATGAACCACTTATTTTCACGAGAAACACCAAAACTAACATATCTGAAGGAATAAAGTTTATAAAAGTTCCATGGCCTCAAACTAAGCTCGAGACAAAATTCAAATTTTGCTGCTTATTATTATTCAACTTAGCTAAAACTGAAAATATAGAATATTTATATCATAAAATACTGGTTTTTCACCTGATCCAGACTAGTTAAAGAAATTAAAGAATATATTAACTATTTAGTTCAAGTTTGAAAGAGGGAATAAATAATTTTGTTAAACTACAATAAGTGGTATATTCGCTTCTTAATTCAGAAAGGAATAACATTCTTGATTTAAAGCCACTTCTTCGTTTTATTATGTAAGATAATATAAACGTCAAATTTAAAAAATTTAATTAATGATACGATAATAATACATTGAATTGTACTAGTCATCAATATAATAATAAACTAAAATAAAGTTTTCAATTAAGTCTACTGCTCAAGTTAGACAAACTCAACATTGATAATATGTTCTGCTTGATATAATAGTAATACGTAAAGTAGTTTTTTGTAATCTTAAAACTGCCACTAATATATAATTACAATATAAGATTGACCTCGAAATTAATCTCAAGGATCCCGTAAAAGTAAACTTTAAATTTATGTTAACTGGACTAATTCGTTTAGTATCCAGTACTGATGTTATTATAATTAATATTAACTAACAAGTTGTATTATATCAGATTCCAGGTTAAATTTATAATAACTGGTGAAAATCGATTCTTAATTATAACAAGTAAATTTGAGTTCAAATGTAAAGTTGAACTTATAAAGTGGGGTATAATTAGTAGCACTATGTATGATAATATAACCGACGGATACTAAAATAGCTGCTTGATATCTTACTTCTAAAAAGATGAATAATTTATTTCAACAATATATTTGATGTGGAATTAATCTTCGATAATTGTAATATAATAGCTTGAACTAGTAATAGTGTTGCTTAGTTCTCCTTGGTTAATTGTACTCAATGATTTACAATGCATTATAAAAACAGAAAATCTGTCTATAGATGTACATAAATAGTAAATATAATTTTCCTTAATTTTGGTAATATTATATAGGCTTCACTTAGTAATATAGATATGATATTGAATCTTCTAAGTATTGCGTATTAGTGGAGTTATAGTAGTAACATTGTACTCTAATTTTGAGATATATTCAAGCATTAAAGATAGTTGAAGATAAACCATTAGTATTTAATCACTAACTAATAATCACTCAATAATAAACTCAAGCTACAATAATGTATTTAGTTTTCTAGAAAATTTGACATATTAAAATAGTGTTGAAATAGAGATTCAATTATAGGCTAGATGTTAAAATAGTAATTATAGTTATTCAGTATGTGTGTAATAAAGAGTACGCGCACTTGGTCATAGAAGATCTTATTCAGTGATATATTAATAATTTTACAATATCTTGAGTAGTGTGAATTTTCGTGGAAAAAGTTAACGGAAAAAATACTAGTAAAAGTATACTTATATATGTAGTTTTAATAAAATTCATCTCCGAGAGAAAAGTGTGGCACGGATGCAGCCCTTCGGTCGTCTATTGTTAAAGGTGTTTGTAAATGTCCTGAAGGAGCATAATTAATAAATGAAAAGTGTTAATGTCCCTAATACGCTCAACTATATTTTGTATAAGAAATGTATATTTGTTAATGTATAGAAGGAGCGTAACTAGTTGGAATGTAATGTGTTTGCATTTTGGGGGCTGTTCTTACAAATGGATAGTGCATATGTCCAATTGGTGCTATTTTAACTAATAATGTATGCTAATGTCCTACTTATGGAAATCTAGTAAATAGTAACAATCAGTATATTTGTTAATGTAATTAAAATATGTAATTAAACGGGAAATCATGTAGTTGTATTACCAATGCTTATTTATAGGGTGATTCATGTGTTTGTCCAACTAATAGTGTAGTAAATAACAATATATGTGTTTGCCCTACAGGATCAATAATTTAGAATTAACAATGTATCTGTCCAATCGGTTCTGTTCTTACCAATTAAGCATGCATCTGTAAATTAGGTTCTTCCTTATCGGAAAGTAAATGTGTTTGCACTGCTGGTGCATAAATGGATAGTACAGGCAATTGTATATGTCCTAAAGGCGCTACTCTTAATTAAGCTGGGAATTGCGCATGTACATTAGTTTAAGATTCAAAATGGGTTGACAATCAATGTAAATGCGATCATGATTATGATTCAGGGTTATAAAATAATAAAGGAAACTATTATTGTTAAAATATAAATTAATGTTGTTCTAAAATATCGCCGTTTATTGGGAGTAATTATTATAAGTGTTCTGGTGGAGAATATGATGATTGCACAAAATATTAATATGTGACCTGATTAATATTATACAAGTATATATTATTTGTTATTATTTGTTGATTAAGTAATTTTGTGAGGAAATGTCTATAATTTAACAGTTTAGAATATAATATAATTAAACTGTATTTATTTTATTCCACTCCTATTCATGTCAGACTAAAAGCCAACTAAAGACGACCTTAAAAAGAAGGGTATTGAAAAGTAAATGCAAAAACAGGGCATTTCTAAAGTAGACGAAAATATAATCGAATAAGAGCAATAAAATTAGGCTTCATTGATTCTTAGAGAGACAATAAAGGCTAACGTAGCTGCGCTCGATGAAATTGAGTCATCTTTGCAGAACGACGCTTCTTCCATTAGGAATATCATCGACTAAGCTGGTTATGTAGCTAAGCACTACAGCTTACTCGGTGATCACTAGCCGAGAGCACTTGGCGCGTTCAGACAGATTGGTACTATTACTACTAGTATTACCTTGGCCAACCGTTTTGACGTGATGAACTCGCAGCAGTACATAACCACGATAAAGGACAGGTTTTAAAACAACAATCCGTAAACGTACCAGATGCTCATGGCCAGCTTCTTCGAGGCAGTGATTGACTTGCAAACCAAGGTCCCCCACAACTTCGTAATTGACACCATCCCATACAACCTCTACAAGATCCCAACCTCACAACTAGCTCAGAACATTAAGATCCTGGCCGTCATCTTCTACTCTGGTAAGCTCATCCTCGAAGCTGCCAAGGCAGCAAAAATGTACGAACTCAGCTCGAAAGTGATCGTCCAGCTCCTTTAAACGGCCGTTATGTTCAAGAGAATTGAAGAAGCAAAAGTTCTGGTCACCATTTTCAACCAAATAGTTATTGACGAGGACGAACCGGTTCTCCGCGAACAACTTGAAATAAAACTCCTGAACGCGAAAATTGACGTCGCATGTTGTTTGATCAGTTTGGAAGTCTACGACGAAGTAAGAAAGCAACTCATCATTAACAGCCAATAAATGAAAACAATATGCATCCCAGACCACATTGACGTGTGCTGCAAATTATTCAGACTTACCAATCAATACCTCCCACTACTGGGCGGCTTGATCAACTATTTGAGAGTAAAAGGATGCAACGCAGAATCACGCACGTACTACATCGAAGCCATGACCATCCTCAACTCACTGGACTACTTCACCATCAAATCAGAACTCGAAATGCTCTGCAACGATCAATTCACCCTTGACCAAGAAACACAAAACATTTTACTATTCGGCTTGATGGAACCAATTGTTGACCTCACCAACAAACAAAAGAAGGTCAACGGAATCAGAAGCCAATTCGAAGCCTTCTTAATGTCAAACACTTCCCAACTAACTGCTGAATTCAAAGAATATATTGAAAAATTCCTTCAAGGCTCTGATGACAGCAAGTTAGTAGTTAACGGTATCAAGAAACTAACTGAGATTTCCAAATCCAGAGATCACATATCTTTTGCTGATATTCAAATCCAAAAGATAATCGCCAACCAAGTTATCCAAATTTTGAAGAAAACTTCAATCACCATTGAAGATTTGTTCCAGAATATTAACGGACAACTCAAAGAAGCCATGCCAAATGAAGATATAATGTCACTGTAAAAGATGAAGAAGATAGTTCTCTCACTCATCCAACAAGGCTAAATCAAGGTTAAGATTGACTATAAATCTGGCCTTATCACTCCAGTGGAGCTATAACAAGCTAATACCGCTGTTAAGTTCAACCTTGAAAAGCTCTTAGCTCATAACTTCCACTTGAACCACGAGAAAGACTTTTATCCATCAATAACACAGTAATTAGCTCAAATAGCTACCAGAAAGGAAGAATTAGTCGAGATGTCACGTAAACTCTATGACTTAGAACAAAAGCGTTTAGAAGAAGAACAAGAAAGAACCAAAAAGAACCAAGATTCGAAGAAGAAAGAGCTCCTCAAAATACAAAACGAAGAGCGCCGCATCTAATTCTACAAGAAAAACTGCAACCAGTACATTGAAGAGATTGCTAACTAAGTTGGTGATGACGAACTCGCTGAATACCTTGAACAAATAATGGAAAGCACCAAGGCCCAATTCGAGTAGACCAAGCTTCCACAACCAGAGCAATGGAGAGAAAGACTCAACAACGAAGCCAACTTGTACAACCGCTCTCGCCTTGAGAAGCGCATTCAAGAGCTCCAACGCGAAATGGTCAAAATCGAAGCTAAGCTCTACGTAAGCTGGAACGAATTCCAACGTGAGCAAATGAACACAAAGTAACGCGAAAATCAAATTGAAATGAATCGCCTCCTCAAACTCATGTCCGAAAACAGACACAAACACAATATGGAAATCTATGAAAAGAACCAATAAGCATTGCAGTAATTCTCAACCCTCAAGAACCTCGAGCAGCTTAAGAATGACTAGAAAGCTATTGATGATGCAGAGCACCAGAAAAAACTCGAAACTTATAACGAAAAAGTTCAAAAGAGAGCCGCCGAACTCCAAAAGAAGGACGAAGAAGAAAAGTCTAAGAAGGCTGAAGCAGACAAAGCAGAAAAACTTGCTAAGCTCGCAAAGATGAAGGCTATGAAGCAAGCTGCTATGGTGGGTGTCGAACAATCTAAAGTAGTTCCAAAGGGAACTGTCACCATCGAAGCACCAAAGGAGCCATAAAGACCAACTTTCACGAACAGCGCCTTACAAAGACCAGTTTTCACCAATAGCAAGATGGACGAACAAAAGCCAGCAGAAGCTCCAGCACCAGGTGTTTATCAACCGAAGAGAGAAGCTATCACCCTCGGAACACAATAACAACAACCAAAGAAGTTCGGATTAAAGTGATCAGTTTGTTTATTCCTTTTATTATCTTTTATTTCAATTATCTTTTATTTTTAATATTATCAAATATTTATTTATAATAGTATATAAGATAGCAATACTCATAATTCTAAGTCGAATTCATCAACCACATCATCTATAAATTCATGAATATCATATATATTTATATTCACATTGTCCGCAATATAATCTTATGTGTGTTATGGTATAGATTCCGATTTTAATGTTTAAGTTGATGAAAACTTAGACGATAGTTTCACATTTGAAGATTTGCTTTTCAGTTAAGACTTAGCAGGTAAATTTTATGTGTTGAGTTAACTTTTCATTGATTGGAGTGAAATATTAATATTGTTATATAAAATGAATTTACAATGCATAAAATTTCAAATAACGCGAAAATTTAAGATAAGTGCAAAATATGATTTACTACTTTGTGTAAAGATGTTATTGCGTTGAGGCAATAACCTTATTGATTGATTCAGAATTTTTTGAGTTATAAAATAGCTGTAATCTTATAATATTCATTACAGTATTTTACTTTATCCACACCCATCATCTCTGAATATTTAATAGCCTAACATTAATGTTATATAAATATTAATAACACAGTAATAACACGATAAAGTATAAAACAATACTATCATTTCTGAACTGATATAATTTGATGACATCTCAAATAATTAACACTGAAAATATAGAGTCCTTTATGTACATAGTTACAGAAGAATATAACGCATTAAAGTGAATATATCATTTTTTAATGTTTCTTGTGATGGAAGTAATTGATTATTGAGTGGATGTTTTTGAGATGTACCAAAAGAGTGAGCCGATATATAAAGAAAATATAGCCATCCAACTATTGACAATAGCTTACTTATGAAAAAAGACAATAATTGTCATTAGCTTTTCACAATAGAAAAAGTGTATTTAGATCATGGATTTTGATACAAATAAATGGGTATTTTTCTTCAATGAAGTGGTGCAAAATTGAAGCGCGGATATTTAATTTTTATGTATATATGTGTAAAATATTCCACTTTAACAATGAATTAATATTCACTATTGTCCTATACTTCATTGTATCCTATTGTCTGGGACAATAGAAAACCATTATTGTGCAATAAGAAAATGACAATGAATGTAAAATTTATATTCATTACAAAAGTTAATTTAATCATTCAATCTTCATCTCATCAGTCATGACAATCCACAAAACCACACTTGGTTACACAATAAAGCTACCACAAACTTATTTTATCTTATTTTCCTCATCTTCTAGGATTGTCACTCTGAATAGCATCAGACAACCTAAGTAAGTTCGCACTTGAACTAACATTATTGACCTCGGAAGTTACCTTTGGGATGGGACAAACATATATCAGTAGCAACGCTTGTTTTTAAGTTTAGAGGACAATTCGATAATTATATTATGATTTCAAAATTATGTAAGTTCTAAAAACACTATTGATAATGAAATGATGTTGATATTGGTTTGATTAGATATTAAAGCGGTTATTAAGTCATATAAATTGTTACATTCAAACGAAACATTATTAAATGATACTACAAATTGTAATAAATAATGTCTATTAAAACAGATATACAAATATGATAATATACTCCATAATTAAACAGATTTGTTTAATAACGTTCATATATGTTTAATAATAATTATTGTGATTCTCTGTGTTTTATTGTTGCTATTCCAAATACTTCATATATTTCCACTTCAATTATGGTGATGTTATTTATGCTATCATTTGCGGATTTGCTTCAGAGTGAGAAGAATTTCATCACGGATTGTTATTCTCCGAAAACGAACATGGTTTTGGTGTCAATTCACGGCCAACAGAGTTTTCAGCTTACTCTGGACCCGACATTTAAAAAGGAGTGTGCTCAGCTTCCGCGTGGTCTGAACATAACAGTTTATGCGACTGCTTTGGTTGACGGCTCGTCCAACTTTGTTCCCAACTCGGTTATTGTGTTTGATTTCAGTTACAGCTCAACAGTTGGAATTGTTATTCCGTGTATGTAGTGCACTGACGATTCATATCTGTCCTCTGATTAGATAATCGTAACGATGGAATCTGCCGTTCATTTCACCAGAATTGTGATGGGTGCTGTTCAGACCGAATCTGGTCAGCAGGTAGATTGTTTTCTGAACCCGGCCGTGGTCATGGACAAGAACTTAATTCTGATCAGAACTTAACAAACGGGGAACTGCCCTTAACTAATATCACCACTCCAGCCCGCGAACCTTAAAAACGTAGTTCTGGCCGATTTCTACATCGTCTACGAAAACAGGGACATTGACAGATTCGAAAAAATTCAAATCGGAACTTAAGTTCTTTTATCTCCGTCACCGGCTGCCGCAAGCGCTGAAACGAATTTTACCATTCAAATCGCGAATATCGGAGTGAAAGCAACACAATAGTGGGTTATGTTCGTTCAAATGCAACTTTACTTCGAAAGCGCTACACTCCCAATCCAAGCCTCGTTCCAATCGTCATACCTAACCTCGTACAAATTCCCAGGTGGATTCAACAGCATCAAAGCAAAAATACAGAGCACGTCCATTCACCTGGACATACAAGCGAACGAAACGATTGTTACCGAGCCCGGATTCACTGGAAAACTAACAGATCTCTACAACCAACAAATTACAAACGATTTGGCACCAGATAACACAGTCATTTAAATAATTGGATTTTCAACCAACATCCCAGCTGAATATTTAATACACAATCCATTTCAGACAACGTCCGCTGCTTAACTCCCCCGTGAAAAAATGATGACCCTCACTGTAGACGTAGACAGTTTCGGATACAAAACTGGACTAGTCTCCATTTCATGTGATATGACTGCAAATGAGAAATAATGCGAGGCCGACTTGGCAAGACTTCTTACAATTAAGAATCCTAATTTCATCGTGCTGTTCTAAATGCTATATTACAAAAATAATCAATAAATAGCGGCTATCAGCTAATACATATCATAAATATAAGATTCGTGCTTTTCATCTGCAACAGCTTAAATTATTAAAGAAAATATTGAAATAACTATTGAAGAAAACGTTGGCAATTCACATTGTTCACTTATAAAAAATAAAAACTATACAGCAGTTTTAAACTTTACAGGCTTTAATTTAACAACAAAATAATCAGATGTGTATATTTGGACTTTCTCTAACACTAAATTTTCAGGTAACATAAGTATTCCTCTAACCACTGATTAGTTAAGCATTCTTCATTCAGTATCTGAATAACGTGATGATGAAACGTACAAATTATATACTATGCTAAAATTTGTTAGTATAAACACTATTGTTGACTAAGTTGCTATAAGCACTATATCTACAAACGATATTTAACTTTTTAAATAAGACGTTACTAACTGTATTATTGGAATAGCTATTGCTTCTGTTGTAATTTGTGTCAGCATGCTAGTATTCCCTAATGTTATAAAAAGGGTTAAACCTAAACTGGAATAAAAGAAGTTAATTAAGATGAAAATCGCTACAGTTTAAGATGATTTGTGAAATGGAATAATCTAATATTTAGTATTATTATTAACTATAAATATATAAATAACACACTCCAAACATGGAATCTAATTTTTAATCCTTAGATTAGTTATACAAACTATTGAGACACGAAAGGGTTGAATAAAATTTATTATTAAAGTGCTAGGATAATTAGCTAAGCCTTGCACATCAAAGTAAATGCATGGAAGTAGCAGAGCAGTTGCGAAAAATTTAGTAATTAACGCTGGAGGTCAAGCAGCTGAAGGAATTTAACGTAAAGTTACATAAAATGCGTGGAATCTCTGATTTCTCGGAATTAGAGGCTGTGTAAAAGCAAGTCGCGTCTTTAAAAACCTCAGTTCAGAAGTTAAAGTCTGAATTATAACAGTTTGAAGTACCTCAATTAACTTTTAAAGCACCAATATATGTCAAATAATAAGTACTCAGCACTGAATTACAGTGGTGGGCCCTCGAAATGCTTTTTTGAATTAGGAAGAAGAATGAAGTTTATTATTTGAATCTTACTTATATCACTGCCCGGCTCAATAATGAGTGTGTTCTCCCTCCTCATCAATACACTCATTAACTCTATTTACTATTGATTTGTAAAGTGCTTCAATCACATCAAGGCCTGGTTGAGCCTTGGATAGCTGTGCTACAATAATTAACGTATATAACTCTGTATATACTTCAATAATAAGTTTCAACTTTACCTAACGTTGTATAATTTAACAATCAAGAAAATTGATTTCTCATTATGAAATGGAAGTGGAAGATCATAAGTAAAATAACTGTTGTTTTAGAGTAGCATCAATATATTATTTAATGCTGGGCCCGACTAACCCACTTGATTCCATTCTTCAAGAAACAAAAAGGCATTCATTATTTGTATTTTGAGAATGAAAGCGACTGTAACTACCTGAATTATAATTCTAATTAAGCGATGTACCCAAACTTCATCTTGAGCTCCCGGTTGAGATTGAAAGAAAAAGTCCTCCATTGTTTTTCGTGATTAAGAAATACCTAAAATCGTTCAGATTGACCCAGTTGAAGATGAACACCGAGGTCCTCTGCAGGTCCAGTGCTTGCGCTACTAGTTATAAATTACATATTGCGTCCGTATACCAATCATTGGATCCTCTTATTCTTTCCTCCAATCAGGCTTAACTACCATATATTTTCGAGATAAAATCTTTCATAAATTAGTTTTGTTGACTAAAACGTAGAAATTACACAGGGACATCTTAAACAAGTGATATAACTAATTCAGATTGGTACAATATTTTATGAATTCATCCGTTGGACCCAGAAATGAAGAGAATACAAACGCTTCAGAACTGCCTAAGTTTGTTAAGTGAATTAGTTGACCTTCCCTAAACATCTTCTACCGCGTTTATTTTTGTCATTGCCGTCCTTTTATTGCATGTGGTAATTTCTATTTTTCCTTTTTGGAATATTAAATACCGACTTTGAATAGTCGATTATGGTCTAATACGATCGAAATCATATTTTTGGCCCTCTTGTGTTAATGAGTAGTTCATGAATAATCTCCAACTTGAGATTATTTATTGGAATTTGTCATCCGCATTAGAAGTGGCAAAATATTTTAATATATAATTACTCACATAGTAAACAAGAAAAAGCAATTCCACCTCCCATAACTGTAAATGCTGTTCAATCAGAATAAATTTAACAACTTACCACTTAGCTTGAGCAAGAATAAGCTCTTATTCTATCACTGCAAAACGATATCACCTCAAAAACAAGTTAAATATAAGAGCTCGAATCCAAACTCAAAAGATAAAATACTGAAAATGCCGAATCTCAGAACCAAATTAATAATTCAATTCAAAACGAATAAGTAATTTAATCTTTGAACGAACAAATAACAGTTTTAACCAATTAACAACAAGTAAACGAACAGGAGAGCCTAAACGAAAAAATAAAATTGCAAAACCAAATAAACACTTATTTGAAGGAAAGGGAACAAAATCAAATCATTGTTCTCAAACTGAAAGAGAAAAACATCAAACAGGAAAACGAGATCAAACAATTCAAAACACAAATTGAGCAGTTTGAACAATAACAAATATTAAGTCAATAAAATGTAATACAATTCGAAGAAACATTAAATAAGAACAAACTACTCGAAAGCGAGCTTAAACAGATGAACAACCAACTAATTGACTTCAAAGACCAAGTTGTAAATGAAAATCAAGCAAAACTGATCGAGAACACAAACTAACTGTTAAATTAAATACAAGAAATCAATAAGACACATCTTGAAGATTAAAACGCAATAAATAACTTAAATCAACAAATATTCAATTTAAAAACTGAGTTAAAATAATCCCAAAATCAACTACAGGAGTTAAAAGAAGAAAAGGAACTTGAAATGGAGGAAATCACCAAAATTGCACATGAACAAATCTTAAAATATGAATTTGAGGCCCAAAAACTTCAATTTGAATTGCGAAACACATAAGAAAGTGAAAAGTTGAACATAATGGAAATTAACAACCTGAAAAATAAACTTCTTGACTACGAGAATACTATTCAAGAGCATAAATCAAAAATAAATGTCATTGAAGAACAACTCAAAACAGAATACAATCAAAACAAATAATAACTTGAACAAGTAATTATTGAAAAGGAACAATTAACGGCTGAAAAACAATTACAAATGAACGAAATAAAAGTACTATAACAATAGCTGGAGCAAAAAGAAATTGAAAACACAACGCTAAAATCAAACACTCAAACACTAGAAAAGTAGGCCGAAGAAATACTCACTAACACCCAAAAAGAAATTGAAGTAAAAGTTGAACAAAAAGTTGAAAAACTAAACGATCAGCTCCTAGTAGTCAAGAAAGAACTCGAACACAAATAACACCTCGAATCAGAAGTTTCGGACATGCTGCGATAAATAATCGATGTAACAAATGCAAAGGATGATTTAATTATCAGTGATCTTAGCGAATTCTGCCCCATCAATGAAACAAATGAAATGAAACTGTCAGTTATCAAAATTCACGAAAACATGAAACTAAGCAAAATAAAAGAAGAAGAATAAACACATCTTATTGAATAAATCACTGAGCTGCAACAAAGCTAACTCCAGCTCAGTTAATAATTACAAAAACAAGAAGAAGATCACATGATGATTATTAAATAAAAAGATGAACAAATATCATGCTATATGGAACACATAGATCAACTAATACAAAATTAGAGATAATAGTTGCGCATTCCAAGCTCACAAACGTAATCAGAAGCATATTTACCACTATTTGATCCAAACAAATAGATTTAGAACGAGCTAAGTTCTGAGGAGTCTGCGCATCTTATTTAACTTAGTAAACCGTTGAATACTTAGCAAAATAACAAGATTTAAGAAATATAATTAAAACTACAAGAATAAGTAAATTTAATAAACTGTAAATCATAAGAATACGAAAAAGAATAGCATAATTTAGAATAAACTGTTAAAAAGTTAACATTATAAAATTAAGAATAATAGTGGAGAGAAGAATAATTGATTAAGGGCTTAAAAGACTCACTTGAAGTTACAAAAATAACCAAGACTATGCTATCCGGCTTAAAATAATTCACTCAGTAGTAAACACTAAATGTTATTGATGAAATCGTTGAACTTTTAAGCCATAAATTATTGATTCCTAAGTAAGTAATAGCAAAAATAATGTATGACTCAATTTCAATTAAATCTGATATGTTATTAATTAAAGATGTGGTAACATAATTCAACTTTTAGAAATCTATTCATCCAGTAAATGGTGCGATACTCCAAATTGTGAAAAATAATGATAATAAGTTTGTAAAGGCTAAGTAAGCCATTAAATTCTAGGTGTCTGTTATCAAAAACGATTTAGATTAAATAAAGCAAGATTTCTTGGTTCAATCTGCAAAATATTTGAGACAGACATAGAATTCCATTTCTGGTGCATTCAATGCATATTTATAGTCTACCTATTTCCAGACGTATAAGATTAAGACCAATGTATCTGATATCTCACAATCTTTGCAACGTGCCCGTTATTCTATCTCTTCTATTCAGAATTTCTAGGTCCCAAAGATCGATTTCACTCTATTTAATAAAAAATACGCATCAGAGTATTAGAACGTGCTTACTTAGCTCAAGTCTATTAAACTCCAACTATCTTAACTCAAAAACCTTCCTCAAATAGATCTAAATCAATCATAAACTCTCCTGAAATCATTCGCTGAACACCATGAACTAACCGTATTTTAGCTTAAATAATAACTTAACGAGCAGTAAAAACACTTTGTTAATTTGAAACTTGAGCACTAACGCCAATTCTCCCTCAAAGAACAGGAAAATGAACTGACAATAAAATAACTTGAGGAACAGGAATATTAAAATAAATAAATCAATTTAGAGCTCAGAAAACAAAAGTAAATGCTTCTTGAAATATAAAACCATGAGAATGCAGTTGCGAATACAGAAAAAGAACTCAATCACAAACTACTGAACGAAATTAATGAGCTAAAGAGTGAATTCGAAAAGAAGACGACCGAAATAACCAGAAAACACGCACATGAATTGAAAAAACTTCAAACAGATCTAGACCTGAAAAATATGGCACAAAAATCACTTGAACTGCAAATAAAATAATTCTAAAATCTGAAAATGGACTATTAAGAAGACAAAAAAGATCTGTAAACGCTAGAATCAGCTAATAACTCATTCCAAACCAACTACTCAGTTATATCAAACACAAAATTCCTAAAATATGCAGAAGCTACACCAAATGCATATTTACTTCCCAGCATCGCCAAACTCACAGAACTCAGAAACACAATATTCATCGAACTAAAAAGATATAATGCTTTGAACGCAGAAAGTGGACAAATTATAACTGAAATATATGGCCAAATATCTAATCAATTCAAGATTAACTTAAAAGAAATACAAGCAAGATTCCATTTACCACTTTCTGATCAGAAAGAATACATAAAAGCAACAAAGAACTATATTCTTTAAAATTGGTCGTACCCAATGGAATTGTATGTTTTAGGACTTTTCGAAGCTGAAAATGAGTTTGGAAAATACAATTTGAAGAAGAAAATTAAGCAATGTTTCTCAACTTTGGAAGATGAGTCAAATATTGGCTAATTAGTTAAAGCATTACTAGTTATGTACTTTATGCACGGATGTAAAACTATGTAAACACAAGCTGATTCTGGACACATAGTGGTATTTCCAGAACTGACAAATGTGTAGGCCTTGCAAATTAAATTATGATGAACAGTGAATATTATAAATATGATCAATCAATGATTACAAAGTTAGAGTCAGCCAGCCAGACTACTAGATCATAACATATTTTATTTGACTGAACACATCCGAAAGTGGTAGTGAATTGGAACCATTTATTTAAAAGTTTCTGTCCATCTTTTGGGTAAATGGTTATTCTGACTTTTTTATTGTCCAGTTCCAGAGGTACTATAATTTTATATTTATTTTAGTTGTATTTAACGATTGATTTGATATCTGTTGGGTAAAATACCATATTATTTGTGTAGAAGTTGCTTTTAAGGCCTATATGCTCTTCGTGCGCGTATTCTTTGTTTAAACTGGCTAGGGGTGTATTAATTAAATCGAATTTCATAAGCATTTCGTGTGTGATGTGTATTTTTTAGTTTAGGTTCATATTTTCGTTTTTGAGTGTGTTGATTGAGTGTTCGGCCACTTTAACGTACATAACTAGTTTTTTCGAGTATTTTTTGAGTTGGTCTTCTTTATTTTTGATTTCTGTTTATTTTTCTTTGAAAGCTTTTATTCGTAGCATTTATCCTTTGTGGTCTTCAGTGTGCATGATTTTCTGTTCTTCTGCGTAGTCTTCCGGCCACATTTCGTCCCATTTATTCACGTTTTTAACAATTTAGCTTAAGTAGTCGAAATCGAGTTATTTCCCGATCATTTTGTAGTCGATTGTTTTCATCAATAAATTGCATTTTTGAACGGTGAATTAAAACGTTTCTGTGTTGAAAACGGTTCTCGCCCCTTCAATTTGGAGGAGTTCCCTGAGGAATTGGAGGCAGTTTTCGTCGCTCAGTTCATTAATCTGCTTTTGAAAGGAGTTAATTTTGGTCAAATTAAGTCTGAGCGAGGTCAAAATCGCGCACACTGCGAAGCAGTGCTTTGAGATCGAGATTTTAAGCGTGGACTCGTTGTTGAAGAAAAGTTTTGAAACGGGGCCGACTGGAATGCAAATTTATTACTCACCGTTAAATTCTATTTTGCGCTCAATGTTGTAAGTTTTAATTGAATTTGCGAATTGCAACTGCAAATACAAATCAGTTGAGGACACAAACTTGAATGAAAGGTAATCGGGATACTACTTATGCGAACTCTGAATTATTACCAAACGGCCGTCAAAAGACACCTGAACGGGCTGAAAATTCAACTTTAACTGTAATTACGTTTCAAACAAGTACTTATCCGTAGCTGTGCACTTATGCTTATTCTATACAACATAATTGCTTGGAAGAGAACAAATAAGAGCATTCAACTATATATTGGACACAGGTTTCTGCACAATGTACTGTTTGCACTATGGGCACTTGAAATACTTTTATGAAGCTTGCAGTGATGCAAGGCACTAATTGCACAAAGAATGACCACATTACAAACAAAGAAGTTCGTTTTTCTACTCACACAAATAACATATTTAACTCATTTGTAGATTGGTGTGGATAAATATATAAATGAACTGAATTTAAATAAATTGCTATATTCATTTGTAAAGTTGTAAACATACCACACCAATTTCAAAATGAACCTGAATATATTCAGCTCGCTATATCAACTAGCATACGTAATGAATTAAAAATAGAACATTTCAACGAGCTTAATTTAAGTTTCTCTTGTATGGATCTAATAACTTGGAAAATATAAGTTAAAATTGTAATTAGTTAAAGGAGTAGTATTATGCTGCGTTTACAGTATTTACAATATTATTTCAAAAATGATATAAAAACCTTCTAAATCATTGGCTTTGTTCATGAATAAAATGATCTAATAATGTTGTGTTAACTTCTTGTTTTGCCCTATGATAATTTTTTGTTTGACATAAACAATGCCAATAAATAGCACGAATATACATGTATTATAAGTTTTCCTCTTAATTTAATTTGATTTGTACAAAGAAATAGATAATGATTTGGATTCTTTGAATAAATAGTTATAAAAACTGGTTCCAACAAACTTAAGTCCACGAATTTAAACTATAAATTCAGATAAACCACCACTTTGTATTGCTTTAATATTATTTATTTTTATTTTCGCAGTTAGTTATTATCCTTTCCATAATATAACAACAAATTTGATTTTTATCGTTGCATTCTGTGATAATATATCTATATATTAAACATATAGATATATTAACTTAGTTAGAGTATGGATTTCAATAAATAACAATTCTGTTACTTAGTTATTGATGTAGATATCGTTTATAATGTTGTTATAAATAATAATGTCTGTCAATTATATCAAGAAGCCAATTGTTTTGTAACTTGAACGTTGTAATACCCTATCTCAATATATAAAATAACAGAGTTTTTGCAATTAATGTTTTATTTAGGATAGTAACTTAATTACAAATTTGAAATCAATTCAACAACATTAAAATAAAGTTTTATAATATTAAAATTAGGTAAAGGAGTAATACTTCAAAAATATATAAAATATATAAGATAAGCCGATTAATTCGCAAAAATAGTTCTAATATAACCTAAAATCCGAATTGTTTCACCTATATGTTTAGTAATCACAATTGTAAGAGTAAAATAAATCATATATTAAAGTTATTGACTAGTTTCTCGAAACTTCATATCAAACAATTGATCTAAATTATCAGAAGAGTTAGACTATTTTAAGTAACCTAAAACAAGCTATTTCGTTTTAATTTTTTGATTTAGTAATGAAATATTTCAAAAAATACAAACCAACACAAAATTGTCAATATTTTACCATTGATTTAAACTTATCCTTAATTAAATATTTACCAATATTATTCTTTGGAATAAGATAAATAACTGACTAACCGATTAGCGTGTCATTTACAATCAATAACCCAAAAATAAATGAATATCTCTTAAATTATACCACACCTAACAAAGTTAAAATAATTAATTCAGAATAATTATAATTTAAGTAGTTTGGAGATATATGGCTGATTTATAAACATATCGAAAAGAATTATATTTGTTTGGAAATTACAAATATGAATTTTATTGAAGATTTGAAAAATATTTTTAGTGATAAATAAATTGGATCCCTTTTTGCCTTGTAAAAGCATAGATTAAATTAAGAAAACTAACAATATATCGGTTGTTTTTTGGAAATAATTAATGCCTAGCATTTAGTAGTTATATAAACGAAAAGTTCTATTCAAATTTATTTTCCACAAAAATATTAACCTAAAATATTACTGAAGACATTTAATATATTTTTAGTTAATAATTTAAGTAACAAATATAATCGTCAAATTTTGTAAAGTTTTCTATAACATGTGTACATTAATCCACAGCATCAAATAACAAATTTATCAAATAATTCTTAACTAATTTTAAGTGATTACGTAATAAGTTATAATGATGTATAAATTGAATATAGAAGACTAACTTTTTGGTTACTTTGGGAAACTATGTCTTAATTTGAGAAGATGCAATGATGGAGTGATACAAAATTTATTTAATTATAAAAAGTAATAATCGAGTTAATTCAATCCACTTTAATGAAACATATTCTTCTAAAAACTGATATAAATAATACAATTAACTCCATTACCTAACTGAAGTAGTATTTATACCAGTAAAATGACTCTAATTAGGACTAAATTTGTGAAATTTCAAAAGCGGTAACTAAATTGGGATAATTGTAAAATATATCAAAGCCTGTTATTGATAAGTTTAAAATTATGAGTAATGTTATAACTCAATAGAATGCTTAAATATAGAAGCTAAAGTAAGAAGCTGCTGGTTAGAAGAATACTTTGTAACGTGATTGTGATAATAGTTAATTGAAATTAGTTAAGCTGCACATAGTTGATTAATTCAAACATTTCGACGGCGCTCTAGACAACACAATATCAAAAGTTAACATGTTGGCCTAGCTGTTGCTTGTTGAAACGCATAAAAGCAGCGATAAGGTCTCGCAATTGGAGAAAAAGATATCTGAGTAATTTAAAGTGCAGAATAATCTCAGTTAGCAGCTAATTTCGTCGCAGTTGCAAAACTAGCACCGAAGCCTCCTTTCTCAGCAGCATGTGCTTAAAATCCAGCTTTTATCAACCGAGGTGCTCACCAGCTTCGATTTGAACAGTGTTTAAATATTTCGCGCTCTAACGAACCTGGACCACAAGCTCCAAAGCACTCAGCGCCAGTTCCTCCTTTTTTAGTCCAAATAACTCAATTCTCAGCCCAAATTCCAACAAGTGTTAAATGAGCAACCTCTAAAACCTTAAATAAAGACAATAGACCTTAAATCAATGGACCTTAACACGGAGGTTGACGAAACGAACTTCTACCGGATACAGGGGAAGCTTCAGACCATGAGCGCGTCCCTTGAAAGCAGTTAAAATAAACTCGTTTAAATACAAAATAAACTGTCAAAAAGGAACCCGGGCGAACAATTCGCGTTAATTTCAACGTTCGTTTAAAAGTTCAGCTCAAATTAAAACGATTTTAACGCGGACTGGCTGAACAAATTCAGTTAATTGGAGGCGAGGTGCGTTTTGTTGGAGAGGAAAATGAACGAGATTAAGTGATTTTTTAATTATTCCCCTTTAAAACGGTTAAATCCTCGAACTAATTATTTACGTGATTTATTTTAAAATTGATTTAAAGATAATAATATTAATAATAACCGTCGACAATTGAAGACTTGGAACATGAGCGAGTGAGAAAAGAGAATAATACATATTAATACCTAACATCTGATATTTAACGTATTTCACGCTTAAAGGATCATCGTTATTAGTTCCAGAATATTTTCACCTTTGTCCAAATAATTTGTAAGGTTTTTATACGTTATGATTAGATGGAAAACCAATAGTTTAACAATAATAATAACATGACTCACGCTACAGCAACAATCCAAACCAGACGTTTAAAATACAAAATATACGATGATCGACGTATAATGATTTTAAATAAACCGCGAAAATTAACGTTTTGATTTGATTGCCGCGATATAATTTGGTTTTGGTGCCGCGTGTGTACGCGTTTTTTCCAAAAATGGACGATTAATCATCTTTTAATATCTTTTAATCGAAATTTACGAGTATTGAAATAGCAAGAATCCGATCAGATTGGAGACGATGGTTGGTTTTAAAATAAATATATGAAAAAAATGTGATTTTATTTAAAATTATTAATGAATTCTCACGGTATATATTTTATAACTGGAATATAACCTCCATCGATATCAAAATATTCTTAAGTTTGTTAAAATCCAAGTTCGTACAAAATATTTTTATTTGGAGAGCCTGCAAACTCATAAATATTTTCGACACCTCTATATATTAATGATTGTAAGATATTTTAATAAAATATGCTTTCTACACCGAGACCGTTGACTATTCCGCTTACTAAATACCGCTAAATGAGAGCGCTATTTTCACAAATATAAATTGATGCAGAAGCTACTAATTCTTCTCCACGCATCATATACGCCAATTCCTTAGCTTAATCATCGTTTGTAAGCGATTCATCTCTATCTTAAATTTATCTTAATTTTTATATTTTATGAAATAATGATGGGTCGATTCCGGGCTTTTGAATGAAAAAATCATAGTTGTTCATATAAATTGAAGTGGGATTTGAGTATATTAATAAATTTACTATTATTATTGTAATATGATATTAACATTACAATATTACACAAAGAAAACATAAATATCATTCACTCACTATTAAAGATCGCTTATTTTCATTTATATTGTTGGTAGATTTATTTATCCTCTAAAAACTGGACTTAATACAACTTTGCCCTGTTCTACGTTACAAGGCTCGACCTCGTACCCGAGGATTGCTAAGATGACGTGCAGGTTCATGAAAGCGATGCCCACTGGCTTGTTGTCGTCTGTCTTATAGAACTTTTCCGTGCCGCGTTTGAAGTTTTTGAAGAGGTCTTTCAGTTCTTTCTTTTTGGAGTACTCTTTTTCAAACCACTTAAACACAGTTTTCTCAATTTGATCATTCCAGTTAAGTTGCAGGTGTGGAAGGAACTCGCTAGCTTTGACTTTAAGTTTCAGGTCGGATGAAATGGCAGATGCGACTTCCGGCTTGGTGATGGAGAATGCTAGATCTCGTATCATTTGAAGCTGGGCAGCTGTCTACACATACAAGAGCTTTTGTTCTTTGGCGGCCTTAAAGACTGAAATGAAGTGGGTCTTCAACTAAAGCAAATCTGTAATGTTATTTGGCTGCGGAGCCAGCGATTTGGATAGATTTGGCGATTGTGGTAGCGACTGATTCAGCATGGAATTCTGGGGCGGCGGAGACTGGTCTCGAGGCGGCTGCTTTGATGGAGAAGGAGCTATTTCTGGCTGTTTCTCAGGCTGCTACTGTTGCAACTGACTTATTTGCAGATCGTCTCTTTTCGGAGATGGCGGCGCGTTATCTTGAGCCACCACTTCTTGTTATTAGGGTGGTTGCGGAACTCCATTGTCCTACAAATCGCTTTGCTTCATCTAGATCGTTGGGATGTTAATCTCGCCACGCAATACCGGGCTGAGCAAAACTTTGCCCTGTTCTACGTTACAAGGCTCGACCTCGTACCCGAGGATTGCTAAGATGACGTGCAGGTTCATGAAAGCGATGCCCACTGGCTTGTTGTCGTCTGTCTTATAGAACTTTTCCGTGCCGCGTTTGAAGTTTTTGAAGAGGTCTTTCAGTTCTTTCTTTTTGGAGTACTCTTTTTCAAACCACTTAAACACAGTTTTCTCAATTTGATCATTCCAGCTAAGTTGCAGGTGTGGAAGGAACTCGCTAGCTTTGACTTTAAGTTTCAGGTCGGATGAAATGGCAGATGCGACTTCCGGCTTGGTGATGGAGAATGCTAGATCTCGTATCATTTGAAGCTGGGCAGCTGTCTACACATACAAGAGCTTTTGTTCTTTGGCGGCCTTAAAGACTGAAATGAAGTGGGTCTTCAACTAAAGCAAATCTGTAATGTTATTTGGCTGCGGAGCCAGCGATTTGGATAGATTTGGCGATTGTGGTAGCGACTGATTCAGCATGGAATTCTGGGGCGGCGGAGACTGGTCTCGAGGCGGCTGCTTTGATGGAGAAGGAGCTATTTCTGGCTGTTTCTCAGGCTGCTACTGTTGCAACTGACTTATTTGCAGATCGTCTCTTTTCGGAGATGGCGGCGCGTTATCTTGAGCCACCACTTCTTGTTATTAGGGTGGTTGCGGAACTCCATTGTCCTACAAATCGCTTTGCTTCATCTAGATCGTTGGGATGTTAATCTCGCCACGCAATACCGGGCTGAGCAAAACTTTGCCCTGTTCTACGTTACAAGGCTCGACCTCGTACCCGAGGATTGCTAAGATGACGTGCAGGTTCATGAAAGCGATGCCCACTGGCTTGTTGTCGTCTGTCTTATAGAACTTTTCCGTGCCGCGTTTGAAGTTTTTGAAGAGGTCTTTCAGTTCTTTCTTTTTGGAGTACTCTTTTTCAAACCACTTAAACACAGTTTTCTCAATTTGATCATTCCAGTTAAGTTGCAGGTGTGGAAGGAACTCGCTAGCTTTGACTTTAAGTTTCAGGTCGGATGAAATGGCAGATGCGACTTCCGGCTTGGTGATGGAGAATGCTAGATCTCGTATCATTTGAAGCTGGGCAGCTGTCTACACATACAAGAGCTTTTGTTCTTTGGCGGCCTTAAAGACTGAAATGAAGTGGGTCTTCAACTAAAGCAAATCTGTAATGTTATTTGGCTGCGGAGCCAGCGATTTGGATAGATTTGGCGATTGTGGTAGCGACTGATTCAGCATGGAATTCTGGGGCGGCGGAGACTGGTCTCGAGGCGGCTGCTTTGATGGAGAAGGAGCTATTTCTGGCTGTTTCTCAGGCTGCTACTGTTGCAACTGACTTATTTGCAGATCGTCTCTTTTCGGAGATGGCGGCGCGTTATCTTGAGCCACCACTTCTTGTTATTAGGGTGGTTGCGGAACTCCATTGTCCTATAAATCGCTTTGCTTCATCTATATCTCGCCACTTTTCTTAATGGGGCTTGATTCTTTTATAATATTACTTGCTAAGCAAATTCCAGTTAAATTAACGCTAGATTCTTTTTAATGTTTATTGAAACTGTAGTCATTGTCTTTACATAATTTGTTTAGAGCTTCAGTTTTTTCCTCAACTCTTTAAAGATTTCCTTTCAAATAATTTAATACTTCAATGATCTAATTTGTATTGTCAGATTATTCTTTTAATTCATTAAGGGGTTCAATAAGCTTTGATAATGACTATGATTACATAAACAATGGGAGCTTATCTTCAATATTTTTAAGTTTAGTTCCTATTGCACCAATATCTTCTAATTTTGTTTGAATTATGTTTTAGTCGCAATTCAATTCTTATGCGTTTTATAGGATTTAAGTTAGATTATTGTGTTATGTTTGTATAGACGAAGCTGAGTATTAATTAACAGCATTTTATATAGATTGTAGCTTTTCATCTAAAATACTTAATTTTTCAATGTGAATATCTGGTTGCATATCATTTAGAAGTTCTTCAACGGATTATTGTAGTAGTTTAATATCAATTGGTTATTTAGATGGTTGCAGCAATGGGATTTTTTGTTCGATAAACTGTAGTTTTATTTGTAGTGTTTGCATTTTCTTGATAGCTGGGTTATTGTTTATTTGTAGTTTGAAGTGGTTAAGCAAGATTGGTAGTTGTTGAATATAGAGTTAGCTTTATTTGAATGGTTGGAGTAGATCAAGTTTTCTTTCTAATGAATCCATTTTTTCGTTTATGCCTGTTATTCTGGTTAATTATTCTAATAAGTTCTGTTGTGCGTTGTTTAGTTGTTGCTTTTCGGTATCTATAGTGTGAATTGCATTTCTTTCATTATTTGCTTTCTTTTCGATGTATTTTTCGATTTGTATTTTTTAAGCGCTATTAAATACGATTTTGAGTTTATTTTGGATACTGGATTCGATTTGGTTTATTTGTTGTTGGTTATTTACTTAGAATCCGTTTAGTTGTTCAATGATGAAATTTGTTCTGTTGTTTTCTTTGAGTAAATATGAGGTTGGTATTTGAGATTTAACGACCGTTTCGAGTAAATTCAGTTTATTTTTGAGTTGGTTTGTTTTATTTATAATTGGGGAGTGGTTCAGCTCAAGTTGTTGCTGGCTGAACAGAATAATCTGCGTTTATTGGAAAACTTAGTATATTTAGTGAATCAAATTTATTTGAGATTCGTTTTATTTACTAATAAGTTTTTAAATTTACTGATACTGGTTTTCAAGATTTGACAGCTTCGAACCAACTTGCTTTATCTTCTAAGTGGTTACTTGCGAATTTACAGACTATTAAAGCGTTAGAATGAAGCTAATACAGCTGCTCAACTGCTTTGACTTGCTCTTGTAAGTAATTTCATTCAGATTTATCTGATTTTGAGCGGTGTAGAACTTCTAACCCACCTTGTCAATCCGGTACGAAATTTGCTTTATTTACTACAATTAACTGTTGTAATTATCGTTTATCGTTTTATAAAAGGAATTAATCTAAGCGTCAATTTTTATTTTGTTCTTATTCAGCACGTAGCCCTTTCGAGTCTCGCTGACCGCATTTTCGCACGTCACGCACAAATCTCTTACTTGTTCCATCTTTTTGTCCAGATTTTGTATTCGGGCACCTACTGCTTTATTCGTCTTGTAGATTTACGACCTAAACTCCTCTATTAATGTGATTTACGCAAATAGCTGAGATTTCTGCAATGATTCTACTTATTACATTTGTTTTTGCAGATTACTGGATTTAAAGCGCTCCTAAATCAACTCCATATTTCGCTACTTTAACTGCTAACTTTAATCAACTTACGCATTAGAAACTCGCTTCTACAGAATGCTAGCTATTTGAGACGTTTTATTTATTTCTTAATTCAAGAACTAACCAAATTATATCAACGCCAATTTAATTTGTTGTGTTGACTAAGATATTTACGTTGGAGGAAATTTAGATGGAGATATAGTTACTCCAGTTTGTTATTTTTGTAATTTTACTATGGTTTCTTTAAGCTAAGATATCTCGCGTTATTGCTTATATATTAGTGATGTAAATTATGTGTTGCTCCTTTCGTGTTTAGACTGAAGGAAAAACACCATATCAGAAACGTTGTCTAGATTTTGCGTATGCTACGATGCAGATTTTTCAATATAGGTTTTCAGGTTTCTGAATGATTATGTAATTTATGGTTGTTGGAGCATTTGAAGCGGAAAACGTTTTATATTTTCATATATCAGTTAAATATTAATATCACTTCAAATGAGTTAATGTTGTCCAACTATTTACGAAGCTATCTTATCCAATTGTGAGTAGTGTTTGACATCGGAGACTACTCCGTATATTTTGTAGGACGATATCCCTCCTTTGTAGTTTGCTGTGCAGAACAATCCAAAGTGTGTGAAGCATTTATCTCGTTTTGCGCGCATTCAGTCTTCTCGTGGGTGGACCGGTCTCATGTAGGCTGTTGACGACTAGAATCTAACTGCAGTGCGTTTTCTGGCTCCTTTGGAGTGTAATTTGCAGAATGACTGGGGTTTCACTGCTCAGATGATGTGCTGTTATTCTGGCTACATTGCTGGTTTGAAAATACTAGTTTAGTTCGAGGACTGTTCTTTGAAGGACAACACTGGTTTGAACTCTCTCCTTCAAGCTGCCAAGAACGGCTACCTCGACTGTTACCATTTAATTCAAGACACTTTAATTCAACAAAACACACAATAAACCACTCATTAGTAGAGAGCTATTAACTTCAAACCTCAAAGAACGTCAAATAATGAGGACGATTTTGGAAAAACGGCCCGTTTTTACGGTTCTTTTTACGAAAACGGATTGAAAAATGAAGGGGAAAATGTGAAGGACGCGTTCGGAAACGTCTCCGAATTTTATTCCGGCGGAGAACAAACGGATCTTTTCGGCCGGACGGGAATTTAATATCTCGGGCTCGTGAACGGGTAAGTGGAAGTTGAATTGTGGTGAGATGGGATTTGGAGCGTTTACAGTTTAACTCAGAATGATCTGCGATATGAAAAAAAGTAAAGCCAACAAATAAGCGTTAGAAAACTGAGAAAGACGTTATAACGCGTTAGAAAAAGTAAATAAATAATAAAATCTCTAACGTACATGATGTTAGAAATTTAATCTTATTTGCACAATATTCTATAAAGCAATATAAATCCACTTTACAGTTATATTATACCGTATCATCTTAATTAAACTAATTTAAATGAATAAATTCATTCTGCTTTAGACACTTGTTAAAATTAAATATTATATTATACTTGTTTTACAACTAAATATTATCTTTCTGCGTTATATTTCAGTGCTTTGAGCAAAATATTGTATATTAAATGTTTAAATGACTTATCGACATCATTTTTGGCTTACCTTGAAATAAATATATTAATTATTTAGTGAAGTGGTAAATAGTTAGATTATTTGTATAATACTATAATACGTCAATCCCCACAAAATAAATAAATAAGTGAGCTTTAGTTGCGATTATTAAAACTTCCTCAATGAATATATCCTTAATAAGTATAAATACACAGTAGATGTAATATCTTATAACTATCTTATCCACCCATCATCTCTGAAAATTTAATAACCTAACATATAAATAACATAAATAACATATAAATATTAATAACGCAGTAATAACACGATAAAGTATAAAACAATACTTTCATTTCTGAATTGATATAATTTGATGACATCTCAAATAATTAACACTGAAAATATAGAGTCCCTTATGTAAAGGAGTAAAGAACGCGTTAAAATGAATACATCATTTTTAAATGTTTCTTGTGATTGAAGTAATTGATTATTGAATGGATGTTTTTGAGATGTACCAAAAGAGTGAGCCGATATATATATTAAAACTTCTATAAAACCTTCCTACCCCATTTATTCAATCATATACTATTTTATACATGTTAATTTTCATTGTTTTCACTCCGATGATGAATCAATTATTGACTAAGAAGAGTCCAGGATAACATATGTGGCTTCTGAAGGTTAATTCGTTATTATTAAATTAATAATGATTTATTGTCGCTTAGGTTTATTCCCGTCTCTCAATAATCAATATATTATAGCACATAATTAATCTGACGTTAGAAATAGATTGAGTTTGTTTTTTAGTTTTGTTTTTACTAATAACTACGGTTCCTTTTGAATAAATATTCATATGCGTATTATAATTTACTTTAGAATTAATTGACAAATATTACTATGTTCTCTATTCTATTGAGCCGAAATGGAAATATTGAAGTGTATTATAGTTGCATGCAATATAGAATTTATGTTATATTATCTACATTTGCCAGCGATTTATCTTAGCTATATTTTATTTTATAGTCGCAGTGCTTACTACCAATTATTCTGAGCTTAGAATTCTTTGATTTAGAGCTGTAGCTTACATAGTAAACCGAATATTTGATATCTTGTATATCAATGTATGTCCATAACGTAATTAATTAATAAGTCCAGACGAATTCTAAAAGCTTTGTAATCATTGTCAAAGAGCGAGTGGTGCTTCAATATTTCCATATTTAACAGTAAGTAGGATTCGTTGCGTTGATCCCAATTATATTGATATTCAATTTTTACAATGTGTGAACGGTAAACCTTTTTTGTAACGTTAACAGCTCAGCCACTACTTATCTGAATTCTATATTAAGATTATGTTTTTACAGTCCATAGTGTTCTTAGCGGTTGATTTACTACCAGGAAGAATAAAAATTAAATATGATGATATTCTGTTCTCATCTGACGCAATTCTTGTGTGTGCTCGTCCGCCATATTTTTGTTTGAAGTGGTGTATTAATTTATTTCATATTATTAGATAAAAATAACTTATGTATATAGTAAAACACTTCAATATATTCGTTTAATCGTGTTATAAAGTGCTATATTCTATAACTCAAAATAAAAGTTTTAATAATCGCAACTAACGCCAATAAGTGTAACGTGCTTTCAAACGTCTGTTTTAACACGAAAAACGTTAAATCCTTAACGTTCGTTAGAAATGAAACGTTGGGTGGCTCTAGTTTAAATGTATTGTTGGATTGTTGCTGTTGCGTGAGTCATGTTATTATTTACTGTGATGTCTTTCTTAAAATTTTAATTGATTGAAATAATTCTTGACTTATTTTATCATATATACTGTTATGGAATGATTAAATTGAGCCTTAGTACTGATGATAAGGTTACAGTTAAGTGAGTCATTTTATATATTAATAACACGATGAAGTATAAAAATACTATATTGAAGTATAATTGAAGTATAAAAATACTATAATTTCTGAATTGATATGGATATATTGATATATTGATATGGAAGTATGTTAAAATGTTACTTTGATTGGTACTTAAATTTGATTTATTCTTTTGAAAACTAAACGTCTTATAATTAATTGCGTGTCATAAATAAATACAACATATTACACGTAAATAATGTCTCACCTATTCTTTGCATGTTAATGTTGCGATATATTAAATTGATCAAAAAGTTATATACATTTTTATAAGCATAAAGAAATATTACCACTTCACAAATGTTCCATCATATTCATCATATTATCAGAACAGAATTTAAAGATCTTTAAGGTAACAATTATAATATTACTGGTTACATTATAAAAGTACAAGACAAAACTATAACTTTATAAGGTTAAACTGAATAAGACATTATCACTTGTAAATTTGATAAATATTAAGATTAATTGAATACAAAACAATACGTAAAAATATATATGTGCTCAGTTTTATAGGACTATAATAGTTAAATTAATATGTTATATTTAGATACCAAAAAATAAGATAAACCTGTTATTATAACTTATGAAGATTATAATCGCACAGAATGGACAAAAATCGGTGACAGAAATGAATTTCCTAAACTTGTAACTCAAAAAAGTTTTGTAAATGAACTACCTGGTTAAATAATACCTACAAAACTCGTCAAAGATTTAAGAATCATTAGCTACAATATTAATGGATTAAACAAAACTAAAATTGAACTATTATAGTCTTTATGTTAAAGATAAATGCCAGATGTAATATGTTTATAAGAAACTAAATGTTCTCCAATAGATGTTGAGAATATCATTAAGTAGGCACTTCCTAATTATATAATTATATAAAATCCAGCAAAATAATATTAAACTTATGATTATTAGTACGGCGTAGTTGTTATTGTTAAAACAGATATAATGTGTATAGACTAAATTAACATTAAATAATCTGAGTAAGCATTGAAAGCATTATAGCACAGGTATAATCTTGTCTAAATTGGAGATTTTTTATTATTTAATTTATACGCTCCTTTTTCACTAAATCACTATTAAGAAAGAATGAATTTTGACCAAGAACTATATAATTTAGTTATGTAATGTAAGCGACATAAACTACTTTTAGTCGGTGACTTAAATGTAGTTAGCTAAAATTATTTTGAACATGTTGCAAGTTGCACTGATAAAGAGATTTCCAACTTTAAAAATTTGATTTTGGATAGTGATCTCTTGGAAGTTAAAGTAAATAACGAATAAAAACTAACAGTATTTAATAATTTTTGTAGTTAAATAGATCATATTCTTGTTTCATAACAAATTAATTTTAAAAATTAAAGAATATTATTTGAATATTATAAATGTGGATCAGATCATATTCCATTATCAGTTGACATAGAATATGATTATAAACAGGAAACAAAAATTAACTTAATTGATGATTATAAAAACTATATATAGTCAGTTGTTAAGTTAATATTTTCTTCTGTTGATTCCGAAGCACTTTCTGGCATAGAAAAATTTATAAGTTTGATAAATCAGAATGCGCTAAATGCAAAGATGCAAGAAACATTAGATTATATACTATCTAAATATATAGATATCAAGCCTGAACCTCTATCTTATTTAAATATATCAATATCAAAAAAATTCGCAGAATTATATGTAAATTCATTCTATGATGACCTTCCGTAGATTATCTTCGACAAAGTTAAATAGTGTTAGAATGATGATTTAAAGAATGAATATTATATCATAATTCTTCAAATATTTTAGAATTTAAAACAAATTCATAAAGATGACTTTTCTCAAACTTTAAGTTATAAACTAGAATAACTGCAAGTTTATAGTTAAAATATATTGCTTTTAAACCTAAATTGCAAAAATCAAAAATTACGAAATCAAATGTCTCGAATAATTATGTCGATGTATTCGATAGATATTAAAGTATCGGAAATATTTAATAATAATCAGAAATAATTAGCATAATTTATAATCGATAATATTAAATATAACACAAATAACGAATTTGAATATGCCTTTAATATCCAATTAGCTATTTAAGTAGCTTAAATATATGTATCATAAATTGAATTTGAAATTATTAACCCAGGTTAAGTTTTGTTAGACATAATACCAGAATTGTGTTAATAATTGTGTAGAAGCGGAAATAAAGATGAAATTTAAATTGCAATAATATTATCATTCATTAATTGGGAGGAGAAAAGAATATTTAGCATTTTAGAAACCTTATATCTTGTAAAAATTTGTAAATAGTTGTATGAAATGTGTACATTTTTAGAAAGTGATATCAAAAAAGCTGAAATATTTGATCCAACATATATTGATAATTAAATATTAAATACAGACGAAAATTTAACAAGTGTTGCAGGAAGACTCCTAGGTATTATTTGTAAACATAACAATAATATTGAATTAAACTTACAAAAATCTGTGTAACAAAAAATTAAGAGGATTGATACATTTTTCTAATAACTTCAAATATTTAAAATATTAATCACTGAAAAGTGCTCTGATAATATTATTACTTAATTGCGTTCATAATACATTAATGATATAACCAATTTTATGTAGATAGTTTAAGAAAAGTATAAAAAAATATTGATATATCCTGTGTTGTACTAAGGCGAAATTTTAAAATTTTACTTTGATTTATTTGATTAAATATCGTAAAGTGAAGTTGATTATTTTTTGGAAAATATTCCAACAGCAACGTACGAAAATTAATACACTGCTACAATGCTTGCGTAAGGGTTCATTCGAGTAATAAACTCCAAATAGATTAAAAATAATAAAATTAAAAATTCTGAGTAGTTTGTTGTAAAATTTTTATAAAGTAACTAAATAACACTATAACATAATATTACTTGTTGTTAAGCGTGTTGTTGTTTAATATAATACTGTAATACACCAATAAATCATTTCAGAGATACATAGAAGTTACTATTTAAGTTATTAAAATATTAATTCGAAAAGGAAACTATTTTACCATTTGCAAATCTTCTTCTTGAACAAGTAAAAAATGTGACTTAAAACATGAAGATACAATTTATATAAGATTTAATTAATTATGTTAAATTTTAACTGCCTGATAACGAATTGGATAATGCACTTCATTTTGTAATTTAATTACTATCTATATGCAGTAGATATTGCTAAAGTCCATTATTCAACCTTATTATGAATATGGCATTATCACAAGATTGCCATAATAATGCTAATTTATCTCAAATTTTGCTTTTGTTTATTAACAATTATATTTCAACAGCATAATTCTAAAATGGTGAACAAATGTATATTCAAACCAATTCAAAGTTGTAATAAATCTATAAATCTAATATAACATAAATTAATTAACTTAAAACCCTTCTTATCAAGTTAATAAGTAATCAACAAACAGCACCAGGTGCCTATTAGACATTAAGTCTAATAATTTAAAACAACTTTGAATTGGAGGTTGAATATTTAAGTTAAATTGTAAAACAAACAATTAAATATAATAATGAGCCCTAATAGTATCCTTAATAGTAAAAATATATTACAATTTTTTATTGTTGTTTGTTTAATAAATATGATCAATATACAGAAATAATATTTAAAAATGCAAATACAGATTTAAGTTGTGTGTTACTTTAGCTCCAAAAAGGATGTATATTTTTTATAAATACTGATACAAAAGAATATTTGTGCGAAGGATTATATAAAATATATAGTAATAGTAAAGTTAATAAACATAATCGGTAAATTATTAAATAATCTATATGTTCAATTTTTTAGTAAAGTATAACAAGTTTGGTTAAATAGAAACAATTATTGAATAGAGTCGAGCATTATGGTATAAAGGACGATCCCGTTGATTTAAAAATTAAATACATTTAAAAAATGTAGGAAAATAGAAAATGAGCTTTTCCATTTTTAAAAATTAATTAAACATAATTTTAAAATAATATACATTACCTCGAATTGAGACACCCTCTTCGTACAAAAATGACAAGAGAAATGTGAAAATTGACCCATCTGAAAGAGAAAGATAACTATTCTCGCTTCCAAAACAAACAGAATCAACTCAACTATTATTATACTCAACTTCAGACCTTATCAAAAACAATTTTTCACTTTTATGGAGAACGTAATTTGCGACTCGACACCACATACATGCTGTTGACGATTTCCACTCCACAATTAATGAAAGAAATATAACTATAATGATTTAACATTCATTAACGACTAAAGATTGAGAAAATGTATTTACGATATAATCTGTTATATTTAAAACCTAATCTAGCATATTAAAACAATATAATGGTGATAATGTCAAAATTTATCTCTTTGGGTGTGGAGCAGGACTCAATCAGATTTAATTTTAAGTTTAATTCTGAGCAATTTACATACATGATATCCGGACAAAATTAGGTAGCTGTAGAATCGCTGACGAAATATAAAGCTAATCAGATATAATTACATGTTGGTAATCAACAGTTTTTCATAAGAATGCAAACTGAATTTCTTGTAAAATTTGAAATCTCAAATTCTGATTATGTGCCATCTCGAGGAAGTGAAATGAATATATATAAACATATAGATTAGTTCTATTGAATAGAACGCGCATATTTTCACTCCACATATGTAAATCCTTTTATAAGAACTCTAAGAAATTGACACTCAATAATATTCTCTGATGCAATCTTATTTGTAACAATAGAGTTAATATATAAGACAAAAAATTATATAGAGACTGCAAATTTAGTAAACTCGTCTTGATTAAATACTAAATGAATATGCCGCACTTTTAGGTGACGAGACCAATGATCTTTATATAGCAGAAGTTTCAGATTTCTTACAAGAACTTAGATAAAGACACACACTGTTTTAGGAAAGAGAATATGAGTAGTTATGAAATATTTTGTATTGTAGAATTTGATAATAACATTAATATTTTTCATATGTTATATTTTGCGCCACTTCCCAATGGATCCAAAATAATTAAAAGCTAAAGTTGCTAATTTAACTTCTTAAATACAGTTTTAATAATCATATGAGCCATAAAGTTAATACTTTTCAGATATGGGCTCACTAATATTTTAATATTATAGTTCAGAACGTAAAAAATAAGTAGATAGTGAAAAAACTAATAAATAGTTGAACACTGCGTTGAAGAAAATCAAGGAAATAGAATAGTAGTGAAAATATTCTGTCATAATTTATTAATTACTAGATTATTTAAATAATTTTAAAATAGAAATGTGGAAAGTATTTAGAAAGTTGCAATATTGATTTATTAATCCTTTTATGTCTTAAAAACTAGAAATCATTCTTAATATCTTCTTTAAATGCAATTAACTAATTCTGAACTTTCTTCTGATTGTTCATCTTTTTCGTATTATAATTGTTTCAGTTTATTTTGCAAACGATCAAAACTCGTTTCTTTTGGAACATTCTTGTTGTTGCACAAATATTCGAATTGCTGCTTCTAAACCTTTTTCAGTTTATCAAAAGCCTTTGTAAACATCTTCTTTTCAGTTTCTTTTATAATATTTCTTCTCTTACTTTATCGGTTGTTCTATGGTAAAGGTGATAAGGTCTGAGCTGGTTTTGGAATAGGTGAATTCATTAAACTTTACAAATTTATCATTGAAGTGAAATTAAATTAAATAAAGAAAGATTATTTTAATGTATTTACAATGTTAATTAATATTTGTTATTGATTCTGTCTGTTCATAATTATTGATTAATCTTTGTTCATAACATTCTCTTATTTTACTATTTTGAAGTTATAACATTATTGATACTTCAGCATAGAAAACACATGGGTTTTCAAACTTCGTTGTGTTTCAATGAATCGTTAATAAAAGAGTAGAATTAACTGTAAATAGAAATATTTGACTTATAGAATTCAATATTTTTTATAAATTATAGTGCTACTATAATTAAAGGAATATACCGTTTTAAAGTTAATCTTATTTCATCACTTATTCTTTTTCATTTAGTAAAATAGCGCGCCATACATAACGATTATAAAAACTGCACCAATTATTTAACATACTTTCATTTGCATACATTATTCATCATCTTCTTATTCATCTTTTCTTTCTATTCAATATCATTGTTCATATATGAAGTGATATTTTTATGATATTGCTTTTAATTATATATTTTGAGTAAATTTCATCCAAGTAATAACCAACTCTTTTGTGAATGATACCCTATTTTATATTCCCTGACGATATCGCAGTATATAAAAAGCCTAGTGGTAGTAAACAACTAATTTATGTATGTTTTAACAATAATTAAATTAATACTAACAAAATATATTGTTGACGGCGAGCAACCTAATTAGTAAATAGAAGGAGTAAAATATGTTACATAGTAAAGTTTTATTGAAGGAAAGTATTAGTTAGCTAAATTGTATCATGTTTATTCTCTTAAATAATTAAATTCTGGTACAACAATGGATACTGTGGTGTCCGAGCCAACTTTGATTTTAACAAATGTTTATGTAATAATTGCGCTTGAAAATTAAATCACTGTATTTATGCTAATTATAACATATTCAATTAATTCTGCGGTTCATTTCTTTTTCACTTCATCCTTCAAATGACGAAGCACACACGAAGCCGACGGATCACAATACAAGAGCGTCGCATAATGATGAGAATGTGAGAAACAGAATCACAAACTGTTGCAACCAAGAAATACATTGCTTGTTGCCTTCAATGTAGTCTCCAAACTGTTTATTCCATTTTAAGCACTTTGAAGTTACAGGCAAGCTAGAAGCTTCTCATGCCGATAATAGTGTCAGAAAATTTGACTAAGCTGAGATTTTCGCGTTGTTAAATATCGCCAGAGCCATAGATTCGAAACTCGACGAATCATAGCTGAAAAATACTAAGCCCTTCGTGGAATTTCCATGTCTCTAAC
Organism: Hexamita inflata; assembly: GCA_963988835.1. Lineage (NCBI taxonomy): Eukaryota > Fornicata > Diplomonadida > Hexamitidae > Hexamita > Hexamita inflata. Next base: position 135,820 of record CAXDID010001226.1, read on the forward strand.
AACGGTATCTCGTCTCCTGGCCAAATTCAGTTTAAGCTTCTATGTTGCTAGATAAAGCCAAAACTTACCGAAAAGCATAAATTGGAAAGTTTGAACTTTGCTCGAATGAACCTGAAACAACCAATTGAATATTGGAGAACTTTTTAGTATACCGATGAGTATCGCTCAAAATGCTATGCAAATCGAGCGAGTAGAGTGCTCAGAACACCTAAAGACGAGTGGAATCCGAAGTATTTTCTCGAAGTGTAAAATATGGACTGTTTTCGTGCATGATCTATAGTACGATTAGCTATAGATATAAGGGTCCATTATGGTTTATGCCGTGCGGTACGACCATGAATTCAATTGTCAATTCTTAAGTTCTCAGACAAGTTACACTTCCATCACTTAATAGCATAACTTGAAGTTGCAACAAGATAACGCCCCGACACATTTTAGTAAGTATATGAAAAACTTTTATACTGCTAACAACATTGAGCTCTATCGCTTTCCAGTAATGAGTCCAGACTTAAATCCACTTTTTCACTGCTGGAATCCACTGAAGTCAAACATTTCCCCTGAAGAATGTACCACATATGACTTATTAAATGAAGAAGTAAAGAGGGCGTTGGAGTAAATCTCGTTAGATATCATCAATCATTTGATTGACTCTATGCCCAAAAGGTTAGAAGAAGTAATAAAATAGAAAGGAGACGCTACTAAACATTGAGTTAATATATAGTTAAAATTAATACAAAAAATAGTTTTGAAATAGTTAGTATTTTTTGAAATCAAAGTTGGCTTGGCGACCACAGTAACTTAATTATTAAAGAACAATAAAAAATAAGTAAAGAAATTTAACGTACAAAACTTTATTAAAACACTATTCTTACTTCTGATGGAGTATGTGTTTTGGTATATGAGATTATTAAAATTAATAGCAAATATTACGCTACTGGAGCTTTTTTACTTAGAAAGTCAGCAAGCGAATTTGTTCTAACTAATTCATCAGTTTGTATTCCTATATTCGAGGATGTTAAAATTTTTGGAGCAACATATCTTCTTTTGAACAGAGCATTATATTACGTAAAACTTAGTTAGTTGAAGTAAAATGCCCTAATTGTGGCTTAAACGAAGCTTAAAATATTTTAGAGTATTCAAATAGCCGCTATTCAATCAGATTTAACAAAAGAGTAAACGATAAATTGTGTTTGCGGATAATAATTGTAATTATAGTTTTTGATAACTTAAAACATAAATGTTCCTTGTGCTGAGTGTTTTGCTAAATCCACTCTTCTTATTAATACAGATAGGTTTAAAAACATTTATGTTGACTGTTCGAATCCTAATGATCCTGTTACTAAATTTAGATCTGATAAGGTGATAAGCAAGTACTTTTAGTAGAAATATTTGTATGGGTCTGCTGTTTAAACCACTAAATCTATATCTACAGATAGAGTTCCGCTTATCGTGACTAAAACTGTTGAAATCAACAAGTCCGAAACCGTTAAATCTGAGGTTCCAGCCATCGTTTTGCCTGAAAGTAAGATATCAATTTTCAAGCAATTTAAAACTGATCAGTAAAATAATCTTAATTAGGCAGAGTAAAGCCAAAAAATGAATACTCCAAAGCAACCTCTCAATCCCACTTTTACGGCGTAACCATCCGAGGAGCGCGTTAAAAACGCGTAAGCTTCAAGAAAAAATCGCTCTGCGGGCGAGGAAATAAAATACCCCCCAAATAATCAAATCCAAATCCCAGCAAAGAACACCCCCTCCTAACCGGTCAAACCCCTCGATTCCGTCCCACTCCCAAAGCAGCAGTCCCCACTCCAATAGGATCTAGCCGAACCACCAACCAAGTGCCCCGCTCCAAAGCAGTTCACGATTCCGAATAGCATTCTCCTTGCCCAGTTCAGAGCTTAAGTTCAGGCGGGCGCGTTCACTTTGAATGAAATTGAATCAAACGTTACTTAAGGTCCGAACTAATATTAAGGTCTGATGAAGCTCATTACGGACGACGCCCCTCTTAAAATACAGATTCTTGAAACGTTCTCTACGAACGTGAAACCAAAACTAAATAAAGTTCAGCAGTCAATGCAGAACGTTCTGCATCTAATCGACCACAAAGAGAAAATGGCGTTGCTGAATGATCTAACTTAAGTTGAACTTAACTTGATTCAACAGGGCGTTAAACCGGTTCCAAGCGCATAAAATCACATCTTCCCACTCAGCTAACAAGCCAAAACTAGCTTGTTCAAACTCAGGCTCAAAAACTCGCAGAATTACATCGCAGATTTATAATTACTACTCAGTAAACAGATAAAGAAGGCAGAAGACGATATCAGCGAGATCGAAGCCACCAGAAGAGCAATAGCAGAACTCAAAACCATTCACAAGAAAATGGACACGCTACTGTAATTCGAAAAACAGGAAGTTGAAAGGTACGAAAGAGGAATGATACAATCTGATGCACAACTTACCGAAGCACAGGCCAAACTCAAAGAACTACAAGATAAAGCACCAGAAGACGAACAAACACTGAAAGGAATGGACAAAGAATTCCTCGAAACCAAATTCCAAGAAATCATCATGCTGCAGTGAGATAATAAGAAATACATATTTAAATAATCAATGACGTATTCATTATTTACTTCTTAATAATAATATGATAATAATATGATAAAAAGGAAACAAATAAAATAATAAATACAAAGCTGAAGAACGCCATCATAAATTCTCAAGTAGGTTTATAACATTTGTCTGCAATAATAGTATTATGTTATTTATTAATTTGATTAAGACGATTATCATTATGAAGACTAAATATTTTAAAGAACTAAATTGGAAATAATGGTAGTAGAATTCTAATTTATTTAAATGCTTATTACATTATTAAACCACTCCACATTATATGACTGAATCAGAATATGATGTGAAAATGATAAATTAATATAAAAATTAAGTTTAAAACGGTAGCCTTGTAATTGAAAACGATATTACTTTGAAATCGTTACGCTTCATTGAATAATTAGATGTTACAGAGCTATTTATTTCTTTCTGTTTCAATATTTGCCCTAAAATTCTTAAAAATATAGAAAAATTGTAAATAAGTGGTTCGATGCTAAATGATGAAGGTTTTGAGGAAACTGATCTACCACCACATCTTAAAAGTTTAAATCTGTCTAATAATGATATAATTGTAATTTCTAGTTTAGAATAGAAAATATCGACTAAATAATTGTATTAGTTGAACTTTTCTATGAACAAAATTTAGAATATTGAATGTTTAATTTGCTTAACAGAGTTAAGATAATTAAATCTTAAAAGCAACAAAATAAATAATATTTAGGTGCTTAAGCAAATGAAATTAGAGAGTCTTAACCTCGAAAAGAATTAAATATGTAATATAGAAGCGTTAAGCGACATGAACACCTTAGTGGAGCTTATACTTAAAAATAATAAAATTGAAAACATCAACCCTTTAGAGAATCTGGTTAATATTAAAGTTCTGTAGTTAAACATGAATAAAATAAAGTGTATACACGCGTTGCGGAATATTAAAGGTTTAACTGAATTAAACTTGAGTCATAATAAACTTAGCAATTTATAAGGGCTTGAAATGCTAGTTAATTTAATTTATCTTGATGTAAGTGAAAATTAATTGGAGGACATACAAAATATGCAGCTTATCGTGAATTTGCAGCATTTATTCATGAACAAAACTGGAATTGAGGATTTGTCTCCACTAAGAAGCTTGAAATAGCTCACAGCACTGCATTTAAAGTAGAATAGAATTAAAGACAATAATTTATTGGGAAAACTGTAAAATCTGCAAATACTCGATCTCGAGCAAAATTTAATAACTGATATAACCTCCTTTTACAACTTATAGAAACTGATTACTTTGAATTTAACAGGCAACCGAGTAATAAGCATTAAACCGATATCAAAATTAAAATCACTTGAGAACGCTTATTTTTATGATAATTCAATTGTTGATATTTAGTCAATGACAATTTCGAACGTAAAATCCTTTGAAATTGAACGGAACCACGTTCAAAATATAATCCTCTTAAGAGAGTTCAAGAACTACAAGAATTTTGACGTGAACTAAATCAAGTAGAGACCAGCTGGTTAAATCCACTTGCAAACGGCGTACAGAATCGAATAAGTACTTAATATACTGGAACTTAATATTAAATATCATCAAATGATAACCAATGTGCAAAATTCATTTAAGTGGAAGATAGAAGGAATTTAAAGGGCAGTTGTGGAAGCACAGAAAGGAAATGTGCTTTTTTCACAAAGAATTTGCTGTTTGTTTTAGTCTTTAGTTGAATAATATAATTAGTGAAAAGTTAATCTTTTTCTCATGTGAGAGTTTCTTCTAATCTGTCTTCGGCGTCTGAAATGTAATAGTGTAAACAGGCGTTGCTTGTCAGCGTGAAATAATAGTTAAACACCACAGATTTACCTATATATCCATGTAGGTGAATCGCATTACCTTTATAAATTATTATAATTAAATTATTATTACTCCATTAGTTCACTGATATCAATTAAATGATAAAAGAGAAATGAGAATCGCCTTAAAAAATAGTTTTATAATAATATCACAATATAATAATAATCCGAATCACAACCTACGAACCCGAAATGCTTTTCTTGTTTTCTTTACAGTTCGAAGTTCGAGAACTGTCACCGGCTCTTTGCCCCTTTCTCAACTCCTCACTGGCAACGAACTGTGAGAAGTTCATGAAGCGTTCCGACTCCTTCTATTAACAATTAATCGCCCTCCAAATCACAAACTGCTATCGAACGATGGGCGGCTTTTCTGAAATAAACTGCTCATTTCTGAAATCAAATATTGAACCGGACGTATATCAGCTGCAGAATTGTATTCGAGGCTTAACTGACGGAGCATTATTGAATCTCTTCGTGTCGCAGCTGGACAGAACATACGACCTCTGCGTGTACATGCGTCTGGAGAGCATGCAACAAAGACAATCGAATCTCACGATGAACATGATCAACTCTGGAGAAGCATTGATTAAAACAGTGGACGAAATTGACCAGAAGCAAGAAAGACAAATGAGGTATCTGAAGCAAACATAGATAATCATTCAAGAATTAGCATAAACGCAGAAGGAAGACACCGCGTAGAGCACCACTCTCCTCAAGGCGCTGCAGAAAAACCTATTATTGCTTTTGAACATGTCAGAAGAATCCGTCGAGAAATACGAGAACATCCTCGCGAACGTAACTGGAAAATAAATGAGTTAACTGTAGTACCTGGACCAGGTAGTGGTGATTCTCGAACTCATCAACATTGGCCTTCAGAATTCTTCGCAAGTTATTCAGCGGCTAACCAAATAGCAGCAAGTACTCGGGATTGAATAAGATATTTAGTTGAATAAATCCAGTCAGTTAGCCAACACGATTTCTAACATCGGCGTGACAACTGATCATATTAATGAAATGCAGTCGATTCAGGTGAAATCCCAAGAATAACTCAATCACCAAGTGGAACAGCTCAACCGCGAACTTGGTAAGAGTTTAAACACAATAGAAGCAGGAACTACCAGAATCAAGTCCAACCTCGAGTTCGTGAGCCGTTTCAGCGGGGTCTTCAAAAACATAAAGTTCAAGTTACATTTATTCGGGCTGGAATAGTACGCGTTAAGTTATATAACGTGTTTTGGAGCCACCAAGCTAGGATTAATAAATAGCGAGTTATACGCATCTGTCAAAAATACTCTCATGCTGGGAATGCTTTCCGAGGTAGCAGCCGAAAAAGTTTTGAGAAACGGAATCTGGGGAATTCAGCTTGTCTATTCCAATATAGTAGCTAGCGTGGTACGGATGAATTATGCTGGCTAGGGGCTCACAGATCTGATAGTGAAGAACAATCTGTGCCAGTATGATATATAGAAAACTGGAATCAAGCAGTGTTCGAAGATGAGCCTAGTAGAATTTCAGTTGAAATACCGGGTGAACCCTGGCTTTGTCGTTGGTCTTGTTCAGGTGGTCATTCGAGGGGCTTTTGTATTCTACTTCTTGAAGAAGAACAAGTTGATAAACATGAAATGAATTTTTATATCTATTATAATACAATTCACGCCTTTACCACCTGCTCCTTCATCTGGTTGAACACGCTGTTGTTGTCCGCTATCTTCAGCAAAATGAGAATAGTCGCGATGCTCACCAATATGTGGAATCGGCGGAGAACGAAAACGACCGCGGATATGAATACCGCATCGTAGACTAGCGAGTAGACGTTCATGTTGCCGAGTCCGGCTGCTACTTTTCGTGCTAGAGGCTCTTTCACCATTTGTGGCGTGGAATTTGTACAACGCGCATAACACGTGCTAACAGTGCAAATATCAAATTTATTAGAAATTAAGTTGGAAATGGCGTTTAGATTCATTTTAAGATACTGCAGTCTGAATAGAATTAAAAACTAGTAATAAACAATTTAACTCCATATGGGACACGAGTAATATGGTAAACATCAGGAACTATGATATCATTCAACATGTGATTCAACAATAAGACCTTTCAATATAATCAGTTGACTATTGTAACACTAATTCACTCAAAATTACGTCCAACCTCATTATTCTGCATGTTTCAACTAGAGAGTCTAAACTGAATAGATCACAGTTTAGCAGGTTGATGTACGATAATCTGCTTCAAACGACGTCTATCAGTCTTTCTGGTCAGTTTAAGCTGTAGCAGAATCATTTTGAAATTTTGATATCTGAAAGCTGCAATAACTCTTAAATAACTTGCGAGTTGATACTGTTTGATATTCTACAAAACTCCTTCTCCCCCGTGTTGGGATAATAGGAAGTGTTTTGGTGAGTTTTCGTCGAACTGATAGAATCTTTGGTTGAAAAGGCTTTGGAGTGGGTTTATTACATTTATTTATTCAACTAATATATAACAGTGAATACTTTGAATTGCTGAAATGAATGTGGTTATGTTGGAACCTCATTACATTTTTGCTAACATTTTTTATTCTAATTTATTTTCATTTATTATTGTCAATATGTTATATTCCATATATAAAATAACGTTAAGAATTTGACAGATAATTCGTGCTTTGATACGGCTACATGATTTGGATACACAGATAAAAAGTGAGATTATGATATTTTCGTTCTATATAGGTAATCATGATCATAATATATGCTATATTGTAATCACAAATGAAAAAATTGCGCCCGAACCCGTCAGGTCCGTTCTCCACCCCATATGAATAGAGAGTTCCAGTTTAACTCAGAAATGAGATAGAGATACACAAATTTGTATGGTCGTTAATCTAATTGATTAAAAACTATCTATAGCCCACGAATGCAATACAACGAGTTTGAAATAATTGATAGTTGAATAAATACACTTAAAATGCTGGAGTATCGCAGGGCTCTTGGGGTATTTAATCTTATTGAATAACTATATTAATAATATATATTACAGAAAAAGTTGTAGTCTGCTTAAAGATAAAATAAACACAAAATATTATTTTACGCAATAACAAAGTGGTGCGGATAATACTTCACATAATAAATACTTACTATTAAATATAGATAAATAGCTATAAATATAGTTAGGTCAAATTAATAATATTTTCTAAGATTTGACCAAAGATTCCACAAGTTATCAACCCTCTAATATTTCTATAAATAAATTTTGAATTTCTAATTATTAAATTACTATGAAATGCAAAAGCACTTTATATTTCCATGTAAAGTATTCATTCGTGCAGTATTCAGGAATTATAAAGTAGAAATTTAATCTAAATTGTTTAAAACATTAATTCAAATAGTATACTGTTTAATGATGTGTATTATGCAACACTATTACGCAACACTTGTGAGTTATGATACTACACTCCTGTTTGTTTATGGTGTCTAAATCTATCCAAAGCACAAGAGTGGTCTAAACTGTAATTTGTGACACTTTTCGCTGTTTAATGGAAAATAGATATTTGGAATCAATTTGTTTACTTGTTTAAACTTAAACACAAATACGTAAACAACACACTTTCGTCTTAAACATACTACTACTCTACATATGCGCTTTAAACAACATCAGGCCCTAGACACCACTTCAGATGATCCAATAAGTTAACATTACTCATCAAAAAACTATCTACCTGAAATTTAAATCTATTAAAATATTAGATTTGTAACAAATAATATAAAATATTCTTCTTATTATATTATAAATGTATTTTAAATAACAGTTAGATATTTGTTAATATAACACATATAACTTATAAACATTAACAAATTATAGATTATCAATATAACGGTGATAAAGTTTCTTAATATTTTACATAATAAATTGAAAATATTTAAGATATTGTGTTAAACATATAGTTCTTTGAAGTGGGTATAAATTACAAATATTGTTATTAACATCATAATATACTGGAATTATTTTTCATGCATTTTTATAATTTGAATTTACAAAAATATATGTTCATTCACACTGTAATCAGCAATAAATGATGAAATAATTGACATAAAAAATGCTCACAAAAATGTAAATAACTTTGAAAATAATGCTGGGGTACCGCAACGGACCATCACACTGGCATACCAGTATCGGCTCTTAAATGTGGGTTAAATGGCAGGAACTTCTGTAGTTGAAAGTGCAAAATAGCTACTGAATCACTAAATCAAGGCACGAATTTGACAGATAATTTATCTATTTTCAAAATATCTCATGTGTGTATCAAAATATGCCTCGATATCAATTATAATTACCCACTCCTTAGAGATGTTTGTAAATCCGTACTCCAGCCTCTCCCCAGAGATCTTAACCTACGACCACCAGCTACCCATCAAGCACAATCAGGAGATGTGCCCTGGCAAGACCCAGTTCAACCTGTACGAAGCCCAGTACCAGACGCCCCTCTTCTGCGTTAATGGAAGGGTCTTCGGACAAGTCCTGGCCGACGTGTTCGAGTTCGAAGACCACCACGTCAAGAAGGCCTTCGCGATCCCCGGCCTCAAAATCCAGAGCGAGGCCGACGCCTCCTTCCACGTGTGCAGCTTCCAGAACAAGCTGCTGGTGGCCTCCAACTCCCAGGTCTTCCTCTGGGACGGAGACAAGCTGCACGAGGTCCAGCTGCACTGCAACATGAAGAAAGTGGTCTTCAACGCGGTCCAGCTGTACTCGTTCTCCAAGTTCTGCTACGTCCTGTGCAACGGAAGCCTCTACGAGCTGCTCCCGGACTACTCCCTCCAGCGCGTGCACATGGAGCCAGTTTCAGAGGTGGTCTTCGTGGGCGGCGGGTTGATCATCTTGAAAACGAAGTCACTTTTCGAAGATAATTAAGAGCTCTATGTTTATAACATGCTCAATAAAACATTGAAACTATTTACAAAACCATCAGTACTACACTTCGAAAAATCGCGTGTTACCCGCCTATGTAATGCATCTGAGTGTGGATGCCAGCTGGCAGATCGTGTGTTGGAGTATATTTTCGGCTATAACTGGAGATCCACAAAAGAAGCCCTTGTGAAGGAGTTCAAACTATAGAGAGAAGATGTTAGAAAGCAACACGCGTACGAGCAGAGCGAAGCCGAGGCTTGTGAAGAGAGAACGCCCAGCAAGTCCGGCTTCTTCTTGGTATAGTGATGCAATAATAATAGTGTGTTTATACTTTGATACTTGTATATCACTTTATCATTTTTAATATTGTTTTATGTTAGTGTTTAAGTTTAAACAAAATATGAAAATGTGAAATATTTGTATGAACTTCATCCATTCGGTGTTCCAGCGCCGAATTGTTTGCCGTCAACCTAGTTATTTAAACAAAAGTAAATTCGGTCTTAACTTGGTTTAAGATATACGTCATTCCAGTGTTTACACCAGCTTCGGATTTGTGTAACACCGAATTTAGCGTTAAACGAATCTGAAGTTGAACTCCGAATAACATGAATTCGCGATGTATAACTCGAAGCCTGAATTCTTCCCACGCCCAAGCAAACATGCCCTCGAGACTAATCTACAGATGGACGAAAGACGAGCACAGGCTCTTCGAGAGGCTCTTAGCCCAGCACGGGACGGACTTCAAGAAGATCGCGGGCCTCATCCCGAACAGGTCATACAGCCAGGTGCGCAGCCACTACTACAACGACCAGAAGAGCAAGCTGGGCCTCCAGGACCTCTCGAGCCACGAGTCGCCGGTGCAGAACGACACGATCCCGATGACGCCCAGGATCCAGGCGAACCAGAGCGGCGTGGAGACCCAGCAGAACGAGAGCCTCGTGAAGCAGCTGGTGAACGACTCCTCCTTCTTCTCCATGTTCGTCATGTTCGAGTGACTTTAGAAATTTGGTTGGTTCAACTATATTTCACTCAATCGGCTTGCATTTTATTTAGAATTTTATTTATGAATTCAATAACTTGTCGAGTTTAGAATAAAATAGCATTTTATGATGAAAATATTCATTCCAACACTTGGCCAGATTTAATCTAAACAAATATCGAAGAGCTAAGAACCCGTAAACTCTGAACTCTTTATAATTTTACTGTTATAGATTAAATCTCAGAGAAGAATTATTCGAAAGTTATTTTACAAGTAATGTCATAAAAAGATAATTTCATAACAACAATGTAATAATTTCGAATATTTTAAATTCTTTTTGTTTAGAGGGTGAAGTTTAGACTTACACACTTATCATAATTTTCACACTTATCACTTCAAGGATAATTCATCTGTGTTGTGATTTAGGAATTGTTCCGATTCAGATTAAATCATTGTTTAAATTCTACTATATTGATGAATGATATTCATTCCAACACTTGGCCAGATTTAATCTAAACAAATATCGAAGAGCTAAGAACCCGTAAACTCTGAACTCTTTATAATTTTACTGTTATAGATTAAATCTCAAAGAAGAATTATTCGAAAGTTATTCTACAAGTAATGTCATAAAAAGATAATTTCATACCAACAATGTAATAATTTCGAATATTTTAAATTCTTTTTGTTTAGAGGGTGAAGTTTAGACTTACATACTTATCATAATTTGTACCCTTATCTCTTCAAGGATAATTCATCTGTGTTGTGATTTAGGAATTGTTCCGATTCAGATTAAATCATTGTTTAAATTTTACTATATTGATGAATGACTAGATTTAATCAAAATTAATGTCGAAGAGCTAAGAACCAATTAACTGTAACCTTCTATGAGCAATTTAACTTATGGATTAAATTTCGGAGAAGAATTATTCGAAAGTAATTTTACAAGTAATGTCATATCAAAAGTATAATGTTAACGAGACAATTGAGTTCTTTCTGTTTAGAGTCAAAGTTGTTTGACATTTGTTCAGACTTAATAATACTAATAATTTTTATAATTGGAACACTGCCAGATTAAATACGTGTTTAAATATGATAGTTAGATTTCTAACTAGTTATAATAGAACTCGAGTTTAAACATGCTTATGCGAAATAATTTTATAATTCTACCTATTCTGTTTAAAGGGTGAAGTTTAGATTAATCTCTAAATTAGTACATCAGATTACACTGCACTTCAAAGATATTCATTTACGTTCTGGTTTTGGAATTGTCCCGATTCAGAATTACAAAACTCAAGAATTACGAAACTCTAACAAAAAGAACATTAACATTGGATAGATTATAATGCACTTCAAAGATAATTCATTTAGAAATTGTTCCGATTCAGAATTAATCGGTGTTTAAATATTAGCATAACTCTAACTAACCAAATAATTAGAACCAATATCAACACAGTATTGGAAATAATAATATAACTAATTCTGTTTAGGATGTAGATATAAGTTCTTACAAATAGTATAGACATTTGTTTAGACTTACACATATCGAAATACGTTTGCTTCAACGACGCTATAATTTAAATAGTATTTTAATTTAGATTACATCTGTGTTTAAATTAAAGAAAGTAATTTTAATTAGAGTTACTTTATTCTAATAGCTGAATGATGACAAAATTAGTATGTAATTTCAGAACATTTTATTTCTTTCTGTTTAGAGTCAAAAGTGAGAATAACTTTCTAATTTAGTAGTTTTGTGTAGAGGGTGAAGTTTAGACATAATATGTTCCCTAACAATATAAGATGGTTGGTGTTATGATTTAAGATGCGCTCGAATTCGGATTAAATTTGTGTTTAAATGCAAACAAGAGTTGCTGGAACTCGCTTTTCCAACTGCTTCCGACTTCTTTGGAATTTTTCACATTCAGATATCCAAAGTAATTCCGTCCCATTTGTGCTTCGTTTGTGTTTTCCTCCATATAAATATATTCTGAAATTGAATTTGTCTAAATCCACATATTTGTTCTATTTCGGTATTCCGCCATATACACTGTTTCACGCGACCATAGGAATTCCTTCCACCTCAGAATGCCGAGACAGATCTTCAGATGGAGCAAAGAAGAACACGCCCTCTTCACGCAGCTGGTGAAGGAGCACGGGCTGGAGTTCAAGAAGATCGCGACCCTGATCCCCAACAGGTCCTACAACCAGGTGCGCAGCCACTTCTACAACCACGTGAACGACAGCGCCGATAGCTTCCAGGAGGAGGCGCCGGTCCAGAACCAGACGGCGGTGCTGACGCCTCCGAACCTGTCCAAGGCCGAGGCCCCCGAGCTGACCGACTTCATGTCCTTCTTCATCGACTTCGAGGTGTTCGAGTGAGTTTAGACCAATATGTAAAATTCTCTCACTTTTTCCTGAGCATGTCCGCTAGGTTGAACTCTTTCTTCTGGGGCACTTCGTCGCCCACCTTGATCAGGTTCAGGCTGTTCAGGTTCGAGTTTCTGTCGAAGCCACTGTAAACAATCTTGCTTCTCTTGGACTCGGTCATGGCGCCTTCGTTAAGTGCGGATATCGTAGCTCTGAGGTTTTCAATTTTTCCTGTTTCTTTGCATTTTTGTTCGAGTAGTTTTTTCTTGAGCTCTTCGATTTGTTCGGTGAGTTTTGTGATGGTTTTGGTGGCTCTTCCCACTTCGATGGCTGCCGATTCCATGTCGCAAGCTTCGAGGCTCTTGATTCTGTCAGCCAGTTGCTCGTTGTTGTTTACGAGTGCTTCCTTCTCGGCTTCCAATTGAGTGAGCTTTGAGTATTGTTCTTGTCTGAACTGGGCGTTCCTGTTGGATTCGAATTCGTAAAGTTGCTTTACGTTCTCGAATTTTGCTCTGTAGCGTTCTCTCTCGCTGGAGAGGAGTTCGAAGTCCTCTTTGGAGACCTCTCGTTCCTCGAAGAGTCTTCTCGCGTAGTGGGCGTTCTGCTGGTTCTCGACCTGCATAACGTCAATTTCTTAAGTGAGTTTCTGGTTCTGTTCGCGGAGGATTTGGTTTTCCTCGATGATTTCCTGGAGCTGGCGTCTGATGGAGGCGAGTTCTGCGGTGAGCTGCTTCTGCTGGACCTCGGTGTTGGACTTAACAGTTTGGACAGTCATCATGGAGATGTCCTTTAATTGTTGGTCGGCCTCGCGCTCCTCGAAGGTGGGCTCGGCAATGTCGTTGGTTTGGTTCACGACCACCTGAATCTGCTTCAACTGGGATCTGAGCTGCTGAATGTTGGTATTCAGCTGAGTTGACTCCATAGCAGAGATTCTTGGCGGGATTATGGACTTGTCAGACAAAACTGGTCTGGTGGCATTAGCCTGAGCCTGCTTCTCAAACTCCTCGAAACGATCCTGCAATTCAACGTATAAATCAGAGACCTGCTTTGAAGAAACAGCTGGAATATCGTCGGAAGACAAAAACTGCACAACGTGTGGTTGCAAAGATTCCAGTTTCTGAATGTACTGGTTCATAGTTTTGGCTACCTCAACCTTACGAACTGGAGCAGAATCCATGTACTTTTTCGTTAGTTCCATTGTCTCCTTATCCATTTGTTATAGGGTTTATATAATGCTCATAATTTGAATCGGGTGTGGCGGAGTGGAGTGGAACAACACCGATTAAATTATAATTTATGTGTATATGATAATTATAGGATGATGTTATAAAAATATACAAAATGAACGCGCCATGTTAAAAAAACAAAAATATTTAATTATCCCAGTGTTTAGCGAAGGCGCGCTCACCGAGTCCAAGAGAAGAAAGATCGTTTACAGCGGCTTCGACAGAAACTCGAACCTGAACAGCCTGAACCTGATCAAGGTGGGCGACGAAGTGCCCCAGAAGAAAGAGTTCAACCTAGCGGACATGCTCAGGAAAAAGTGAGAGAATTTTACATATTGGTCTAAACTCACTCGAACACCTCGAAGTCGATGAAGAAGGACATGAAGTCGGTCAGCTCGGGGGCCTCGGCCTTGGACAGGTTCGGAGGCGTCAGCACCGCCGTCTGGTTCTGGACCGGCGCCTCCTCCTGGAAGCTATCGGCGCTGTCGTTCACGTGGTTGTAGAAGTGGCTGCGCACCTGGTTGTAGGACCTGTTGGGGATCAGGGTCGCGATCTTCTTGAACTCCAGCCCGTGCTCCTTCACCAGCTGCGTGAAGAGGGCGTGTTCTTCTTTGCTCCATCTGAAGATCTGTCTCGGCATTCTGAGGTGGAAGGAATTCCTATGGTCGCGTGAAACAGTGTAAATAACGGAATACCGAAATAGAACAAATATGTGGATTTAGACAAATTCAATTTCAGACTTTATGAAAATGGAGGAAAGCGGAAACGAAGCACAAACGGGACGGAATTACTTTGGATATCTGAATGTGAAAAATTCCAAAGAAGTCGGAAGCATCTAGAAAAGCGAGTTCGAGCAACTTTTGTTTGCATTTAAACAAAGATTTAATCTGAATACGATTACTTCTTAAATCACAACACCAACAATCTTATATTGCTGTACTTCTTAAATCATAACACTTATGAATTATTTTTGTTGTGTTACGTGTTTAGATAAGTGTACACTTTTGACTCTAAACAGAAAGAATAATAAAGTTCTGTAACAATATTCAACTTTTTCATTATTCAGCTATTAGAATAAAGTAACTCTAATTAAAATTACTTTCTTTAATTTAAACACAGATGTAATCTGAATTAAAATACTATTTAATATCACAGCGTCGTTGAAGCAAACGTATTCCGATGTGTGTAAGTCTAAACAAATGTCTATACTTTTTGTTAGAACTTATATCTACATCCTAAACAGAATTAGTAAAATTATTATTTCCAATACTGTGTTGATATAGGTTCTTAATTTTTTGGTTAGTTAGAGTTATGCTAGTATTTAAACACCGATTAATTCTGAATCGGAACAATTTCTAAATAATTATCTTTGAAGAGTATTGTAATCTGATGTATGAATTTAAAAACCAATCTAAACTTCACCCTCCAAACAGAATTGGTAGAATTACACAACTATTTCGTATTAGCATGTTAATACTCGAGTTCTCTCATGACTTGTTAGAATTCGAACTATCATATTTAAACACGTATTTAATCTGGCAGTGTTCCAATTATAAAAATTATTAGTATTATTAAGTCTGAACAAATGTCAAACAACTTTGACTCTAAACAGAAAGAACTCAATTGTCTCGTTAACATTATACTTTTGATATGACATTACTTGTAAAATTACTTTCGAATAATTCTTCTCCGAAATTTAATCCATAAGTTAAATTGCTCATAGAAGGTTACAGTTAATTGGTTCTTAGCTCTTCGACATTAATTTTGATTAAATCTAGTCATTCATCAATATAGTAAAATTTAAACAATGATTTAATCTGAATCGGAACAATTCCTAAATCACAACACAGATGAATTATCCTTGAAGAGATAAGGGTACAAATTATGATAAGTATGTAAGTCTAAACTTCACCCTCTAAACAAAAAGAATTTAAAATATTCGAAATTATTACATTGTTGGTATGAAATTATCTTTTTATGACATTACTTGTAGAATAACTTTCGAATAATTCTTCTCTGAGATTTAATCTATAACAGTAAAATTATAAAGAGTTCAGAGTTTACGGGTTCTTAGCTCTTCGATATTTGTTTAGATTTAATCTGGCCAAAGTGTTGGAATGAATATTTTCATCATAAAATGCTATTTTATTCTAAACTCGACAAGTTATTGAATTCATAAAATTAATTCTAAATAGAACGCAAGCCGATTGAGTGAAATATAGTTGAACCAACCAAATTTCTAAAGTCACTCGAACATGACGAACATGGAGAAGAAGGAGGAGTCGTTCACCAGCTGCTTCACGAGGCTCTCGTTCTGCTGGGTCTCCACGCCGCTCTGGTTCGCCTGGATCCTGGGCGTCATCGGGATCGTGTCGTTCTGCACCGGCGACTCGTGGCTCGAGAGGTCCTGGAGGCCCAGCTTGCTCTTCTGGTCGTTGTAGTAGTGGCTGCGCACCTGGCTGTATGACCTGTTCGGGATGAGGCCCGCGATCTTCTTGAAGTCCGTGCCGTGCTGGGCTAAGAGCCTCTCGAAGAGCCTGTGCTCGTCTTTCGTCCATCTGTAGATCAGTCTCGAGGGCATGTTTGTTTGGGCGTGGGGCGAATTCAGGCTTCGAGTTATACATCGCGAATACATGTTATTCGGAGTTCAACTTCAGATTCGTTTAACGCTAAATTCGGTGTTACACAAATCCGAAGCTGGCGTAAACTCTAGAATGACGTATATCTGAAATCAAGTTAAGACCGAATTTACTTTTGTTTAAATAGCTAGGTTGATGGCAAACAATTCGGCGCTGGAACACCGAATGGATGAAGTTCATACAAATATTTCACACTTTCATATTTTGTTTAAACTTAAACACTAACTTAAAACAAATTTTAAAATGATAAAGTAATATACAAGTATCAAAGCATAGACATAGTATTATTATTGCATCACTATACCAAGATGTTTAAACTTAAACAAATGCTTAAACATTACTTCAAATGATAAAGTAATGTCCATAATACTTTCAATATAAGTATTCCAAGAGTATAGTTTTATAAAGTATACCACTTAAAAGTTTTAAGTGCGAGATTTACCAAAAGTTAGAATAATTACAATATTTCTGTATAATATATCAAAATTAAGTAAAATTTTCAACAAATTTATTAAAATTAAGTATTTGCAATTTCACTAAACCAGGAAGAAGCTGGACTTGCTGGGCGTTATCTCTTCGTGAAACTCGCTAGTACTGTACTCATAAACAAGCTACTTTCCTATTTAGCTTCTATCTAGCCTGAATTCCTACTCCAGCGCGTTTTTCGTGAATCTCCAGTCGAATCCAAGAATATACTCAAGAGCTTTATCTTTCAGTTCGCATCCGCTCTCAGATTCTTAACAAAGGCGGTCGATGCGGTGTTTCTCAAAGAAACGTATCGACGGTCTTATAAATAGTTATTGATTTTTGATGACCATGTTGAAGCAGAAGAGCTCTTCTGTCTATCCTGTGTAACCTGCGTTCATATTATTTATAAATTATTGTACCTCACTCAGTCCCAAATCTTCATTTCCACACGTAACACACATGCTATAAAATACCATCGTTCGATGTCAGAATATTTTCCTTCACTTTAATAATAAACTCTAGTGATCAATTATTCTCTTCAATTTATTTCTTCAAATGTTTGCTTATACTTTTGATCTATCAATTATTTATACATCTATGACAGTTACCAAGCTACTCATATGAATTTTTGGAAGAAGATGCCTTACTTATTATTACCAAACATTATTATCATCAAACGATTTGTTTCCACCTTGACTATATTTGCTGAATTGGCCTAACATATACATATTGTTAACATATTGATATTTTGACACATATAAATGAGTCATCGTTGCGCTTAGATTTTACAACGGCATATCTGTGTTCGTTTAGGGAATTGAACATTTTCCCTAAGTTGTTATTGAATTTGTTGTTGTTTCGATCGAAATAGTAGCTTTGCTATTTCAGAGTCTTATGTAAAACTTTCGTTCATTATTATTCAAAACATTTAATATGATGTCTTCTATAATAGTAATATTTAGGTATGTCAACAACTAGTAAACTTATTGTAATTAATAAATATAGTTAAATGGCTAAAATTATTAATATTGTTAAAAAGGAAGGTTATTAAATAATATATTAGTAAGTAATTTGTCAATGTAGTCATAAAATAAATAGCAGCAGAACATATTCGTGAGCACTGAAATAATGTAATAATCTTAGATTATTAGTCTTATAAGCAACGATAATAATTTTGCGGTGTTTGGATTTAACAAGGACATATAATAAATTCGCCAATCAACAATAAATGTAACAATCAAGTACAAAACGTTCAACAGCGCATTAATTTGTTTGCAATGTGACATATAAATTACTTGCTCTGTGTTTGTTTTTATCGCTGCTGGCTAGGTTATGTCTGGGTTAATGTGTAACTCAGCTCTTTCAATAAGCTTGGCAAATACTTCTTTGTAATACCGATTCGTTAGTGATTTTTCAGCTGGATTAGTAATGAACATTTCAAAGTAGCTTAATCTGTTCAATTTAACCTTCTTTAATTTACTGGGCTACGATAACAGTGTAAACATGGCATAACTGGTGTATCACACTTCTATTCAAACAATTAACACATCAAATGTTGTAATTTGTTCAAATTCACAGTTATAAAACAACCTTTTAATATTTTCAAATACATTATTATTTAAATGTGAAAATATTTGTGAATAAGGACTTTATGTTTACGGAATCTGTTCAGATACCCTTGTAAACGGTAAATTGCAGTTTAATTAAACCGTTTTATGTGTTGAAAATTTTGAGTTTAACGGAGTTTAATGCATTTGCAGAGAGGATTTCGTTTTGAATGGAACAGAATGTGTTGATATTGTTGGATCTTTGAGTTTACTAAGTAATTAAAGTGTGTTATTAGGGTAAAAGATCATTTAAGTTGAGAAAGAAATTAGTGAATTGCAAATTCAGATGGTGTAAATTGAAGAGAATGTTTAGTATAATTTAACAGATAACATGAATATAATGATGAACATGATTCAACAAACGGAATAATACCAGATTGAAAATTTTACAAAATTGAATGTAGATATTAAAAATAGTTTTACTTCAATGGATTAAAATATTTTCAAAAATATAAGTATAATTCAATCATCAATAAATGACACAAATAATCAACTTCAAATATTAAACAATAGTAATTCACAAATTAGTGAAATAATACTGACTTTGAATCAATCTGCTAATAATAGAATTTCCAGTATTAATTAATCCATTATAAAAATGAATTCTGAATTATTAAATAATATTTCAGATACCACAAAAGAAATTGAAAATCATTTTAACATTTCGGAATTACATATTTTAGGAAATATTTCCGAACAAGATAAAAGATTATTGATTAATTCTTCCGTTTTAGATTAACGAATTCAAAATAACGCAACTGTATTATTCTCTGCTTTAGCTAATAATATTAGTATTAAAGATTAATAAATATCACAACTAACGGATTAATTATCGCTTATTTACAACTTAATTAATAGTACAAAAGAATATCAACTGTCATTTCAATGTTAGTAAATAATTTATACGTTTAAGTTGTTTGATAGTAATAATATTACAGAATTGGTTTCTTCTTCTAATTTTTCTTTAGGTTTTGCTTTTAATTAACAAATAATTTAGAATGCTATAATTGATATTTAGTCTATTGGTTCCAGTTTTACATTATTTCAATAGTAAAATTAATTTAATAATATAAAAATACTACTTAATAATATACACATTAGTTCTTCTGGCTCACTAATATCATAAAATAAATATTTAATTATTAGTTAAATGAGTGTTATGTCTAACTAGGGAACAACTATTATTATTAACGGAGGAATTATATTTAGTATAATTTAACAAACAGCAATAAGTACTGAAGTTACAAATATGTTGCTAAATATCTCAATGAACGTATCATCTATCGGATCTATTAATTTATTTAATTCAGTAAATAATTCCCTTCATATAACAGGTTATTAAATATTTGGATAATATATCAGCTCAAATTCAGTATCGTTAGTAGTGTAATATGTAGTTAATAGTACGATATAACTTAATTATTTGAATGTTGTTCCAAAAGTATTTTAAATCGCTAATTTTTCCTCCTACCTTATATCTACTGCTAATAATAGTACAATAACAATTTCTCATATATCTTGTATAGTTGGTAATGATACAAATATTAATTTATTGACTAAAATCTCAACAACATTTATTAGTTACATGACATTCGGAGGATTAATAACATATCAAAATAATTCAATTACTGTAATTCAAGATATATTATTCAAATAGTACGAATATATAAAAACATAATTTATAAATAATTCTGGATAATTTATAGGGCTAAGTAATAATTCAACAGTTAGTATAATATGTGTTTGTATTTTTGATTTACTTCAATCAAGTTATGATTCATAATTTAATATGTTTGGACTGATAGGTTAGCACAGCGGTTAAATGTATATAAATTAATTATCTGCGCAATATTCGTTATACAATAGTAGTTGTTATAATTATGTTGGTATTTTTGGATATATAAATGGTATTTATTCTGATTTAATAAATATTAATATATAAATGAATATATAAGAATAATAAATATGTGATTATATAGGTGCTCTGGCAGGAATTTTGTATGGAATAGAACAGAGAATATAAAATATAAAAATTTATAACTCTAATATTTCATCCTCTTATACTGCTGGCTTTATTGCATCAATATGTTCTAGCCTAACGATTTAGATGTTAATGATAACGGATTCCTCTATTAATTGTTCATATAGCGTTAGAAGTTCGTCAAGTTGGGTTGTGTCTGGAAGTATCGTAGGTTAAATATTAAGATAAGGTTCTAATTAAGGCTCGAATTAAGATATAGTAAAATTATAACAATGTGTAATTTAGAAAATATAAATATATGCATACCATAAAAATTGGTGCTCATTATCAGGAGGATTTATAGGCGATTCTCATACTACTCCATTATCCATAACATAATCTATATTAAATCAATCAAATATCTCAGCTTATAGCTAAGTGAATTATGTAACAAGTGC
This sequence comes from Hexamita inflata, assembly GCA_963988835.1. Taxonomy (NCBI): domain Eukaryota; phylum Fornicata; order Diplomonadida; family Hexamitidae; genus Hexamita; species Hexamita inflata. The sequence goes on from CAXDID010001226.1 coordinate 156,848, forward strand.
AAGTGGGATACTTTCTTATGTATACAATTCTAATGTGGATATATCCAATATTTAAGTGATAAATAACAAAATAACAGCGTCAAATTCTAACTCAATAAATTAATAGTTTACATCTTGTTCGAGTATATTCTCATAAGTCACATAAATAACTTAAAAAAGTTTTCTTGTCTTATCATTAAAAAACGCAAAAGTATCTAATATGAATTTATATGTTAATGGATCGTTAATGGTTTCAGGTGTAATATTTGCTAATAATTAAACTTTGTAATTCATAGTGAATTATGTGTCGACCGAAGGAATTAACACAATTAATGATATAATTATTGCAAACTGCGGTAATGTTGTTAGCTAATTCTAAAATGGGTGTTGATGTGATTATTTTATGTTTTTGCGTTAATAAATAATTGATATTCGTATATTAAGAAATGTATAGTAAATATTTATAATTTAAAATCGTTTAATACAATGTAAAATCTTGAGTTTAAGTGGTCCTCAACCATCTAATAAATATTTACAAAAAATGTAAATGTTTTGGTTGAAATATTTAATAAGTTGTGTGTTTAGAATATAATATTGGAGTATTAGAGTAAACTGGTCCGCTAACAACCCTGCTGTGTCTTTACTGAGTGGGCAGTTTAAGTAAATGAAAGTGTCTATTATAACTTAATGGACAGTACGAATATAAAGATGTAAATGATTAAGTAAACTGAGTATTACTGTTTTACATAATTGAATACTACACTTGAATACTGCTAAATACTTAAATATTTGTTAATAAAAGATTCTTATTGAAATTAATGAATCATATAATAAATAAATGATTCGAATTAATACTGGATCTGAATCTGCTAAGAATAGAATTCTCAGTATTAAGATAAGTCAATATAACAGATAAATTGTGATTTAATTTATTATTATTTCAGTAATAAGAAAGTTATTTTTTTGTAATTTAATACAAAATTATCAGCGAAGGCGCGCTCACCAAGTCCAAGAGAAGCAATATCGTTTACAGCGGCTTCGACAGAAACTCGAACCTGAACAGCCTGAACCTGATCAAGGTGGGCGACGAAGTGCCCCAGAAGAAAGAGTTCAACCTAGCGGACATGCTCAGGAAAAAGTGAGAGAATTTTACATATTGGTCTAAACTCACTCGAACACCTCGAAGTCGATGAAGAAGGACATGAAGTCGGTCAGCTCGGGGGCCTCGGCCTTGGACAGGTTCGGAGGCGTCAGCACCGCCGTCTGGTTCTGGACCGGCGCCTCCTCCTGGAAGCTGTCGGCGCTGTCGTTCACGTGGTTGTAGAAGTGGCTGCGCACCTGGTTGTAGGACCTGTTGGGGATCAGGGTCGCGATCTTCTTGAACTCCAGCCCGTGCTCCTTCACCAGCTGCGTGAAGAGGGCGTGTTCTTCTTTGCTCCATCTGAAGATCTGTCTCGGCATTCTGAGGTGGAAGGAATTCCTATGGTCGCGTGAAACAGTGTAAATAACGGAATACCGAAATAGAACAAATATGTGGATTTAGACAAATTCAATTTCAGACTTTATGAAAATGGAGGAAAGCGGAAACGAAGCACAAACGGGACGGAATTACTTTGGATATCTGAATGTGAAAAATTCCAAAGAAGTCGGAAGCATCTAGAAAAGCGAGTTCGAGCAACTTTTGTTTGCATTTAAACAAAGATTTAATCTGAATACGATTACTTCTTAAATCACAACACCAACAATCTTATATTGCTGTACTTCTTAAATCATAACACTTATGAATTATTTTTGTTGTGTTACGTGTTTAGATAAGTGTACACTTTTGACTCTAAACAGAAAGAATAATAAAGTTCTGTAACAATATTCAACTTTTTCATTATTCAGCTATTAGAATAAAGTAACTCTATTTAAAATTACTTTCTCTAATTTAAACATATTTAATCTGAATTAAAATACTATTTAATATCACAGCGTCGTTGAAGCAAACGTATTCCGATGTGTGTAAGTCTAAACAAATGTCTATACTTTTTGTTAGAACTTATATCTACATCCTAAACAGAATTAGTAAAATTATTATTTCCAATACTGTGTTGATATAGGTTCTTAATTTTTTGGTTAGTTAGAGTTATGCTAGTATTTAAACACCGATTAATTCTGAATCGGAACAATTTCTAAATAATTATCTTTGAAGAGTATTGTAATCTGATGTATGAATTTAAAAACCAATCTAAACTTCACCCTCCAAACAGAATTGGTAGAATTACACAACTATTTCGTATTAGCATGTTAATACTCGAGTTCTCTCATGACTTGTTAGAATTCGAACTATCATATTTAAACACGTATTTAATCTGGCAGTGTTCCAATTATAAAAATTATTAGTATTATTAAGTCTGAACAAATGTCAAACAACTTTGACTCTAAACAGAAAGAACTCAATTGTCTCGTTAACATTATACTTTTGATATGACATTACTTGTAAAATTACTTTCGAATAATTCTTCTCCGAAATTTAATCCATAAGTTAAATTGCTCATAGAAGGTTACAGTTAATTGGTTCTTAGCTCTTCGACATTAATTTTGATTAAATCTAGTCATTCATCAATATAGTAAAATTTAAACAATGATTTAATCTGAATCGGAACAATTCCTAAATCACAACACAGATGAATTATCCTTGAAGAGATAAGGGTACAAATTATGATAAGTATGTAAGTCTAAACTTCACCCTCTAAACAAAAAGAATTTAAAATATTCGAAATTATTACATTGTTGTTATGAAATTATCTTTTTATGACATTACTTGTAGAATAACTTTCGAATAATTCTTCTCTGAGATTTAATCTATAACAGTAAAATTATAAAGAGTTCAGAGTTTACGGGTTCTTAGCTCTTCAATATTTGTTTAGATTTAATCTGGCCAAAGTGTTGGAATGAATATTTTCATCATAAAATGCTATTTTATTCTAAACTCGACAAGTTATTGAATTCATAAAATTAATTCTAAATAGAACGCAAGCTGGTTGAGTGAAATATAGTTGAACCAACCAAATTTCTAAAGTCACTCGAACATGACGAACATGGAGAAGAAGGAGGAGTCGTTCACCAGCTGCTTCACGAGGCTCTCGTTCTGCTGGGTCTCCACGCCGCTCTGGTTCGCCTGTGGGATCCTGGGCGTCATCGGGATCGTGTCGTTCTGCACCGGCGACTCGTGGCTCGAGAGGTCCTGGAGGCCCAGCTTGCTCTTCTGGTCGTTGTAGTAGTGGCTGCGCACCTGGCTGTATGACCTGTTCGGGATGAGGCCCGCGATCTTCTTGAAGTCCGTCCCGTGCTGGGCTAAGAGCCTCTCGAAGAGCCTGTGCTCGTCTTTCGTCCATCTGTAGATCAGTCTCGAGGGCATGTTTGTTTGGGCGTGGGGCGAATTCAGGCTTCGAGTTATACATCGCGAATACATGTTATTCGGAGTTCAACTTCAGATTCGTTTAACGCTAAATTCGGTGTTACACAAATCCGAAGCTGGCGTAAACTCTAGAATGACGTATATCTGAAATCAAGTTAAGACCGAATTTACTTTTGTTTAAATAGCTAGGTTGATGGCAAACAATTCGGCGCTGGAACACCGAATGGATGAAGTTCATACAAATATTTCACACTTTCATATTTTGTTTAAACTTAAACACTAACTTAAAACAAATTTTAAAATGATAAAGTAATATACAAGTATCAAAGCATAGACATAGTATTATTATTGCATCACTATACCAAGATGTTTAAACTTAAACAAATGCTTAAACATTACTTCAAACGATAAAGTAATGTCCATAATACTTTCAATATAAGTATTCCAAGAGTATAGTTTTATAAAGTATACCACTTAAAAGTTTTAAGTGCGAGATTTACCAAAAGTTAGAATAATTACAATATTTCTGTATAATATATCAAAATTAAGTAAAATTTTCAACATATTTATTAAAATTAAGTATTTGCAATTTCACTAAACCAGGAAGAAGCTGGACTTGCTGGGCGTTATCTCTTCGTGAAACTCGCTAGTACTGTACTCATAAACAAGCTACTTTCCTATTTAGCTTCTATCTAGCCTGAATTCCTACTCCAGCGCGTTTTTCGTGAATCTCCAGTCGAATCCAAGAATATACTCAAGAGCTTTATCTTTCAGTTCGCATTCGCTCTCAGATTCTTAACAAAGGCGGTCGATGCGGTGTTTCTCAAAGAAACGTATCGACGGTCTTATAAATAGTTATTGATTTTTGATGACCATGTTGAAGCAGAAGAGCTCTTGTCTATCCTGTGTAACCTGCGTTCATATTATTTATAAATTATTGTACCTCACTCAGTCCCAAATCTTCATTTCCACACGTAACACACATGCTATAAAATACCATCGTTCGATGTCAGAATATTTTCCTTCACTTTAATAATAAACTCTAGTGATCAATTATTCTCTTCAATTTATTTCTTCAAATGTTTGCTTATACTTTTGATCTATCAATTATTTATACATCTATGACAGTTACCAAGCTACTCATATGAATTTTTGGAAGAAGATGCCTTACTTATTATTACCAAACATTATTATCATCAAACGATTTGTTTCCACCTTGACTATATTTGCTGAATTGGCCTAACATATACATATTGTTAACATATTGATATTTTGACACATATAAATGAGTCATCGTTGCGCTTAGATTTTACAACGGCATATCTGTGTTCGTTTAGGGAATTGAACATTTTCCCTAAGTTGTTATTGAATTTGTTGTTGTTTCGATCGAAATAGTAGCTTTGCTATTTCAGAGTCTTATGTAAAACTTTCGTTCATTATTATTCAAAACATTTAATATGATGTCTTCTATAATAGTAATATTTAGGTATGTCAACAACTAGTAAACTTATTGTAATTAATAAATATAGTTAAATGGCTAAAATTATTAATATTGTTAAAAAGGAAGGTTATTAAATAATATATTAGTAAGTAATTTGTCAATGTAGTCATAAAATAAATAGCAGCAGAACATATTCGTGAGCACTGAAATAATGTAATAATCTTAGATTATTAGTCTTATAAGCAACGATAATAATTTTGCGGTGTTTGGATTTAACAAGGACATATAATAAATTCGCCAATCAACAATAAATGTAACAATCAAGTACAAAACGTTCAACAGCGCATTAATTTGTTTGCAATGTGACATATAAATTACTTGCTCTGTGTTTGTTTTTATCGCTGCTGGCTAGGTTATGTCTGGGTTAATGTGTAACTCAGCTCTTTCAATAAGCTTGGCAAATACTTCTTTGTAATACCGATTCGTTAGTGATTTTTCAGCTGGATTAGTAATGAACATTTCAAAGTAGCTTAATCTGTTCAATTTAACCTTCTTTAATTTACTGGGCTACGATAACAGTGTAAACATGGCATAACTGGTGTATCACACTTCTATTCAAACAATTAACACATCAAATGTTGTAATTTGTTCAAATTCACAGTTATAAAACAACCTTTTAATATTTTCAAATACATTATTATTTAAATGTGAAAATATTTGTGAATAAGGACTTTATGTTTACGGAATCTGTTCAGATACCCTTGTAAACGGTAAATTGCAGTTTAATTAAACCGTTTTATGTGTTGAAAATTTTGAGTTTAACGGAGTTTAATGCATTTGCAGAGAGGATTTCGTTTTGAATGGAACAGAATGTGTTGATATTGTTGGATCTTTGAGTTTACTAAGTAATTAAAGTGTGTTATTAGGGTAAAAGATCATTTAAGTTGAGAAAGAAATTAGTGAATTGCAAATTCAGATGGTGTAAATTGAAGAGAATGTTTAGTATAATTTAACAGATAACATGAATATAATGATGAACATGATTCAACAAACGGAATAATACCAGATTGAAAATTTTACAAAATTGAATGTAGATATTAAAAATAGTTTTACTTCAATGGATTAAAATATTTTCAAAAATATAAGTATAATTCAATCATCAATAAATGACACAAATAATCAACTTCAAATATTAAACAATAGTAATTCACAAATTAGTGAAATAATACTGACTTTGAATCAATCTGCTAATAATAGAATTTCCAGTATTAATTAATCCATTATAAAAATGAATTCTGAATTATTAAATAATATTTCAGATACCACAAAAGAAATTGAAAATCATTTTAACATTTCGGAATTACATATTTTAGGAAATATTTCCGAACAAGATAAAAGATTATTGATTAATTCTTCCGTTTTAGATTAACGAATTCAAAATAACGCAACTGTATTATTCTCTGCTTTAGCTAATAATATTAGTATTAAAGATTAATAAATATCACAACTAACGGATTAATTATCGCTTATTTACAACTTAATTAATAGTACAAAAGAATATCAACTGTCATTTCAATGTTAGTAAATAATTTATACGTTTAAGTTGTTTGATAGTAATAATATTACAGAATTGGTTTCTTCTTCTAATTTTTCTTTAGGTTTTGCTTTTAATTAACAAATAATTTAGAATGCTATAATTGATATTTAGTCTATTGGTTCCAGTTTTACATTATTTCAATAGTAAAATTAATTTAATAATATAAAAATACTACTTAATAATATACACATTAGTTCTTCTGGCTCACTAATATCATAAAATAAATATTTAATTATTAGTTAAATGAGTGTTATGTCTAACTAGGGAACAACTATTATTATTAACGGAGGAATTATATTTAGTATAATTTAACAAACAGCAATAAGTACTGAAGTTACAAATATGTTGCTAAATATCTCAATGAACGTATCATCTATCGGATCTATTAATTTATTTAATTCAGTAAATAATTCCCTTCATATAACAGGTTATTAAATATTTGGATAATATATCAGCTCAAATTCAGTATCGTTAGTAGTGTAATATGTAGTTAATAGTACGATATAACTTAATTATTTGAATGTTGTTCCAAAAGTATTTTAAATCGCTAATTTTTCCTCCTACCTTATATCTACTGCTAATAATAGTACAATAACAATTTCTCATATATCTTGTATAGTTGGTAATGATACAAATATTAATTTATTGACTAAAATCTCAACAACATTTATTAGTTACATGACATTCGGAGGATTAATAACATATCAAAATAATTCAATTACTGTAATTCAAGATATATTATTCAAATAGTACGAATATATAAAAACATAATTTATAAATAATTCTGGATAATTTATAGGGCTAAGTAATAATTCAACAGTTAGTATAATATGTGTTTGTATTTTTGATTTACTTCAATCAAGTTATGATTCATAATTTAATATGTTTGGACTGATAGGTTAGCACAGCGGTTAAATGTATATAAATTAATTATCTGCGCAATATTCGTTATACAATAGTAGTTGTTATAATTATGTTGGTATTTTTGGATATATAAATGGTATTTATTCTGATTTAATAAATATTAATATATAAATGAATATATAAGAATAATAAATATGTGATTATATAGGTGCTCTGGCAGGAATTTTGTATGGAATAGAACAGAGAATATAAAATATAAAAATTTATAACTCTAATATTTCATCCTCTTATACTGCTGGCTTTATTGCATCAATATGTTCTAGCCTAACGATTTAGATGTTAATGATAACGGATTCCTCTATTAATTGTTCATATAGCGTTAGAAGTTCGTCAAGTTGGGTTGTGTCTGGAAGTATCGTAGGTTAAATATTAAGATAAGGTTCTAATTAAGGCTCGAATTAAGATATAGTAAAATTATAACAATGTGTAATTTAGAAAATATAAATATATGCATACCATAAAAATTGGTGCTCATTATCAGGAGGATTTATAGGCGATTCTCATACTACTCCATTATCCATAACATAATCTATATTAAATCAATCAAATATCTCAGCTTATAGCTAAGTGAATTATGTAACAAGTGCAAGTGGGATACTTTCTTACAGTTATGGGAGGTGGAATTGCTTTTTCTTGTTTACTATGTGAGTAATTATATATTAAAATATTTTGCCACTTCTAATGCGGATGACAAATTCCAATAAATAATCTCAAGTTGGAGATTATTCATGAACTACTCATTAACACAAGAGGGCCAAAAATATGATTTCGATCGTATTAGACCATAATCGACTATTCAAAGTCGGTATTTAATATTCCAAAAAGGAAAAATAGAAATTACCACATGCAATAAAAGGACGGCAATGACAAAAATAAACGCGGTAGAAGATGTTTAGGGAAGGTCAACTAATTCACTTAACAAACTTAGGCAGTTCTGAAGCGTTTGTATTCTCTTCATTTCTGGGTCCAACGGATGAATTCATAAAATATTGTACCAATCTGAACCAGTTATATCACTTGTTTAAGATGTCCCTGTGTAATTTCTACGTTTTAGTCAACAAAACTAATTTATGAAAGATTTTATCTCGAAAATATATGGTAGTTAAGCCTGATTGGAGAAAAGAATAAGAGGATCCAATGATTGGTATACGGACGCAATATGTAATTTATAACTAGTAGCGCAAGCACTGGACCTGCAGAGGACCTCGGCGTTCATCTTCAACTGGGTCAATCTGAACGATTTTAGGTATTTCTTAATCACGAAAAACAATGGAGGACTTTTTCTTTCAATCTCAACCGGGAGCTCAAGATGAAGTATTGGTACTTCGCTTAATTAGAATTATAATTCAGGTAGTTACAGTCGCTTTCATTCTCAATATTCAAATAATGAATGCATTTTTGTTTCTTGAAGAATGGAATCAAGTGGGTTAGTCAGGCCCAGCATTAAATAATATATTGATGCTACTCTAAAACAACAGTTATTTTACTTATGATCTTCCACTTCCATTTCATAATGAGAAATCAATTTTCTTGATTGTTAAATTATACAACGTTAGGTAAAGTTGAAACTTATTATTGAAGTATATACAGAGTTATATACGTTAATTATTGTAGCACAGCTATCCAAGGCTCAACCAGGCCTTGATGTGATTGAAGCACTTTACAAATCAATAGTAAATAGAGTTAATGAGTGTATTGATGAGGAGGGAGAACACACTCATTATTGAGCCGGGCAGTGATATAAGTAAGATTCAAATAATAAACTTCATTCTTCTTCCTAATTCAAAAAAGCATTTCGAGGGCCCACCACTGTATGTATACAATTCTAATGTGGATATATCCAATATTTAAGTGATAAATAACAAAATAACAGCGTCAAATTCTAACTCAATAAATTAATAGTTTACATCTTGTTCGAGTATATTCTCATAAGTCACATAAATAACTTAAAAAAGTTTTCTTGTCTTATCATTAAAAAACGCAAAAGTATCTAATATGAATTTATATGTTAATGGATCGTTAATGGTTTCAGGTGTAATATTTGCTAATAATTAAACTTTGTAATTCATAGTGAATTATGTGTCGACCGAAGGAATTAACACAATTAATGATATAATTATTGCAAACTGCGGTAATGTTGTTAGCTAATTCTAAAATGGGTGTTGATGTGATTATTTTATGTTTTTGCGTTAATAAATAATTGATATTCGTATATTAAGAAATGTATAGTAAATATTTATAATTTAAAATCGTTTAATACAATGTAAAATCTTGAGTTTAAGTGGTCCTCAACCATCTAATAAATATTTACAAAAAATGTAAATGTTTTGGTTGAAATATTTAATAAGTTGTGTGTTTAGAATATAATATTGGAGTATTAGAGTAAACTGGTCCGCTAACAACCCTGCTGTGTCTTTACTGAGTGGGCAGTTTAAGTAAATGAAAGTGTCTATTATAACTTAATGGACAGTACGAATATAAAGATGTAAATGATTAAGTAAACTGAGTATTACTGTTTTACATAATTGAATACTACACTTGAATACTGCTAAATACTTAAATATTTGTTAATAAAAGATTCTTATTGAAATTAATGAATCATATAATAAATAAATGATTCGAATTAATACTGGATCTGAATCTGCTAAGAATAGAATTCTCAGTATTAAGATAAGTCAATATAACAGATAAATTGTGATTTAATTTATTATTATTTCAGTAATAAGAAAGTTATTTTTTTGTAATTTAATACAAAATTATCAGCGAAGGCGCGCTCACCAAGTCCAAGAGAAGCAATA